>WBMV01002345.1:90000-573260 GCA_013396655.1 Campylorhamphus procurvoides
AATATAAAGATGTAATATCTCAGATTCTTTCAGGGGTAGAAGCAGTGCTAATGTAATCTCTTTGTATTACCACTGCAGCTAAGACCCCTAGCCATGGTCCGGCACTTTCCTGTGCTGGGTTTGACTGCTGTAAAGAGACCCTCCAAAGTGTGGACTGTGGGGTGTCCCTTTTGTGGAGTTTCTAAACCCGTGTCACCAGTTTCTACCACAGGGAATAGTGCTGGATTTAAACAGCTCTGGAAAGCGAGATACATTTCTGTGTTTACAATCTGTAGAAAGAGATTTTTTTTTCTGACAAGCTATAAGGGCCGCACTAAGTAGCTGTGGAGTAAGTACAGATGAAGTGGGACATGAAATTACAACTTGTTACTGAATTGCACAGGTGTATCTCTAAGCCAGGTATGTGTATACATCTCTTTCTATTTATTGCTAGAGTTACAAGGTTTTCTGTTTTCTTTCAAACAGTAATGGAGATATTTCTTATATTTGAGCATTAAATATTTTTGAGCTGTATTAGGTATCAAACCACTGGTATCTTACCTACTGACTAAAAGTATTTTATTTTTACAATTTTCTATAATTCTGATTCCTTTATTGGCCTCAAATCCTCTGCATGTACTGGGGACAGGATTGGTCTGTAATCTTTATCTGAAAGTGTGTACACCTGGGAAACATTCAGGATGTCAGCTTTTTGTGGCCTAATTTAGTGTACTGTGGTGCAAGACTTGAAAAGGAACAAACACTTGCTGGAAGGTTGTACTGTGAGAATGCTTCATGCTCTGCATGAAGAAGCAAAAGTTGGCCTGCATCACTCTGATTTGCTGTTCTGAAGAGTTGATTATTGACATGCTAATAAATGAGAATTAATTGTAGTCTGACAGTCAGAGACAGCACTTTTAAATTTAAAGGTTGATGAACTTTGTTCCAGTGAAAGAAAAGGTCAGATTGCAAGAGACAGATAATAAACATTCTGTACCACTCCATTTGGTTCCATGTATCCAAATTCCCTCTGTACAATAGAAAGTACTTTCTGCACATTTAAGCAAAGACTTAATTGTTGAATGTGCATATTAACACTGGAGCTGAAGACAAGCACTTCTAGTTACTTCATTCCTACTGTGAAAACAAGCAAAGCCTTTTATAAAATACAGACTGTCTATTGTGCTGCATTGAGAACATGTGAGCAAATTTAATATGATTCCCGCCTTTGTCTACAAGATGGGAAGCTAATTATTATTCCTAAGTTTATTTGGCTTTTTGTCCTCTGTATTCAGGTATATCAGCAGCATTTGCAAACACAGTGTTAAAGGCTTCTTGCCCTTTAGGCAGAAGTACTCACTTGGTTAGCACTTCTCTTCCCCCAGAGTAGAGATTTGTCTCACTGTGGTGACCTTTCATGGTGTACAGCCCTGGTACCTGGGCTCATCCTGCCCCAACAGAGGAGCACAGTGGGCAGCCCTTCACAACTCAGGATGTGACGTTTTAGAAAGCTCATTCTAATTCACACTGGGCAGAGAAGATTCAGCTTTTTTTTTTTTTTACTGGTGGAGAATCATGGATTACAGCATCTGCTCTGATCTCTACCTCACTCAGTGTTTGTTTCTTTTCTTTCCTTTCATTACTACAGGGGCATCTAAATCATGGCTTATGCAATTTCTGTCATGTAAAAAACCCCTGTGGATTACTTCAGACAAAAAAATCACTTCATGGATGTTTACAATGTATGTGCTGCATATTTTGCTCTGAGGGACATTGGTCACTCATCTGTGGCTCTGTCTGGCTATTGCTGGCCTCAGTTTCATTCCATTGGTGGCTCACTGACTATTTTACAGAAGGATCACTCAGTGAATAGAATGCAGAGTGATCCCTTCTCCTATAGCATTTGTTTGGGGATGCAAAACAAAGAGAAGGGAACTCAGCCAGTTACTGCTGTCTGCATAAGCAGGGAACAAAGACAGAGGGAGGAAATAAATAATCTGAAAGGTTTATGGGAAAGGACGTGGCTTTGCTTGTGCTGTGCAGTGGTTGGATAGAGGTGGTAATGTCCCCAGGATCAAGGACAGTTGTTCATTGCCCATTCCAGTGAGCTGCTGTCAGTGGTACCATCCTGAAACAGAGAATGCATGGTCATAAATCCCCAGGCATTCAGCTCTGGGGAACATTTCTCTCCTTACTGTGGCTACCATTTTTCCTTATTTGTTGCCTCTCACTTTTATTGGTAACTACTTATTTAATTAAAACTCTTGTATTTGAGTCTCCTGTGTCAGTGACCAGACTCATAGGGACATCTGTGACATGAAACCATGTCAAGGCTTACATACATGAAATATGTGTTATACAATGCTGCTCCAGTACTGTTTAAACAATCGAAAGAACAATGGAATTAAGCAGAGAAGAGTGTATTTTATAAATTTCTAAAAAGTATCTAGCCATGTTCCTAACCCATTTTTCATCATTTTCATTAAGCACTAGAAATCAAAGTGGTTTCAATTTACACTGTGAAATGTTACTAGATTTTTTCCTAATTTTGGGAAAAGTAAAGCAGTGCATATGTGAAAATCATTAAAGCAGCAGTGATATATTTCAAAAGTTTTTAAAACCATTATTAAGGAGACAAAGAGCTACTCTTGTAGTCACTTGTAGGTCTTGATCTTCTGTTCATTGGAGTCAAGAGGAAAGTTTCCACTGATTATAACAGTGCTACAATGAGCAAATATAACTGTTTATGGAAGAAGATCTGAATTTCAGAGAGGGAAGTTTCAACTGACAGTGTTTCAGAAATGTCCCTTTTAATCAACACAATTTTTTTTTCTTTCCCCTGCTATCTTTTCATAGCTTATGCATGACGAGAAACACTTCTGTAAATGAGATTAGGAAACAGAGCAGCTTTGAGTGGATTCAAGTCTCACATAGGAAAAACAACCTCCCCTAATAATACGGCCTATTTTAGTCTTGAAACACTGGTGTGTTATTCCTACATTTAAGTGTAGGTTATCATGCCAGATTTATCTCCCCACTCACCTTTAGTTTGTCACACATACAGTGATCCTAAGGGATGCAAAAATATTTTTATATAAAGTTCACTGCATGACTAGTGTCTAAAGATTTTACTTTCTTCATCTTTATTGCTGTATACTTCAGAGCAATAAATTGGTGTCTGAATATTTGACTTTCGTCATCCTCACTGCTATATGATTCAGAGCAATAAATTGTTGCCTAAACACGTACTTATGTACATAATTGAATCAGGTCCACTCCATGGCTTGGCTTTTGAAGTAATGCCAGTGTTTTCTGAGGGACTGTGTGGAAGGCCAGGTGCTAAGTGATGTGAACAATACTCAGGGAAATTATTAACGCACATAAGTTTAACAAATGAGTAAATTCACATTTTCAAATAAACCTGCCCATACTTTGTCATTTAATCTAGAAGGCTATTAAAATAATATTTAGGAATTTTGTTTTTAGCTTTTTAAAAATCTGAACTACTTCAAATCAGTGTTACTATATTAATACCATGTAGCTCTTGCAATGCCATGTGATAGATGGGCAGTGTTTCCCTTCTGAGCCCTACAGAGCTGCCTGTACTGAACCTGCAAAGATTTAGACACTTGCTTTTAATGTAGATCTTTACTAGAACTGCTCATTCACATAAAGCATGTAAATAATATTAGGACCTTATCTACAAGCTTGGGGCCTTAGTTGTTAGTGTTGCTCTATTTAACAGAGTAGCATTAAGTATACTTGAGATATAATTTTACCAGAATTTATTGCATTGTTGTATTAACTCCTGGGTGAGATTTAGGTTGTGACCTCCCAGCAGGCCTAGGCATGTTACCTGTAATCTTTCACATGCATACAGTCTATCATAGACAGAACTCCCGCTTTCAGATCAGTCATATTTTAGGACTCACAATTGATATATCAGTCACAGCATAAAATGCTATCATTCCTGTAGACCAACTGTTTACCAGAGTATAACACAAACTCTCCTCCTGTGTCTCATTTCATCACACTGTTCCACGTAGTGATGTTTCAATGTGAAATGAAGTTTTATCATGCTGTGCTTCTGAGTAGAGAAAAGACAGAAGTACATGTATGATAAATGGCAAAGGTTCCAAGAAAAACCTTGCAAAACAATACAATTTGGAAGCATTACATTTGCTTAAATAATTTAGTACACAAATGGATCTGTTAAAGTTTTATAACCAAATACTGTTTATGTGGCTTTGGGTAGAAAATCGGTTATATTTCCACTGAATCACTTAATCTTATATCTTATTTAGAAATTAGAAAATATAACTAACCTGAGAGTTGTCATTGTAAAGTACTTTTGAAATCAGTAGCATTAGAGAAGTATACTTTTAATTAACTTCATACATTTAAGTTTCCCAATAAAAATAAGTATTTTAAATTTCTCTGAAGCTGAGTTCATTTGCTGCTGGCTTTATGGCAGAAGAAACTGCACAGTTTAAGCAGATAAGTAATTTGTTCTCATACAGTAATAGTAATATTTAGATCTGGTCTTCTATTGGATATTAAAATGTGAACTGAGTTCTGTGGCCTTTATTCATAATGTAGTTCTTAAAATTATCAACAACATTAATGCTGTTGTTGTTAGGACTGGTGCATTCTGAAAATCATGACTAATACTACTTGATCTCAGAAGACAGGTAATTTCCTGGGATACTCAAAATTAGGCACAATTTGAAATTATGGGTATGTCTGGTGTTATTTTCCCTTCAAATGCTGAAATAATGGGCAGTTCAAATTTGCTAAGAAACCAAAACCAAACCTCCATCAATACTATTTAATGAATAATTATGGCCAGGGCCAAATGGGAGCTGGGAAGCTAAATGCCATTTTCAAAGACTGTGTGAGTGTATTTTGTGTCTCCAGAAATGTCCTGCCTCTAGAGTTTTTAAGCATTAAGTTTAGGTATATAAATCCTTAAAAGAAGCATATGCCCAAGCATTTTCAAGGTGAAGAACAGACTGACAGAAAAAGGGTCCCAGTTAATAGTGAGGTCCTGCAGCAACTTTTTTTCTTCCTATCAGGTGTGATTGTTCTGTGACACATTTTTTAGCCTGTTGAAACTTACATAATAATAAATTCTGATTCCACTATTCCTGTTTGGGTACGGGAATGTTGCTCCCCTACCTCCTCTAACAAAACTCTCGTTCTAAAAAGGGATCCTGCCCCCTCCTCCTCTCTCCCCTCCCGCCCCCATTCACTCAGAATTTGGAATTTGTGAGGCACCTTGCAGATATCAGCAGCAGCTGACCGACAAGCAAAACCATTTTCATCAGCCATGCAAGCTCTGTAGCTGCCAGTTCTTGTGTGGAGTATGTCCTTTTTTTCTCTCAGAGTGTGCTATTTTATATTGGGAAATCTTTTGCTGGGAATATGTTTTAAGGCTCTCATGTAACAACTGAGGAGTTCTAAATTCTTAATTGGGAACTTTTTATAGCTCTCAATTAAGCTTTTAAAATAAAAGGATATTGCACTAAATGCTGGAAGAACTCAATGTTGTCATGAATTTTCTTAATTAAAAATCTTTTAATGTTTTTTCTTTTTTTTTTTTTAAAGCAGTAATTCATGGTAGCTAAGTAACAGCTGTGAAATACAATCTTTTGGTGACATCAAAACTGTGAAATAAATGTGAAATAAACCAAAAATCCTTAGTAAAAAAATCTACTTTTATTGGAGATGGTTTATAGTTTTTCCATGCTAACAGTCAGTTCAAGTTAGTCTTATGGAAAAATCCAACAAATACAAACCTGTTTTAAAAAAAATTATTTAACACTACATACTTACCAAAAGAAAAATATTAAGGGCTGAAACACCAGTAAGGAAAATAAATGTTTTTTCACACTGGGGACCTTATTTCTTGGATAATTTTTGTTTAACTGCATGGAAAGGAAACCAGCAGAGAATATTCTGAAGTCTGCAAAAGCTGTGTGTACAACCCCCCATTTTGGTGATATAAAGTCATAGGAAATTGTCTAATGTCTAATTTCTTGTTATGAGGCATTTATACAGAACTGTGAGTACAGTCCTAAAAATCACACTGTTTGGGATGATATTTACATTTGAAAGTTTCTAGTTCAAAGATTGATTTATTAAATAACCGTTTTGTCTGACACCAGGTAATAAACACTGATGTATTAGAGATGTAATTTAATATTTATGGTATTTGCTAAAGATAACTATGATTAGAATTGTTGACATTTTGTTAACTAGGCCTTAATATTAAGTAAATGACTTTGTGGACCCCATGTGAGAGCATTTGGTGTAGTACATGATCTGTCACATAGAGAAGATAAAATGACAATGGAAAACATGTCTATTTTGCTCACTAGAAGGCCTGAGAAACATGAATAGCCACTTGTACTCAGAATTAAACATTTTAAAAATTCTTCCCGTGTAGGAGCAAGGCAACCATGCTGAAATAGGAGTGAAATTTACATAGAATTAAAAGATTACTTTAATAATGGTGCTGTTCAGAGTCTAGGCAAGGGATATTAGCATCTTAAAACTGATTTTTAAATACAATGCATACAACCTGATATAACACTTACACAACCCAACACATGCACAACGATTTGCATTTCCGTCCTTGTCTTTTTTCTCACAGCTTTTACAGAACTATTGGACTCAGAAACATACCCCATCCCTCCCCATAATTAGACTTTCAGATATTGCACTCTTTGCCTAATATTTTTTTAATTCCAGATGTTTTTCCATCTGGACGAGATTTGAAACCCAAAGATGCACTCACCAGTACATATGTGACTACAAATGAATAATATTTACTTGGCATGATACTTTTATTTATTCATCATCAACAACTTCCTATATGCCCATCATAAACTGAAAATAAGACTGGATTAGCATGCAAGACTGTTTTAATTTCTTTTATTCTGTCAAAGAAAACCCAGATCTCTGCAGAAAACATACTGTGACAGAATCAACTAAAGCTCAAAGATTTTGTTGTTTGAGTTAGCTATATGCTTTGAGCCATCAGATATTTGTGCATGAAAGATCTCGAGAAATTGTCAAGGTACATTGAATTATGCTGAATTTTGTAGTTGAAATGCCAGATGTTAGTTGGCTAAGATTAGAGACAAAGGTGAGGTGACTGAAAGCACAGGAAGCAGAGGGAAAGCAGAGACAGAACAGAAATTGTATCATACCGGAGTGTGTCCTTCTGATTCTTAGATTTAAGGCCTGGTCTTCTTGGAGCCTCATCTGTTTCTTTTTACTCTGATAACAGCAAAGCTCAAGAATGTTATATTAATCTGTTCCTGGCAAAACGTTTCACTTAGCTGCCATTCTTTCCATGTGTATTTGTTATTTTTGTCACCAAGAGTGAAGGTTATATTTTAAAGACTTAATAAGAAAGTGCAGAATGCACTCACCTACTGAGGTTGGTCTATTCTGTAGAGCAGGAATTTCACATATGCTGTCTGTCCCCCTCATTCAACTCAATTTGAATGAAGCTTTCCCTCCTCTCCATTCTCTCTAGATTAAACTGTTATGGAGTTGGTCCCTCCCATAGGTCAGATCCTATCTCCTCACGTATTAATCAATTGCTATTAGCCATCGTATAAATAGGTTACTGTGGTTTTAACAGAGTGGAACTAGACTGAGTGTTTTCAGTGGAGTGTCTTTCCAAGAAACAGCATTTTCAAATGAAGTGTAAATCAATGAGATAATCCCAAGGTAAACTGTGCCTAGGAACTGGTGAAAACCACTAGTGGCACAACATCCATTGGAGTCTTTAGCACTCAGTAGAGCTGGTCTGAATTTCTTGTATACAGGGAAGGAGATACAGTGAGTTCAGTCATGACTATCAGCTAGAGGGGAATTTTTTGTATGGACAGGAAAAGTGATGTGTCTAAATATTCTACACCAAAGGCTGATTAGGGCAAGTCCTTCCGGTACTTGAGCATTTCAGGGAAACTTTGATTCTCTTTAGGTTCATGGGAGCTTGCTATTGCCTTCAGCACAATCCAGACTTATCCCTAGGCATTAAACACTCCACAGTACTTTAATCAGTTTAAAAGCAATAGATACATACTTCTGGTTCAAATATGAAGTAATTTACACTGAATTAAACCACAAACTCTAAGTATTCACTGAATATAAGTAGATAAAAGGCTACATGTTTCATTGCAAGATTATATGTGTACAAAAGAAAAATTATAGCCCAGACAGAGTAACAGAAGATCACCAGAAAGTAGTTCTTATCAACAAAATGAAGCACATTATAAATTATTCCCTTTAACTTGAAATTTCACTAGAAATATGTCACCAGTAACGGCAAAAACGTAATACAGAGATTGCAGTCTCTAACAACTTCATAAAGCATTGCATTAAATTAGAGAACACAATAAAAACATTAAGCAATTAGTTCTAAAATTCTTGAAAGAGTCAACACTAGACTTAAAATCCCCATGCCTCTACAAGATCAAAGAAAATGGCAAGGGTCTTACTGAGAGTTGATCTCTCTCTGAGATGGCAGTGATAGAATGAAGCTTTGATGTTTTATATACATAAAGACATAGATTAAATTTTTTAATGAAGGTAAAAATTAACTATGAAGTGGCCAGCCTTAATAAAAATAATGCAATGTACAGTTCTGTGCTTGATTTGCTTACCAATGCGTGCTTATTTTAAATTGGAACTGAGTATCCAAAGATCTGAAGTGAATGAACACACAATTATGTTCTTTTATTTTAATTTGGTCTTGTTGATCCTCTAGGCTCTTTTAAAATCATAATGACATAGATTAAAAAAAAAAATCTCAGGTTTTGACCTTTTATGCATCTATGAAATAAATGTAGAGTTCATAGCTGGGAACAAGATCATTTTGGTTGAGATAAATTGAAGCTGACAAGGGGACAGGCTCTGAGGGAGCAAGACCCACTCTACTGTGAAAACCAAGACCAATGATAATATTTCTGTATGAAAAATGACATATTTTTATAAATATCAATATCATTTGACTGTGGCCCTTAAACCATACAAACCAAACTTGAGTAAATGATCTAAAAATTTTAAGACTAATTCATTATCATTGCAAATTAGCAAAAATATGAGAATTCTTATGCATAAAATTAAGCACCTTGTTTTAGAAGCCTAGAGCAGATGTTGACCAGTAACACTAGTTGTTCACTTTGAATAGTACATGGTCATTAAAAACCATAGCCTGCATCTTCAGAACAGAAAAAAATTAAAAATTAGTCAAAGGCAACTGGAGCTGCTAAAGCAATACAGAATGCAGGGGGAAAAAGAGCAGCTTTTAAGATCAAACTTCCTTCTCTTAAATACTTTCCTGCAACAAAATGAACAGGGCTTGCAATTACCAGACAGGAAGGATGATGCTGTGCAGCATTACCAATGCAGCATGTGAGACCTGTGCTTGTAGCTCATTCGGAGGGATCCTTTTCCCTCAGAGGTTGAGGTCAAATTCATTGAATATGGGGGTCACCTTCCTCCGGGCCTGCAAGCTGCCCTGTTCTGGGTCCTCTTGGCCAGCCCCTGCTACATGTAGAGCCAGATATGCACCTCAAGAGTGCCTTCCCCATGGGTGAATGCACGGATCTGTAAACTCTTTGGGGCAGGAACCCAAGGAGCTTTTACTTGCATAGTGGTTTCTATACCCACTACACCCCAGCAGTAACAGTCACATCCTCATAAAATGCAGCACTGAAGATGGTCAAGGAAATAGTCGCAGCATGACAGAGAGAGATTACAACTTCATTTTCGCTCCCATCCAAAATTAACATGAAATGATATTGCCAAGCAAAACAGCCTCAGCACTTAATTTGGGGCATTAGTGATGCCATTATAAAATATGAGCTGCTGATTCTCATCCTGCCTTGGAAGCTTTTTATGCTTCCCAGATCAGCTTGCTTGGTGAATTAATCAGATGAAAAAGGCTCAGTTCGCCTGCACGAGAAACTGAAGGGATTGTCTGATGGCTTATGAGGCTATGTGATTTGTTTCATGGTGTGGAGACACTGAAAGAGAATTTTTATTAAAAAAAGGGGTCTTGGAACACAGTCCTGCATGTGGTCAGCTCAGTGGGGTATTATTTGAAGCAGAATGTGAACAACTAGAATTGAAATGGAGGGATCTTTGAAGAGTAATGAAAAAGGGGCTTCAGTTGCCAATAAAACAACTGTTTGGGACACTGAAGGGAGATTCCTCAATCATTTAAAATCATTCTGTCCGAGAAATTTATTGTATTTTTTTTTTCCTTAGGGAACAGGGGGAATAAAAGGTAGATGAACTCTCCAACAACCTAAAGCACATTTCACAACCTCCCGGTGAATTTGCATGTGGTCATAATTTTCTCACAGCAACTGCTTTTCAGGATCAATTTCTTCCTTCTTCTTTGCCTGTTTATGCTTTAGCAATCCTGGTTTCAAGTCAGCTGCAGGCATTTGCTGTTCTTCTCTGGTATCCAGAGAAGAGATAGGGGTCTCATGGCACAATACCTAAAGTAATGAATATTGTTCAAAAATATGCCTTAAAGTACACAAATTCCAAAAGATAAACCTTGCTTCCCTTGACTGTCAGAGCTTGGAATTTCACTCTAGGTTTACTATGTCCCAACCTCAGAAAAGGCTGAAGGAGAAAAGGCCCTGTAAAGTATTAAAACTGGAGGGTACACAGCTTTTCTCCTCAAAATCTGTTTAGTTTTAAGATTAAGATCTCAGCAGCTTGAGGCACCTCCTATTACCCCACATGGGGATTCCCTGCTTATTATTCCTTTTTAAGGCACCTCCTATTACCTCACATGGGGATTCCCTGCTTATTATTCCTTTTTAATATGTCTTTTGGGAGAAGGAGTTGAACTCCCTCACCTCACAAGTATGAGTGACCTGGGTTGGGTGTTCAAACTGAACTGTCACATTGGTGAATAGCAATACTTACTGCATAGAAGAATTGTCTTGTTACTTGTACAAATAAACATATAAAATACTGAAATTCCTACACAATTTATATGTACACATTAATGATATTTGTATATATCACATATAAGCGATATCACAGTTTAAATTCTGGACATTAGTTGGAAATAAATATGGTCATATAAAAATCAAATTATTTTCGTATGTAGGAAAGATATAGGTTTCTTGATTTCTCAGAATTTTTCATGTTTGGAATCTCTTTCCCATATATTGGGTTGGTAAAAACCTGAAATTACAATATTCTTGGTTGAGTAATCAAGCAAAAAAGTAGAGTATGAAAGTTTCTGTAGATGTTCTAGAAATGCTTGATTTTAGTTTCTACTTTCTTCAGTCTATTTCCTTCTAAACTTTTAAAATGCAAAATTGCTTGAACTTTGTTTTTTTTTCTGCTCCTCTTTTACTTAATTTCTGAGTTTGAAACACTGAAAAAGAACTTTTATGGCATCTATCCTAAAATGATCTGAGACAAAAGATTTATGGTCCTGTTTCACAAACAGTTTTGGTGAGAACAAAATAGCAATTTATTGGAAGACAAAACCAAGCAGAACCCTCTCCAGCCCCAGCAAGGGTATTCAAAGGTATCTCCAATTAGGCCATTGGAGATCTTCACAGAAGTGCATCCAAATCACCACAACAGACCACTGAGAGGCTGGGGATTTGGACCCTACTCTGTCCTTCACTTAGAACATACTCAAAAAAATGGAAGGGCTCCATTTTCAGTCTACACCGGTGATCATTTTAAGTGCATGAACAGAGGGGAGAAGTGAAGCTTGCATAACAGGTTACTACACCAGTCCTGCCTGTCATCTTTCTTCTAAACATATTTGAGAGCTTTGGCTTTATTCCTTTTCTGGATTGCACTATGGCAATATAATACCTCTGCAAGTCAGCCTCCTCTGGAGATGTGTGGTCAGTAATTAACAATGCATAGCAATGCACAGTAATTTAGGAGACAAAGTTAAGAAGAACACCTCATTCAATTAAAACTTGGCAAGGCAATGCAATTATCCATTCTGGCATTTTGCCAGGATGCACTAGCCTGTGCCTTATCACCTGAAGAAAACTGATGTGGGATATAATCAGTACAATCAGTATAAACCTCTATAAGCTAATGGGTTTTAATTAATTTTTTATAGCCATATTTGGAAGGTAGAAAAGCAACACAGCTCACAGGGCTCTAATGAAAACCAATCCATTTCTTTTTCCTAACCTCACCAATAATTTCAGAGAATGTTGTTCTTAGATAAAAGTAATACAAACCCAAAAGTTAATCCAAATCTTCTGTCCGCTTGTCTAATTGTACACTTATTGATTCAGGTGTAATAATTAATATGCTTTGGTATGAGACTATTTCCATAAGAAGTACAGTACAGGTTTTCCCAGGGCATCATCGTGCTTCATTTTATACTCACCCTAGCTCAGACTAACTGCAAAAAACTGCAACTAACACATTCTCTTTACTCTGGCCCCCACATTCTTTACTGCAATCCAGAACACAGCAAAGTTTGGACAGCAATGAGAGATGTTCCTCACTTGTTTCCACAGGGAGTACTCGTCCACTGGGAAGGCTTTTCTCTACTTGTTCCGTCTGTCTCAAGACTGATATGGTATGCACGTGTGTGCACCAGCCCTCCTTGCCTACCAGCTCATCTGTGTAAGTGACTGTGTTACTGACTAAGACACACGTGCTCTTTCTGTCTGATCAGGCCAAATCCCCTTGTGGGGAGCAGGAATTCACATGAATAGAGACTCTAGTCTTTCTGGGATCCCTGATAAAAACTGATCACCCGAGTGATACTCTCAGTCTATACTGAGAAATGATTTGTCTTCTGTTGGCTTTTCATTACCAAGAAGACTTTAAACTTTTCTGCCTGCCACTGTTGCATGTGAATTACCCTTAAACTTTGTTTAGTGTTGAGGGAGTAACTACTTTACCTCTTTCCTAGATGCAGCTCAGGGATTGATATCCACTTATATTCTGCCTGAAACAATAGTTGAGTTTCACGTCTACTTTTTATTTTTCAATGATTATTGGGTAAAATTTCAAAGCAGGGATCAATCTGGGCATAACTCTCATGATCCCCTCATGAAATATATGTTCTGCTATCTGGCTTAGTATTTTGAAACACGTTATCACAAAAAAGAGAAAACCTTACTTTAAATAAATATTTACTAACATGACAAGCCTGGTGAAACCAAATGTACGCAGTGAAGTGAATTACACATCTAGTTCTTGTGACTTGTTTCTGTATATTGAAAGTTAGAATTCATGGTCCCTAGCTGTTGTCCAGACTACAAACACTTTGGAAAAAGAGTGCAAAGCTAATTAAGTATAAAACATAAGTTTTAAGCTAACAAATGGAAGTACAAATGGAAGAACAAGAGTAGCATCCTTAGGTTGACCTGCCTGATATCTTACAAGAGTATGTGATCGTAGAATGGGGTTAGAGGGTGAAGGAAGCAAAGAGAACTGAGGCAGAAGAGAAAGCTGAGATATCTTCAAGAAAGATTTTAGTGTAAGTGCAACAATAAGAAAACTAAACTCAAATGACAGAGAACTGCTGAGATTATGTAGGTCTAGCAAAAATTTTGCTTTCCTCCATCTGAATGGTGAGGTTTAATCCTTCCCTCTGCAGGATCCAGTCCGGGTATTAAGCAGACTTTTGAGGCCAGGCTGTGACCTCTGATATTTCTTAGTGGCAGCAGCAAGGGTCAGAATCTGTGTAGGACATCCTGTGAAAAAATGTTCTTTCAAAGGGACTGTGCTATTACAGCCTTTAGCTAGTAGCCAAAAGAGGAATGAATGCCACTTCTAGAAGTTATTAACTTTCTTCTATGTAGGTCTTCCTGTGATCAGTGGATACTCTCAGAGTCTAGAAGGACTAGCACTAAGATGCTCATTTCTCTTTTGCAAAGGATAAGACCTACACCCACGATAACTCTACACAGAAGACCTTTATATTGCCTTCTTTGATTCAGTATAGAAAAATAAAGGAGTATCTAGGTTATAGATGACAGAATTATATGGAAGTCGATGGAATTCTAGTAGCTATAGCAAATTGTATACTACTGTCTTAAACTTCTTGTAGAACATATGTTGTCATAAGAGAGGAAATGGCAGTTATAATAATGGCAGTTATGCACAGGAATAAAATGAATCCCAAATTCTCTGAAAGTAGAAATTAATAGTTAATTTATATTGGTTTATATCAGCTAAATATACCCCTCTGTATAACAATTATGGGTGAAGGATCTACAGTTTTTGAACTGACTCAAAACAAGAATAAAAGATCAGAATTTTCCTCTACGAAACTACAAAGAAAAATTATCTATGACATTCCAGAGGATGCTGGGTAACTCGATCAATGAGAGAACAAGAAGAAATAGGTTATGACCTCAGCAAAGAAATTGAGCTCTGGTGAAAGCTTTCACTAATGCTCACTGATACTCAGGGAGTGCGAGAAACCTGATATCAAAACGGGGGAAAGTTTTGATGCTATAGAAAGACACAGTGAACATTTTATGCCACAGAATAAGCTGAAAACTGATTTTAGCAGGTGGAGTTGATTCCATACAGTTCTATTTTGCATTTATGTCCAGATCTGTATTTGAATCAGATCCTGACTTATCATATCACCCTAAATCCCTAGGGAAGATGTATCTTATTTATCTCATCTTTCTTGAACACCTTCCAGTCTGTGAAGAGTGCTCTTTATCAATAGACTAATAGGGTGCAGGGGAAAAAAAGAGAGCTAAATAATGGAGCATTGTGTAAAAACCCCACATTACAACATGGTTTCTGCCAAAATTTTCTGAAATCTTGAAAAAATCTTTCACGTAATTCATAACGGCTTTGGCTTGTAAACAGGCACTTCCTCTGCAGATGACAGTTGTTTTCATTAATCTTGGCAGTATTAGGGGGCAATACTTTAAAATAAATTAATGTTCTGGAACACTTTCTTCTATGAGCTTTACATAAACAGACTTTCTTTCAGTAGGATTTCTCTTTCCACTCTTAGTTTCAATAAACTATTTTTAAAAAGGGAGAAGGGGAGAAAGCCAACATTAACTTTGCCATGAGTTCTCAAAACTAAACCAATACCTCCTTCTTTACTGTCTTTCTTTCAAATAAAGAGATATGAAAGGCAGGTCATTAAAAGCTTTTCCCTTGTTTTCCTCTGAACTAAGTAAATAAGGAGAGGAACCGTGAGAAGTTTGAATAATTGTCTTAAAGACTTGAAATTTCATTTATTTCCTTTCCCTTATATATTTACATTCAAACACAGTGCCCAGACTGTGCCCTGCTTTACAGCTGATAATAACACATAAAATTGTTTGTTGAACATCTTGATCACAAACAGTGGCTACTTGTGCAAAAGGTAGCAACCAGTCAGAAAACTAATGGCAAAACAGTGCCATCACATTTTGTTGTCAGGGGCATTAAAAAGTCAGTATTTAATTTATTTTGTTCCTATGTGACTTCTATTAGATAAAGCTACCAATGCAACTAGAGCCTGTGCAGTTAATAGCCAAATGGTGGAGCTAACTCATAGGTGGTGCAAGTCATGCTGAGAGTGAATGGGCAAACAGGAGATAATCTAAGCTTCAGGAACATTAAATTATTCCTTTTCACTCTACCTATGGAGACCCAGGACAGGTCTAGCAGCAGATGATGTAAGTTCCTTCTAAAAGGAAATTTTTCCATGCACTGTTGAAGTTGAGAGCCTCTGGCCATGCTTTAGGTCTGTGAAATGAAATGGAAGAGCTCGTGTGTAACAGGGAGGGGGCTGCACAGATTGGTTTCTCTCACTCTTGCACCTGCAAAGTGGAACCACATTAGCTCTGCTGTCTGAGCCTTCGATTGCTATGAAGACTTGTGTGTCAGGATTTGTTGCACAGTGTGAAAACCAACCATTATACCAGCATACTTTTTTGTCAGTGAGCTGATATTAATTAAATTTGTTCAATTTACAGTAATAAAATAAAATAAATTTTTCCAAGTGCCAGAGTTTTAAACACAGTCTAGCATCTGAAAAACATTTTGTTTGTTTTGGACTCGCACATCCCCACCACAGAGCTGGAATTTTGCTAACAGCTCCTCATACGTGAGCCAGAAGGGAGTGAGACTCATTCTGCCCTCACTGCTTTGCCTTTTTCTGGTGCTAGCAAATTATTAAGGACATAAAGGTACGTGTGCCAGTAAGTCAAGCAGACTTTAAGCCCTCACCTGGGGCTGATGAACACAAAGATGCTATATTTCACAGTCTTCTTCCTGATCAGAACCATAGTTTCAGGCAAAGTTTGTATTTTATGTAATATTTAATATCTTGGTAGTTGCCAACTGCAACGGGGTGAAACATTGTATACCAACTGTCAGCCTCATGCGAACATTTAAAAACCAGATGCTAAATCTTTGAAGTCATTGTTAAGTTTAATGGTTTCAGAAAATCATTACTCAAAACCATTCCCTAAGGTCTTTTTGTCAAGTTCCAGAGGACCTAAACTTAAGCCAAAACAAAACAGCCCTCCAAGTGGCAATTAAGCAGATTTTTTCCTGGAAGCTGTATTTCTATCAGGGTATTCTGAGCACTCATCGAATGGTCCCCAAGCTGCCTGCCGGTCATACATACTGCATAAAAATGTCAGTTCTCATGTTTTGCATTTTGTGGACACTCCCTCTGGACTATATCAAAAGCATAATGTGGTAATGTGTAGCTAAAAACTGTGTGGTGGCCTGGGTCATGCTAGTACTGATACCAATTGCTGACCTTGCTGAAGCTGCAAACCCAGCAGAACAAAAAAAAGAAAAGTAGTCTGAAATGATTGATCAGTGGCTACTAATGGCATTTTCGTCAATATCCAGCTGATTTTCCTGTTGCTCTTTCTTACATATTTATACTACTCACAGTCTGGCAAAAATTTACAAAAAAGTATCCAAGTGATGGTTTCACAGCAGGTGCTGGATCAAACAGGTCTTGTTCTGTGCCCCCTTGGGAGGCCTACATGGATCACAGGAATCCTGATACTGCCCTTCAGATGACCTGTGGTAAAACTGCGGAAGATATGCTCAGTTTCTTCCAATGGATAAACAAAGTGTACATGAAATATTTGTATAAGCATGAATAGGGGATTTATTTTTCTACATATACTGCTTGCCTATGTAGTTGATTGAAAATGGCATGAAGTAAATCTTGCCTAATAGATACTTATATAAGAATTTTATTTATATGTCCAGCAGTGTAAATGCCAACATTTGTACTTTGATCGTTCTATGAATGTACTGGTTTCAACTGGATAAGGAGGGGGAAAACTTACAAGAAAATACATGGGCTTTACAAAGAAAAATATATAGCAGGCTTATAAAATGCAGTTTGAGAAAGTCTTACTAAGCTTTGAAGACCAAGACCAGAAAGTGCTCTGTAGATTTTGGATCTCATCCACTGCTCTCAGCTTCAAGCTGCAAGTCAGAAACTAAGAGAGGCTTTTCGTAACATATTCATGTCATGTTTAGGCAATGCCAAATTATTTCTCATCAGAGCTGAGATTTATTGCAGCTGGATTATGATCTTTTGATTGTGTAAACAATGAGATTGAGGTAGCTGTACTTTCCAGAGTCATTAAGATCTTTGTCATGAATAAAGAATCAGAAATCTGGAGGTGGACTGAGGAAAAACATAGATGAATATTCAACATGCAGCAGACCACAAAGAGCAAACTGGAGCACAGCTCACAGAGGAGAAGTTAACTGTCTGAGCAGAATGCCTAAACCTTGCAAGAAATAGAGTTGAAAAATCATAAAATGCATCATTAACCTATTTTCATGATTAAAAAAAGTTAGAAACACTACTGTGGTGAGCCATTATTATTAAAATGCTAAGTATGCTGTCATGCATTCGTTTTTGCAGTAAGGATTTTTTGTTTGCTCCAAGTTGAAGTGCAGCCATCCCAGTTTCAAGTAAAAGTGGTGCAAGGTATCATGAGAAGCACTCGTTTTTCTCCCCCAAAGGTGGCACCATTTCTGGCACAGTCTGAGGGACCCACAGGTACTGTAAAACAATTTCACCATATTACCAACCGTAGGGAATCCTTTTCCTCTCAGAATTGCAACAGAATTAATCAGACCCCTTTAATTTATCCTGATTAAGCTCAGACACCTCACCTAGGTGATTAAATCAGGCTTCTTTGCTCTGCAGCTAGACTTGCCCTTTGGAGATCTGTACCTCTGTACATCAGCTATGAAGAACCACAGGTGTGCTTCTAACTGAGGTGGGATGAGCCTAGGTCAGGCCCAGCAGAAATGTATGGGCTGGGCTGATTTACAACTAACAACAATTGAAGTGTTGCAGGCAAAGACAAAAATGCTGTTCCTCCTACCCCAAATCTCATTTGCTTTGCAATGCTCCTACAGTGTTTGGGAAATGGCAGATGGATGTCTGTTAGACCCAAATTGCCTTTTTCAGATGTGAATGTATAGTTCTATTTGTTTATATTTTTCAAATGATGATTTAACTAAGCTTAAAAGCACCCCCCTCCCCCCCCAACCAAAACCTCCAAAAACTGGAGTGTCACCTTTTCTAAGCAAAGGCACAGTAAAGCTGAGCCTGCAGGCTGCCACTGGAGTTAGCTGCACAGTTCCCTGTGTTACATGAATAGTTCATACACGACATATGATGCTGATCGGTGTGCAAGCTGCAGCTGTATTATTTCCACATGGAAAACTATAATAATTTTTTTTCTGTTTTATCTAGCAAATTTCTCTCTCCTTATATTTTCTTCTCCCCTCATCCCTTAGATTTTGTTTCTCAAACACATTTATAATAAATAGGAAATAAGAACAGAAAAGCCAGTCTTTCTCATTATCCAGTTTTACGTGAGTTTAAAACAGATTCTTACAGCTAAAACAATTAGAAATAACTAACTAATTTTTATTTAATGAATAACATTTCTTTGCCCGACAGCTGATTGTGATTGCGATTGGTATATTAATTATTCAGATTTATTAGTTTTACTGAGATTCATCACTGGATTTTCTTGGCTGTTTGCCAAGAATACATCTGACTTAATGTCTACATTTTCACTTTTGAGACTCTATTGTTGCTGTTGCAAGATAAACTGAGATCTTTTAAGGATGCTCAAACTTAAATCAACTCCTATGACTAAGCAGAGATAAGAAATGTAGCTCAAATGCTTCGATTTTTTTTTTTAATGCAATAAGGCAATTCCCAAGATGAACACCTTCACTCTGTCAAAGTTTTCTTGACATTTAACAACAGCTTAAGAAACTATTCCCCTTCTCATCATGGAGGAAAGTAATATTTATTTTGAACCTACCATTTTCTGATTATCTTGCCTGTAGAGAATGGCCATATCTGTAGTTCTTGTTTTCTAGTATAAGCAATCTTAAACGAGCCGTTCTGCCCCCGATGATTGTTTTTTAAATGGCACTGCTCTCCCTAGGCTAGTTGTATTGATGAAGAGCCAGAGTTTGATGGTGACACACAACAGGACAAAGCATTGTTCTGCAGAATCTCGCTGATAAATCTGGCTGATGCCAAACCTGAAAGTAAAAGTAGCAGGATCGGACTTCAAAAAGAGCAATTCTTTAGAAACTCTCCTCTAAATTCTCTGACACTTTACATATGGGGAAAGTTAATAAATGGTAATAAAAGGAATTAAATGGTTTGCTTTAATTTCCTCATGTAACTGAAGAATGTTTCCTTTAGGCTGTAACTATTGTATTGAATTCACAAAGTTATTTTCAGAGCACTGGACACAAAAGTCAACAATTGAATAATAAAACTGAACACTGTGAACACCTTGCTAAGCGTCTGTAAACCAGTTTTCAAAGAGAAAATCACATCAGTAGAATATTTGACCCATACAGGATCTTGCAGATGTTTTCCTACAGCCTTTGGGATCTACCTCATTTCAAGGTCTATATAGTGGAAACAAATTGTGCATTTACACAGAGAAAGTCTAACTGAATTCCCTTAAGAACCTTCAAAGCTTTTTATGTTTGACCAGGCACCGTGTTCTGCTACTTTGGCAAAGAGGTATTAACAATGACTTGTTAATAGTAATGGAGTCATACCTTCTCCATATGGGTTCCAACACTTAGAGCTGTATCATCTGTCCATATTTAAAAGCTCCACCTTAAAAAGATGATAAATTAGACCACCTTGACCTGGCCTTAGACCAGCTCATAGATTAACCAATTTCTTTCAGCTTGATTGGGGTTTTATTGAGGAAACCTGCTAAGTAAAAGCTATTCAGTCACAGTGCTTAAGTATCAAAAGAGTGCATGGAATTTGGAAAACACTGCCAATGTGCCAGCCAGACCCTGAGTTACCAAGAGGACAGAGACCACCTGCAAAGGATTCAAATGACAGTGAACCTTTTCGGGATTCTCTGATTCCTGCAGTATGTGCATCTCTGAGACATTCAACCTCTTTGAATTTTGTTCCTTTTCTAGAGCAAAAATATCAGAGTATTTGTGTGTGTGTATTTATGTATACACATGCAGACAGGGGATTTTATCATTAATTTGCGACCCTACTACACATTCATGCTAAACATAAGCAGCCTTTAAGGAAGAGTAGATAAGTGAAAGACATTAAATGTAATTTTTAAGGTGAAAAATCCAACAGACAATGGAAATGAAATTTGATCTTTAATTTATTAATTACTGGTCTGTAATTTTCTGTTTTAAGAGAGGTTAGTTGGGAGATTTCCATTGTAGGCTCATGGTAGCCTGCTTTTAGAAGGTTTTATACCACTTCAGGTCTGTGCTGCAGTCTCTGCTCACTTCTGACAATGAGTTCAAAGGAAAGTTTAAAGCCCCTAAACACCAGAGATGAATATTAATGTGCCAATGTTACTGCAGAGCGGTTTTCATTCAGTTTTTGGCTCTGCCTTGGCATGTGACGGTTTCTCACACGTACAACATGTCTTTTTCTTTCTAATTACCATGAGGTTTCTGCCTTGACGGTACCTTCTGCTGTCTAATGAGTTTATTCTTTCACACATTATTATTACATATGTTCACTGCAAAAAATCTGTATTGCTATTTTAATAAAAATAATAACAAAAGGAAGAGCAAAGTCGGGGCTCAGGGAGCACACAGCATGTCACTCTGTACAGCTGGTCTAATCTGATGCTCAGTATTGCCATAGCAACAACACCCGAGGAGAGCGAGGGTCGGCTGGAGCCTCCTCCTCCTGTTGATCGCAACCAATGGGTTCCTAATATAGAACCAGTACTTACAGCTTGTGATTTCACCACTTTTTTAGAAAAAATAAGACCCCAGACCTTATGACTCTTTAATGTTATGAAGTTCTGTGTAAACAGAATCAGCACAAAATTGTTCATCAGAACAGAATTCAATTTTTTAAGAAAAGTTTGTTCACTGTTCAGATTTGTACCTTCTTGTGGTTTAATAGAGAAACTATAATTTTACTGATTTATTTTAATGACTTCCCTGGCAAAACCTTTATTCTGTTAAACATAAAAGCAAAAAAAATACTGGAACAAGGCAAGAAAGGTTTTGCTATGAAGAGACTATGACCATTCTCAATCTTACAAAATGGCAATTACTTCAACATTAAAAAAATATTTTTCTGATAAACTGTAATTCGAGTCTAAACTTCCTTTTATAGTTTCCCTCAGAATTTGCTTTCTCATTATAAGTCTGTTCACTAAGACAATTATAATTTATTGTAGCCTAGATTTCTGTCCTACCTTTGAATTTCTTGAAAATTTTGCCACCTACCTTTACTATTTGTTGTTCTAGTTGATATACCACTATTATTAAATTATATTTCTTAATTCACAAAAAAATTGAGGTGAATACTACCAAGAAAAAAAACCCAACAAACTTGCTGCTGAATGGAAACCATTCCCAATTATTTGAAGACAAGAAAGTGACTGGGAGCAATTTGCATTGGTTTATAAAATAGAAATCATGTTTCACCAACCTAACAGCTTTCTACAGTGAGGCAACTAGTTTGATGGATCAGGAGAGAGCAGTTAATGCTGTGTATCTTGAATTCAGCAAGGCTTTTGCCACTGCTTCCCATGTCATTCTGATAGACAAACTGGTGATGTATGGACTAGGGGGCTGGGCAGTGAGATGGATGAAAACCTCAGTAGCTCAGCAGCAGCACAATACCCAGGTGAAGACCAACAGTGTACCCCACTGGTCCATAATGAGGTGGACAGTGTTTAACATTAGTGATCAGGATGATGGGACAGTGCACCTTCAGCAAGTTTAAGTACAAAACTTGGAGTGGTTGATGGACGAGATGGCTGTGCTGCTATTCACCAGGGCATTAACAGGCTAGAGAAACGGGCTGACAGAAATCCCATGGAGTTCAACAAAGAGAAATCCAAAGTTCTGCTCCTGGGCAGGAATAACTGTAGGCACTGGCACAGGCTGAGCTACAACTGGCTGGAAAGCAGCTTTGAAGAGGAGATTCTCAAGGACTTGGTGGGTACCACATTGAGCATCAGTCAACAATCCATTAGGAAAGGTGTTGCCAGGAGAGGTGTTGCCCTCTAATTAATAGTGGTGAGGCCACATCCGGGGGCCTGTCTCCAGTTGTGGGCTCCCCTATTCAGAGGGTAGTATCATGAAGTGATCATGAAGCTATGCAATCTTTCAAAGGATGTTATCGTGTCAAGATGACCTGAATTGTTTAATTTTGGGCAACGCAAACAAGGTTAGTTGAAAAGGAAGATGACTAATGAATACTCATTTGTGCCTCCCATTGAAAATATCTTCCCACAACAGTTTTCCTTCCAAAATCCAAAGATTTAGATGTCTACTTCATGCCACTTAAATGTCACCACTTAAAGTAATCACCACAAAAAATCCGTCAAATGTCCTCAAACCATGGAGTATCATTTAGCCCTGCTATGCTATGAATATTACCTGGCAATGAAAAGATAGAACTTGTGACCTAAAGATTGACCCATCTGTTATTTATTTAGCCTTGGAAAAGTAAATCCATATCAGAAAAACAAAACAAACCAAAACAAAATAAAGGAAAATAGCAATTTGAAACCATACCACTAATAGTGTGATTTCATTTTAAAAGAGTATTTGGTTTGCCTATGATCAGAGACTGAGCTTCATGTTTGTAAAATAATATTAAAGTATAACCAAGGGCATAAGTAAATTTAACTTCTCTGCTGTTTAGTGAATCCCATCTGTACCTTTGTAAGCTGAAAATGTAAAAGGCTGATCATGAACAACAGAAAAAAAGATCTGTAAGATATTAAATTTATGGTGATCACCTTCTGTCTGCATAATGGAAATTTTCTGAAGATGCTTGGCAAGGGAAGGAATTCATAGCAGTTAGATTATGAATATATCAGCTGCAGTCTCTGGTTGACAAGCCATGCTCCAGTTCTTATGTAATGGTGTCCAGAAACAAAACATTCCATGCTAATCTGTTAGGGAAGGTCAATCAAGGGAAAGCCAGTTCCCAGATTCCTGGACAGGAAAAACTGAAGGAAGGTCTCTTTGCCTCTCTGTAGCTAAGCCTTCAGAATTTCTTTTGTGTTTGATGTCCCAGTCCAAATCACTTTTGGTTTAACACACTTGGTCTGCTGCTTCTCTTTATGAGGAAAAACATAGAAGCTCCTAAAAAGCGAAGTATTATCTTGAAAGTTATGGGAATATGTGTGTATGAGTAAGGGTTTTCAAGGAATTATCTTTCTTCCCTCTCTTGTTAATGGGACTCTTAGTCCTTGATATGAAGAAATCCCTAGGACACCCTGCTTTCATGACGTCTGGCAAACCTCCAAAATATTTCAGCTTCTTTACAACAAGAAATAAGCTCTCTGATGAAACCCATCTTTTTGGATGTAGAGAGCAGTTTCTGTGGCAGAAATCTGCTCTTCTCTCCAAGACAGGAAATACGGGAATATACTGTTCCCTCCAAGATCGATTAGTTCCATAGTTATGACTTCCAGTTTTATTATTAATAAGGCATGATGTTATCTTCTTGTTTCTTATTTAAACAAGATGGTCATATAGTTCTTTCTAGTACAGTGTTGTGCTCTTTTTATTATGTAGAATCTGTTTCCTGAATTCTTATTTCTTTAAGTACCCAAGCACTGCATTTGATTGCAAGCTGTCATCTAATACCACCCTTGGGAGTATTCTGGCAAGGGTTCTATCCCATTCTATCACCTGAAAAGTAGTAACAGAAAGATCCAGGACTGAAAAAACTCTCCTTCCGAATGACCATAGATTTGGGAATGCAAACATCTTTAAATGACGTTTGGAAATTGAATTAATTAGATTCTTCTTTAGAATTATAAGGGATCCATTTTGTCTGTAAGGCATAACCCAGTGAAACATGAAGTTCAAAATACAATGCCACAGCAGGAGCAAATGACAGTGCATCTGGATTTGGAGGAGTGCAGATGAAAGCTATCATTTCTACCATTTGAGCAATGATGTGGTGTCTATAGAGCTTTGGACTCCAGTGATCCGGATGATAATCTGGAGTCTGTTCTAACACAGTCTCGAGATGCAGAGAAGAATGTCTCAAACTGCAAACTCACAGTGCTGGATATTTTTGCAGAACAGTTACTTCCCTGGGTTTGTGAGGTGTGTGAGATGCTGGTGAAGATAGAGACACATTCTTCCTAGATCTGTACTGATCTATATTAAATCGACATCAGTGTGCTCCTATTTTACCTCAGTGGCTATAATGTTTTAAATAGTTATGAACTTTATTAAGCAACTTCAGCTAGTGCAAGGTTTTATATTCAGATTTGATCTGCTAGAACTCTTCTAATTATTTCTTTTTTGATGTAAGGAAAGGGCTATTCCTCTATTTGTAAATTCTGACATGCCACATCTAGCCTCTCTAAGCCTTGGGTGATGTGTTATTTGGATAAATCACATGGATTGGTTGCTCTCACACTTGACACGGTGCACAGATTAGAGTCTACTCTTGAGTTGCCACTTACACAGGATTACCATTCAGTTTGGGCTTGCGGTATCCTAAACTGCTTTCTGAAGGTCAAATCCTTTTTTTCCTTTGTGATACATCAGAAAGATTTAATAACAACTGTATCCAAAGGAGAATTTCTTGCAAAACCAGGCCTGAGTTTACTTCTATTTGTTTCTAGCTCTCTGAAATTCAAATAATTTCTCAACTTCTATTAGGAAGTATACGGTTCCAGTGTGGGGCAATTGTTTTCCATCTGGACACTGTCTGGTGGTGGTATTTGCTGTAGCCATAAGTAAATAAATGAGAGTCAAATAAATGAAGACATCTGTAAATAATTTATTTGCTGATTGATGGCTGGTAAATAAACTCTAGCTTCTTTCTTTGGTTAGATTCACAATCAAAATTGTGGAATGAGATATACAACAGCTCACTAGAAGTCTGAAGTTCAAAGGTAGGATATGAGAAAGCCTCTAGGGATTCCCAGAAACACCAAAGAAATGGCACACAAATTCCAGTTAATGCTGCCTGTGACCTCAGCAAGGCCCTCACTGGAACACTTTAAAGCATGCTAAAGCCTTTCTTGAAATCCTGCTCTGGTTGTCTACCTGCCCTCTGTTTTGATCAGCTCTCTGTAGCCAGTCTTTCAAGGGGAAGTGTGACATGGAGACCCAGAAGTTCACTTTTCAAACTGATGATTCTGTCAAGGACAGACAGGAGTAAATAAAGAAGAGAAGGAAGAGGACACAAAAGTGGCTGTCGTTCTGGCTTTATGGAGACCTGTCAGACTCAAGCCAGTGATTTTCCTTTTTTTCAAGGAGATATTTTTCCTTCCCCTACTTTCTCCGTGAGCATTCAGTAATGCAAAAATTATCACATAAACATTCGTATTAGTTTTATTAATATTGGCTTTCATACTAAGTGGAATGCTTCTGCTCATGAATAAGTTAATTTATTGCTAAGGTTCATTAGAAGATGGGGGTACTATCAGAACAGTGTGAATGGGCAGCCTTGTATCCAAAATACTTCAAACCCATCTTTGGAACCCTTGCACTGAAGTAGCAAAAATGCCTGTGAAATATGACTTTTTAGCTTGAGCATTTGCACACTTACTGAACTGAATTTCAAACAGGACTCATTCAGATGTCAGACTCTTGCAATTAAAAACTGTGCTTGGCTAGTTAGTTAGTTCGTTATTACACACTTTATGGTGTGAGCTGCAAATTAGCCACTCAAAGTCCGCAGTTCAAAGGATTTGCAGGCCTGGAATTATTCACTGAACAAGATTGTGAATAATTTCAAATAATGAATAAATTCAATATACTTTTTGTTCTGTCCATGCATAGCCTCTGAAGAGGGAGAGAATAAAAAGGGGAAATCAATCAGATAAATTATTCATTGAGAATTATTTGTTCAGCTCTAATGCTTATGTACTTAGACAATATTTTCATTGGAACAGACTCTGAAGAGCTCTTCATGCTGCATGTATCTCAGCCACAATTCATCTGTAAAAGGTTTTGAGGTTCTTGTTAAATGCAGATGCCTAGACCTAGTTGTAGGCAGTAAGATTTAACTGATTTTATCTCCAAGTTCTGACTGAGTCAAGCTACTTCAAGAATTATTTAAAGGAATTGTTTTTGGAAAAGTAGCTCTTAGTCAGTTGTCTGTGTCTTCATTGGGAAATAGTTTCAAGTGATCATCCCAGTTCTTCTTGCTGCTGTTCATGTCTGACTTGGCTATTTCCAGTCCAGTATGGCAACCTAGATGTTTTCTTTCAGGAATTAAGCATTTTCATAATGTAATTAAGGAAGATCATCAGCATAAAATCTACTCCTATTGTGAAGAGCTACCTTTCTGTACTAACTGTTAGGATTTTAAAGGAAACTGAGATTAAGGAATTCAGTGACATGTACAGCTCAGATTAACATGCTAAGCACCAAATACAGTTTTCCCTAAAAATATGTATTGATAAAATAGCTTGTCGTAATACTAACAGATGCAACTATTTGCTATTTAGTCAATACTGTACCTCTTAAAAATCAAAAGGCAAATGTGAAAGGGGATTTTTTTTTGTGCTAAGGTTAACCACACTTCTTTTGATGTATCTTTGTTGCTTCACTGCATCAGTGAGCCCAAGGAGCCTCAGTTCCATCTTGTCTAAAACGCAGTGAGAGAACAGAAGAAAAAACAATGGAGCTTGTTTGCTGAAAAGGGAAGAGCATTAGATGCTGTAGAACAAATATTTGCTCTCATATTAATGACTTTTTAACTAATATAAAGAAATTTTGGTTTTCTTCCTCCTGTCAGTAAGCATTCTATTACATTCACTTTATTTCCATAAGTAGTCCTCATACGTGTTTTACCATCATTCTTGTTGCATCCTTGCTGATTGGGAGTAGGGGGTTGGAGCTGAGAAGTTATGTTGGTTTTGGCTCTGCCACTGATTTACCATTATTCATTGACTAAATTAAGTTCTTTTTACTCTATCATGAGATGTTACACTAACATCTTTCACTGACGTTGACGTAAGAATTCAGGAGAAGGATTATCTTTTATTTTATAATGTACAGAATTTAACACAGTAGGGGCATAATCTTGATTAGGGCCTCAATGTGGTACTATAATAGAGTTAATAAATAATACTTGACAGCAGTCTAAAGATGGAGGTATGGAAGGAAATGAGGCATAACTTTTGAATAACGCTTAATTCAAGTAAAGATGAAAAGGAAACCACAAGGTAAAGTCAAACTTTGTTTCACAGGGCAATTCCATATCTGTATGACAACAGCAAATGCAGTAAAGCATGTCTTCATGGTTCTGCAGACCAAAATGTCTGAAGTGAAGTTATTTTTTCATAATATCAGTAGACTAATTAAAGTGTAAGGTTTTCTTATTTCCACTTGACAGTCCTTTATTTGATAATTGTATATATTACTTAGATTACTTATTGGCTCCTTATGAATCTTCATTTAATGAAAGACATGCTGGTAATCCAGAGAGATTGTCTGAATAATATATTACAAATTCAACTCTTTCCTTATTCACCTGAGATTATTTAGGAAAAAAGAAGGTTCAGTATTTCCTTCTCCTACTGCTTCTTTCTTCCTATTTGTGCAGTTCGGAGTGTCGCATTGGTTTCTTTGATTACATTAAAAGATTTACAAAAGTTAAAATTGAAAAATAGAGAAAAAAATACTTTTTAAGTGTATGATGTCTTGTAAACTGGAAAGTGGGTATTTCCTATTAAATATGCAGTAAAATGTTGGAATTTTTGCATAAAACAAAGCACTCTCTCCTTTCTTGTTCTTGACAAAATGTTTTCTTTTTTTTTCTTTTTGCAGTACTAGCGCTTTACAAATGATAAATTGGCAGTGTAGCCAGCTCCGTGTGTAGACTGATACATGGAAATCACCTGGTTTAGTCTGCACACATTGTGCATGGCTGTTTCACTATCTTTGCCTCACCAAGACAATTTCACAGGGTGACAACTAGAAAAAAAAGGCAAAAGATAAGACACTTTAAACTAGAACAGGCCAATTAAAAATATATTAAGAAGCAGTTAAAGCTCTGTAGTTGCCACATACAGTATTCAGCAGAGCACTGGTGTGCAGGAATGGGTGTTTCTTCTCTTTCTCTAGGTATCACTTACTATAAGTGCCTGAGGAACACCATGAGGGCCATAGGCAGCTTCAAAAATACTTAAACGAATTGGAGTAACTTTGTCAAGTGTAGCAAATGCCTGAATTTATCAATTAACTCCATGTAACTGTACTATCTGTCAACAGATTGAGTGAGTAGATTGATTTTAGCTTAGTACTGATCTGCAGGGTGAAAGAACAGGCCTTTTTTAGGGGAACTAATACTGGAAGCAGAGGTGAGCTGTGAGCTGGTGGATGAGTCGGTCCCCTGGCCATTCAGGGCTGCCCAGGTACCTCCCATAACAACGCAAAAAGATAGCAAGGAACTAAAAACTGGATTGTTCTCCAAAGACCTCATCCTGGTCCTTCTGAAGTCCCTGGGAAACAAGTCACCAGCTTCAAAAGGAGCAGGATCAGATGTTAAAACCAGTCTTCACAGTCTCACAGTAAGGCTTACACCAAGAGCCAAAAGGACAACACTCGCACCTAGATGATCACCACCACATTTCTGTGTGATACACCTGGGAGAAGCAAGTGCATAACATTTGCACTATTGCCAGCCTTATAAACACCCTTGACCCAGCTGTCTCACCAACAGACTGTCAAGGGGTGCCTGTGGCTGCAGAAGAGATTCCAAGATTATTCTGGGAGAGAGTGACTGCAAATGACCCAGTTCCACAGCATACACTTAGCCAATGTCAAACCTAACTTCTGTTGAGCAGGGCCCACAAATGCAAATTGTGTCTTTAGTTGTTGGCAACTGGAGTGGGATCAATGTTTTGCCCAAAGCAGACACCTTGGTTGATGATACAAAATCAAAATCTCTAGGGCCATTCCAGTTCTAGTGATTCATTTGAAATATTGTTTTGGAAGTTTAAAAATTAGTTTACCAGTGGTCTACATAATTCTTTTATTTTTTACAGTGTATTCCAGCTGCTATGATACCACTGAAACTTCAAAACAATGTTCTTTGTGTGTGGCCCTGACATGTAGGTCCTGCAATAGTGCTTACATACTAGAATTAGTTCTTAGCTGTGTAAATATTATGAAGGTGTTTGGGAACTGAATGAAAAAGAAGACTATATGTATTTTAATACATGGCAGCTTGGTCAGTGTAGGCAAAGCATGGTTGTCATTAACAGAATGAAAAGATAGAATATTACACAGTGCAAATCATTCAGGGACAGAATTATAAAACCAACAAAAACAAATCAACAAAAGAATCCCTCTTTAAATCCAAATGCAAAAAAGGTCAAGAGTTGGTTGTCAGAGACTCAAGAAGAAGACAGCAAAAATATATTTTTAAATCTACCTTGGGAAATTAATACTGAGGTAATTTTCAGGCTAGAGCTGGGAACATAGCACTTTGTCATTTTAGAATAAACACCAAAAACAGATGCCACAATTTCATAAAATAAACATGCAGTGAAAGGGTAACACAGACATTAGCAGCAAACTGAGACAGTAGCCAATACAGTATGATGAGAAGGAATACTCAGTATGGTGTGATGTGTGATAGAAGCCATTAGCCATATGGTACAGTGTGAAGAGGGCCTCTGTGACTAAGTAACAGTTGTATGTTATGTGGTTTATAAAATAATTATGCAATGGCAAGCAACTCTTTTATAATTATTGGTTGTTTCAAAATATTTCTGCTAATCTGGAGGCATTTACTGAGTTGATGGATGCAGACAGTCTGCTTCCATGTTTGTAGATTATGCGGTACATCATCCTACCAAGGGCAGTGACCATTTTAAATTGGCCACTAGAGACTGTATTTGTTTTTCTTTTTCTGAAAAGCCAGGGAATATCCACATAAATACATCATGGCTTTCTTGGACACCTGCCAAGGAAGGACCTAGTAGCTACCCACCCGTTATTCATTGGCACTTATTTGCTACCCTTCCTTTATTCATTGACATATCTGAAAATTGAAAGTGTATTACCAGAAAACCCTCCTTCTCTGTTGCTGTGGATGGCATAAGCTGATGACAATATCAGCAGATTTTGATTTGGTTTTTTTTCCTCTGTGTTTTTCAGGCTTATATTAAAGGCTACAAAACTATCAGCAACTAAAGAACATCAAACAAATTTCCTTGGTTTAACCAAGAAAAAGATGGCACTAATTTCCTTTTCCTTTTCTAGTGCTCCTCAAGCAAGCATATGAAAGATAAGTGCCTGTTAGACACTTTTAAATTGGAGCACATTTGCCTTGGAATAGAAAAAAAATATAAAGAAACAAGGTTTGGGGAAAACTTTTCAGCTGCAAAATTTGCTAGCAAGTGAGACTAGGGATCCAGAGTAGCTAGAGGCACCCAGATCCTGGATGACCAGCTCCAACAGGGAACGGTAAGAGGGTACATAAATCCTCCATGTCCTGTGACCCTGCAGTACATGGGTCAGCTGGCTGGGAATAAGGTAGAGATCCAGGTCTGGACAGCAGGAGCTGCAACATCAAACCAGAAGTCAAGCAAGATACACAGCTTGAAGAGGTCCACTAAACAACTCTTCCCTTTCTATCCCTTTGACACATGCTGCAGGCCACAAAACACTTCCCATGTTCCCCCAGTAAACTTTAAATCCAGCATAAAAGACCAAAAGACCCAATTGTAAAATATGACAGGAAAAGCACAGGAGAGATCAAGGGCATCGCCAGTATAATGGTCTTTGAACATTTTCTGTCTGTCACACCCACAGGGGTCAGCTCTAGCTTGGTCCTAGAGACATTACAGATCAAACATGAATTTTATTATATGCATCTGGTGTATTGCTGTTAGTGCTCTAGAATCGCACTTGGATAATCTCACTGTAGTAGGTAAGTCTGCCATCTAGGTTTTCAGTTTTGGAGTGGTTAGTCAATTGATGTTTTCCTAGTGCAAATAACTGATATGAGCTGTAACTATTGAATTAGTCTTATAACACGGATGCATCATTAAAAATGCTGGAAGCTAAATCTGCTGTGCAGCTTTTGAAAAGACTTCAGTGCACTAAAATGAAATTCTGGTCTATATGCAAGAAGTGCAGGTGAAATTAAATTTTTTTGTTGCAGCTAAAAACATTTTGCAAAGCTGCAATCCAATGGCATGTTTTAGGTTTATATCACATTTTGAGTACTGAAAAGGGATGTGTTGCTAAGTGTAATGCAAAGATATACAGTAGGAAATTACAATACACAAAATATTAGATGCACACACATACATGTATATGTGTTTATATATACCTTTTTCCTGAAAGAAAAAAGCCATTGTTCATCAATGATAGCAGCTGGCAACACTACCAAACCAGTTATTTTATTTTCTCTGGTATTACTAGGGAAGATACCACTTTCATTTTTGCCAGCATTTGTAGTGTAAATGAGGAGCAACCTATCGTAAAATGTTGCTACTGAGATCAAAGGAAGCAGCCCTTACTACCAAGCTAAAATCATTCTGGGGAAATGTTTTTGATTATGGTTAATGATGTAATCAAGCCACTAAACTGCCTAGAAGTTGGAGTTGCAGCAGGCGTACAGCCTGTCCATTACAAAGCACCTAATCGACAATAATACAGAGGGAAAAAAGGTGTGAGGTAGCAAAGAAGGCACCAGTTAAATGTTTACTCTAATGGCACACAAAACTGGACAGATTTGATTAGAATACTTATGCCTGTCTTCTTAGGAGGAGAAGACTGAAAAGGTGAAGGTTTAACACAGAAAAAAAAACCCAAAAACCAAAGGTGTAGAGAAAAGGACCAAAAGAGGTCATTTTTTAACATCTTTGATTTCATTCTTTAAAGACCAATTACTTCCTGTCCCCCGTGGGAGAAAAACATTCTTCTTCTTAATAGCAGAATCATTCTAAGACTTCTCTGATTCATTTTATATTTAGCAGATTACAGTTTTGGAGTCATCAGTAGGAGAGAACCCTGCAAACTGACAGTCCTGAAATCATGTCCTTTGATTGTAATTGACAGGGAAAGCGTTTAAGGTAAAGAAAAAAAATATTTTATTCATCTTTGATTACACTGTGATGTGATTTGGTGACATAATACAGCTGTGAACTGGGGAAAGAAAGGCAATAATTCCTACTTGAGGCTTTGACATGATGTAGCCCTTTAGTCTTCTTCAAACCAATGCCTCCAGCTACAATAGTCCCCTTGATGGAGTCTAGACAAATAGATATACAGACTGTTACAATTTAAAAGGCAAACAGCTTAAAATAACATTTCTCTAGGTCATGTATTTTTGTATTAAATGGCTAAGATGGCACACATTTTTTTAACACAATTTAGATAATCTATTAAAAAATCACATATTGGATAAAAAATATTCTCTTCAGAAGTGTCTTAAGAGTAACGTAAACAGAAACTTTTTCAAATCTATAAAACTACTGAACCAGCAGCACCTATTAGAAGTGAAAGGTGCACTTAGTGAATCCACATGCAGAGGCTCTGAGTACTATATATGTCTTGTGGATATCTTAACTTTTCTCTTTGTGTTTCATTCTCAACATATCACTTTAATATTCCTAAGAACTTACTGTGTCAGGCTCTTCAAAAGTGCATAACAGCTCATGGTTTACAAAACTCTTGGACAACTCTGAAAGGTGTCTGTATGGAATAATATCAAGAAAAAAACGTAAAAAGAAAGTCATCACAGTTACCAAACATTAGTTCTTATGGGAGAGCAATTTCCTATAGCCTGTCTGTGTGCTCCTCTAGTGTGAGTCTGGCTTACATCAGGCACCTGACTTGGACTGACACAGACAGGAACCTACCTTGATGGGGTTAGATTGGTGTCCAAAGGGAAGTATGAGAAGTCACTTGTATCCAGTTACACAGAAGTTTTTAAAACGCAGTTCTAGGAGGTTAAAAACATCTGGTTCACTACAGAAATGTTTTCTTACAACTACAAGGTGTGGACAATAACTAAGAGATCACCTGTTTCATCATTATAAAATGTGTTGGTCACTTCCAAAAAGGGAAGTGCAATTTAATGATCATGATGAATCATTGCCAATGATTGAATTCCTGCTAGGACTTTGGGTTTTTAGACATAAGCAGTTAACCTAGAGCAATAAAGAAAATGTTAGAAAATTCTGTGACATCTTCAAGTTGTGTGTTACAGATATTCAAAAAACAAGTGATTTGGTCATCTTCACAAATATTTTCTGATTAAACTGAAAACTTAGCAGTGCCCACAGAATTGAAAACTTATTATTCTTGGCACTTCAAATTTGTTTTTAAAAAGTTATCTTTCTGAAGCATTTTGAGAAAGCCTTTCTGTTTTCTGATTTGAGCTACTATATGTGGTTATGACAAGAAAGTAGCATAAAGCATATATTCAACAGAATAGTGTTGTTTCACAAGAATAAAAAACAAAGTTCATCATCAAACAAAGTTTATCATCATATTAATGCATTTTGAGTGTGTAAAGGACTGTTCTGTATCTGTGTTCTTTTCCTTTTTTTAGTTATCATATACAGAAATAGAGAGCAATAGCAGTTACATAGACTGAGTTTGTCATTGCATGGAAGACTTCATCACACAGCAGCCCAAGCTGAGCTTCCTTAATCTCTTCCTTTCATAATTGTCACTGTTCTAAACCACAGTGACCAGTTCTGTGAATAAAATCGTTTCAATTCCCTGCCATATATACAGATATTGCCAAAAATTTTTAAGTTAGTTCAAGTAGTGACAATGAAACTAAACAAAAATTTAATCCATTAAAAAGTAACTGGATAACATTAGGAATTGTACCGAGATATTATGGATTCTATGTCTGATGACACAGTTATACAAAATACTGACATCTTTTTAGATGTAGTCTTCTATAACTTGGGGTGTTCAGAACTTCAGATATACGATGTTGTTAAGGCACCTAAAAATTAAAAAATTAAAAATCAACAAATCCAATTAGAAAGCTTCAGGTGAGCTGAAAAAAGTCATCATAATTACAAACTTCTTGTGATCCATCCAATTTAATCAGAGTATTTAAGAATTATTAAAAGCAGGATAATATCTGCATTATGGAATTAGCCCTTCAGTGCTCTGAAGTCTAGAAAAGCTGAAGCAGGCGAGAGGCTTGAGTCTCTACTTGTTGGTTTCTCTTTTTTTCCTCTTTGGTCATTGATGTTACAGTTTCAGAATTCTGAACCAAACCCCTGTAAGAGTTAATTTCAGACTGAACGCAAATATTAGGACTAGAGAAAAATTCAATATCTAGGAATAACATTTAATGGCCTTTACTTGTTTTATATTCACACAGGCCTGGCTGCTAATATTTTTATAATGCTGTACTTTACCTATTGCTATGAACAGGCTTGGAGATTCCAGTTACACTCCTGAAGCAAATTCCAATCAAATGAGGTATTTTACTTTTCTAATAGTGTTGCAATATTTGGCAAGTATATATAAAATGAAGACAAACTAATTAAACTACATTAGCATATTTATTATCTGTTGCATTTTTCACAGTCCATTTTATATTTTCTTTGCATTAGCAAGTAAAGAAAAAAAACCCTAAAAAATAAATTTCAGATGAAATTTATGAAGTTCTACTTAAAGAAACATTATCCCTAAAATTACCATTTGAATGATAAGCAATTTTGGGAGTAATTATAGTGCACACTCTACATTCAATGCATTCTGATATATGGATAATTACTCCTGGTAATATGTGTTAGTTAGATTTTATAACAACAATAACAATTTATTGCAAAATTAATTCCTTGGCACAATTTAACATTTATTGATGTGAAGTCAAAGTGAATTGATTTTATTGCAGACCACTTGTGATACGTTTTCCCTATGCTCCTGCCCTAATTGGTTATTATAGGTCATTTTGGTATTTAGTTTTAAAAATAAATTAATTTGGTACCAAGGTGCATTGAGTAAAATGGCAAGATATTTACAGCTCATGTGGTTTTATTTAAATAAAAAATGGTAAGGTAATGCAATCATCTTTGGTTATAAAGTGATGGATGAATTGAAAACATTTCTGAATCAGGTCAATGGTAGTGATGATTAGTGCATTGTTAATCAAGTTGCTGAGATTGCTATCAAAAGCTTTATCTCTTTCACTCAGACTGGTGAGAGGATCATGAATATTAAAGAGATTCAAATAGATCTGCACTCATGTAATATGGAGCACTACAAATGAAAAGGCTAAATGAACCCAGACTGTGACTTTATGCACTGATATATCTCTTAACCAAAGAGGAATGTCTAATCTATTTCTATACTTGTATTAGGCTACATACATTGCAAGAATACAAAGACAAAGTATTTCATGTACCATATTCATTTTATGGGCTAAGCACTTATTTACATCCCTATCAATGTGAAGAAAAATAGTTGTGGAAAAGGTTTTCCAGGACTGAAACAATACAACTGTAGGCCAGATTTTAATTTCTACAGCAGCAGTAAAAATCTAGGCAGTGCACTTGAAATCTGCAGCCTCATCTGAATTACATTGTTATTTTATTATTGCCAACTTGAATTTAGGATTTAGTCCAGTGTACAGTTTAATCATACGTCTGGAATCCACACTAACTTTGAATCTTAGAGAAGATATAACCAATAATGTGTGTAATCACAAATGTATGGTGCAAATATGTGGACAGTAGAGTCCTGAAACCTGCACATATGCAGGTACGTGCTTAACTGGGTGCTCCTGAGAAACTACATGGATGTTCACCTGGATTAAGCAGGGATACAAGGCTAAGCAGATTGTATACTTTGCAGGTACAAGGCCTTCGGTTCTTCATAATCAGACAAAAAAACGAAAAACCCAGATGAGCAAAACAGAATGAAAAATCTAACCTTGTGCTTGTGTCTATTTGCTAATGAGTATGTTAGAAAGAGTCACAATGGATCTGATGTCAGCAGCTGTCTTGGGAAAGATACTGATTCTAGACTGAGTTCTTCTAAAGCTGGTTTAAATAATTTTAGAGGCTACTTAGTTTTATATGAATGTAGAGCATGTACCTTTGCAGTACAGCAGTTTATAGTGCAAACTTGTCTCAGATGTGCTGCTTTTCCATAAGCAATGAAGTAGAAATTCAAACCTACTCAGAACTGCTAACTATGAGAGGTAAATTCTTACAAAATTACCATTTTACAGAAACTTGGAACTAAGGATCAGTGAGGTAATAGCAGTACAATCTTAGGTAGTCACCTATGTAGTTTTCAATGCACTGTGGTCTTTGGTTACAATACTGTTTCTAGTCATATATGGTTTAAGTAATTAACATATAATTTACTAAACTTTTACTAATGCCAGCAGCAGAAATACTGCAACTTTAAAAGTTCTTGAAGATAATCCTTATTTTGTACCTTACCATGAAAACTAAGTAATTTTGAAGAGGGAGAATGCATATAGACAAATTACTTAGTAACTATACTCAAACTCATGCAGTACTAGACTAGTGGGGCTTAATAACAGCATAATGAAACCATTGATTTTCTTTGTATTTCACACAACCATAGTTTCATCTGCATAGGGTGTAAAAGTTAAAATATATGGCACAGAAAACATCACATCCCAGTTTCTTAGTTTTGAAAATTTACCTTTTATCTGAGAGAGACAATAAATTAAAAACCTCACTAGTCAAAGCTGATCCTGCTGATTTATGTAGACCACCCCGAGCACAGTGGAAGATGGAGACCACCAAAGTCACTTGTTACGGTTAAACTACAGTGAGGCACAGTCCCACATCCCCCTGTGCCTCACTCCTGTTTAGTCTCTTCTCAGCACAAAAGTATGCCATTAATGACCTCCCTGCTTGCTGAAGCATTTTTGTTGTACTCCAGCATTGTATTGTGTGAACATATTCCAGATTGTAAGAGTAAACACTTTAAAAAGCACCATAGCTCTCTCATCACCTCCTCGACATTGGGATTTTTTTTATCTTTTATTCTAAGGGAAGACTATGTTAAGGGGTGGATTTCATACTTTGATCTCAAGAAGCTGGGATTCCCAGAAGAGCTTGTCTCTTTGAGGGTGGAGATGCATTGTGGGTGAATGGTCAGGAGAGCTCTGTCTTCCATAGTCCTAACTCCAGTTTTTATCTTTGACTCTAGTCAGCTCAATGGACAGGAGATCTCTTGGGATGTTGTCCATAGTAGCTTAGGCTAATTGCATGGATGGCTTTGAAGATGAGGAGCAAGACCCTTAGTATAACCAAATATCCAGTGAAGAGGCAGGCAGACATCATTGTAGCTTGTCTTAGTAAGACAGATTCTAAATTTTAAGTGTCTGGAACTCTTCAGGTAACCTCTTTATTGGCAAAGCTGGTGTAACACCAGAGCCTTCAATGAATTACTCTTAGCACGGCTGGATGTAGCCCAAAGCACGGAAATTGTTATTCCAGGCATTTGAATTCTAGATTTGAATCATCAATGAGGCCTCACTCATCTGCATTCCCTCCCTGTCACCTAGCAGACTCTGTTCTAATTGTGGCAAAATTGTGTCACCATGCACCTGAAGCTTGAAAAAGCAGAGACACTTAAAAATTAATCAATAAAAAGATGAAAATAAAAATGCAACAAGTTTCCTACATATAAGATATAGTTCAGAGACTGATGCAAATGCATTGCATACTAAAAAGCAGACAAAAATGCGGGCTTAAACACCTGGGCTCGAATGTCTTCTGTCCGTACTGCTGGCTTTTAGCCAGCTGTCAACTAACTAAAGTTAGTCAACCTCTTTATGTTGTGTCATCTTTGTTTATGGGAAATACCACAACAACTGTCTGTATAACTGGATGTGAGGAACTGCATATAGTATTATATATATAAACAAAATCTGATGGCTAATTTGTCATCTGATTTATTCTGGTGCCTTAGGCTCTTATTCAGCAGTGCAAATCAAGGTGAACTCCGCTAAAGTTAGCAGAACTAAGGCCGTGTAAAACTGGTGTACATGAATGGGAGGAATTGTGTCCCAGGTCTAGAACATGCTAAATTAATATTTATGTGCTCTTCTTCCTGAAGAACACTTCTGGCTCGTAAGTGCTAAGGTATTTGAAATCTTACTGCAAATCCACAGAGCAAGAGCTGGCTTACATTTAATCAAAGAGTGCAAACAGTTATCGAATCCAGAAGCAGCAGTATGCAAGGGGAAAAGGGTTGGAGAGAGTTCCTCTATGGCAGTTCCTCAAGGCAGCCATGACCATCTTAGGTGTTTCAGTTAGACATGTGTTTTAGTGTATCATTATTTTAAATCAACATATTTCATATATGTGACTTGGGAAAAGCTGAAAAAACCCTCTGTGTTCTGCAGAGGGATCCTTAAAAGATGAAGAACAAAACACTCATAAATCTAAGCTGAGATGAAAGATTAGTAGATGCGGGAAGTTGATATTGTCAGTCAAATTACAACCCTGCAGACATTTCAGGATGGCGTTGAAACCACTACAGTCATAGAGAAATGAGAGTAGCTAGAAAGTGTTGGTGGCACTGCATCAGCTCTGTGATTATTCACTAATAAGTGTGACTATTTGAGTTTTTAAAAAAATATAAGTTATGTAATTATAATTAGTCTGTAGATCATTAGTTTAAAGATGCCTGTGTGAAAAGTGACATTCTCTCCTTCTATCCAAAAGAAAAGCTTTTTTTAAAAAGAAATCTAAGTCCACCAGCAAGGACACAGAATTAAAATCAACTTATTCTACCACTCTCAAAGCAATTCTGATGCTGCTGAACAAAACATTTCACAAAATGTTGCATTATTATTAGATCTTATCATCTATCATTAAGCAACTTTGGACTAAGCTGGCATAAAATAACAAAACTCCATGGAGGGAATGAAACTTGAATGACTGATACTGAGAGCTGAAGTAGCATATTTACTTTCTCAAATTGCATATTGCTTGAATAAATCAGATTCATTCAGCCTCTCAAGGACCAAGTTCCAGTCACAGAGAAGTCAGGTCTGAATTTTTCATTTTTTTGCAAAGAAACAAATGGTATAACTAAGGAAACAAACAGCATAACTAAGAAAATTACTTATTTCTTCTAAACAAGATTCATCAAAAATATGCTGCTCTTGAATTTCAGAGGGAGCACTTTCAGAAGAATCAGCTTTGTGAAAGTGAAAAATTGGAGGTTGTAAGTGGCACTACCAAAATTCAGGAGCTCATGCTTTTTTATGACATATTCAAAAGACAAAAACTTCTTGTGAAAACCCTCAAATACAGTGGCATGTACTAGTCAATCTTTCTGAAAAGTATATGCCCAACAGTGCAGCAAGACAAATGATTTTTAATAGCTCCTTTGGATGGAAATGTCAAAAGATTACTCCACAAAATGTAGATCTAAAACATTGCTTAAAAATAGATATGTAATAAGTTCAGAGCTTTATATAACTTATGACTTGGACCAATTATTGTAGTCTGAGAAGATGAATGTCAGTTTTATTCTAGTTCAATATCAATGCTTTTCTAGTTGCATCAAAAGGAAGGAATTCATTTAATTTTAAAGGAATTTTCAAAGAATAATCTTAAGTATGACACAATGTCAAAGGAACTATGTTATCATATTGTCCAGTGTCCAAAGCTTACTAAAACCATAAAAGTTGTTTTTATCTGGTGTTCAAGCCCATAGTTGTGAGCTTCACAGCTGACAGAGTTGTGGGTCACAGCCACCTTAACCATTGATGCCTCTTTACCCCCTTTGACACCAAATTCAACCATTTAGCAATAAAGCAGCGTTTCCTGAAACTCCATTGCTTGGCTTGTTATGAGCTCCACCATTTTATTATTGTGTCCTCTTTTTGAACATCGTTCATTATTTTTTCATCATTATATATGTTTATAAACATCACATTGTGCTCTTGTTCTATTTACCCACATACAGATTTTTTGTTTTCTTTTTCAGTACTTCTGTTATGCTCTTCAGAGGAGTTGTGTGAGTACACCTTTGACGGCAGTCTTAGTGCCATGGTAATCTTGAAACAATTAGTTGTGCCCTTGACTTTGATCTGACTTCTACTTGTGCACAGGAAAAACAGCCATACTATTTCCCCTCTTCAATTCTTAACTCTGTGCTACCACATATAAGGCCCAAAAGTTGTATATTGGTTCTTACATGACAACTGCTTTATTGGTTGAATTCTCAGCACTGTGTTTGCATAACTGCTGTCTCTGGGCATTTTTGGGGATGCTGTGGATGACTGCTGAGGGCTCTAATTGTTGTCCCCTGCAGCCCCTCTGGGGTGTCCCCCTGCCTGACCCACGGCTCAGGTCACTATTTCAGACGCTCAGGGTCATCCATCTTGGCCCCACCGACACTGCAACATCACCAGCCTCCAGCTTCCCACAGCCAGTCCCATAGCTGCCTGACACTGGGGGCTGGGGCTGTCACTGGTGCCCCCAATCCTACCCTGCTCCCTGTGGGACACACTCTGGCTAGGAGGTCTGTCCCTGCCTCCCTGGGGAATCTTTAGCTGCTCCCAGTCCCTGGGGACTCCCAGGCCTGCACACCCTGAGTAATTTGGATTTTGATTCTTTAAGGAAAGCAGGATTGAGTCCCCAAATTCCCCTTCCATCTTTCCAAAGTTTGAGGTGTGCCAGGAATGCACAAGGAGCCTAGTAATGTACATGACTGAACAACAGAAGATGCCACTGATGGAGGTGGACTTGCAGTAAAATGAATCCTAATTACATGAAATAACAGAATTGTCTGATGTCTTTGTCTCAGCTCTGGAAACAGGGCTGTGACTGTGGGCACCCTTGCTCTGGCACTGCCTGCCTGACACAGCTCTCTGAAGGATATCACACCCTCTTTCTCTGTCTTGACTCTAAAACTGTTTTTTTCCTGTATGTGTTTCAAGTCTGTGTGTTTTGCATGAATGTGTCCATTGCCTACTCTGTTCTGTTGGGTCCAGAACAATAAAATGCAAAAGTTGACAACAGTAGATGGAAATTCTATCTACTTCCACAGGCTCCTTTCTGTCCCTTTGCAGATCTCTGGACAGGACAGAATGCTGACAAGGTATCTGGAAAAGCAGCAAACAGCAGCATTCCTGTGACTCCCAGCTATGCTGTAACCCCGCTATGGAGTAGACAAGAGAATTTTCACTCCTAAAGATAGGCAAATATTATTAATGGAGCATTTTGTTCCTTGCCAATCTTGTTCTGCATAGAGAAACCAGACAGCCTATAAGGGAAAGTGTAATTTCCCAGTATGGACAATGTAGGTGTAATGGCATTGCTGACAAAAATAACCCCAATATGGTAGCTGTCCCCAGCACTAAAACAGCTAATAATAAATGGGAAAAGAAGAAGCAAATTTGGGCATGTATTGAAATTATGTAGAACACCACAGTGAAATTATTCCTCCAGGATTCAATTCCACATATGAAAGGAGTCAGGCCCCATAGAAGGAGTGTACTTATTTTCAAGCAAGGACTATGATATTTCCTCGATCATGAAAATCTGTTCCTGTTCTTTTTTTTTTTTTAATCAAGGCATAAATAGCCCATATATTTTACCCCAAGCCAGGGTTAAACAAACCTTTGAGCAATTATTTTCATTGGCAGATGATGTAATCTCATCAGTATTTGATGAGAGTCAAGAAAGTGAATAGTCCAACAAAAGCTGGACTTTGTTTAAAAACAGGTGTAGAACCAAGGGTTTTTCCATTTTCTCCCACAGCACTAGTGGTACTTTAAAATGTCTGTTTAATCCATTTTGTCAGCAGTCTCATGAGCTGATGCTTCTACTTTATGGTTGTGTTGATTCTTTGGCCAAGCCTTAAAGCTTCGTGGTTTTTGATGCAGCACTGAAACAGAAGCTTTGATGCTTGTGAATGTTGACTGCATGAAGTAAATAATGTGAGGGGGGTTTAAATGTCTTCATTTTTTATTAAGCCTTCCAATCACATATAAAACTGAAGGCAAAGAAAACTCACATGAAAAGGAAATAAAATCCTATAAACTGAGAATATACTTAATGTTTCTAATCCCCATATCGCACATCCAGAATCTGTTTCCACTCCATGGGAATAGCTACCCTGATGTTCATACCTCACCATTTCTAAAAAATAAAATAATTCTGTGGCAGTTAGTCTGCTGACCTGGGGATACACATTCACATGTATTGCAAAGAGGTAGAAATTGCAAAGGCTGAGTACTTAATTTATGGAGAGGGAATGAAAAACATTCATACTTCATGGATAAATCAAGAGATCAAAATTCAATTTGGAAAGAACGGATATTTTAGGATGTCTCAGTGTTTCTCAGCATCACAAAAGGTATAATTTTGACACATGGTTTACCTGTGGAAGTCACTGTCAAAGAACATAAATGAAGAGAGATTCAAAGTGGGATGGAGTGTTTGGAGTGGAACAAGACTATTATGACATTCGATGGCAAATATATTTCAAAAAAAACTCTCAAGAAAAACCTTATGCTTCACAGTTTATTACATCTCAGCTACTGGGATCCAATAAACACCTGGCAGAAACTCCACAAAGGATATTTGATGGCTTTGTTCTCAGGCTTTGGCCTTGGTCTTTCTGAACCATGGACATCACCAACAACTATCCTCATGAACAAATCTTGGCCAGCTTCTCTGGCAAGTACAAGCTGAACAGAGGAGTCCTAACTTTTTCTGATAGGGAGTAAAAGATAGGAAAAATTAGAGATTGTCTGTCTTTGCAAAAAATGGCTTAGAGGGAGGAAAAGTAGGACATATTAAAAAAAAAAAAGTGGACACAGAGTAGCCCTAATAATAAAAGGACTTGCCACATCTCTAGAGGTTTGAGATGATGCTAGTGATGACTGTTGTGCCTCCCCAAGTGAAGGGAATAGAAATTATATTTTAAATATTTGTTTAGGTTTCTATCGCTTTAATTTTTTTTACCACCACCCTTCCTTTTTTTTCTTCAGTGAAAGTCTAGGGTTTATTGGAAGGACAGAAGTGGAGAAAATAATTTCCTTGTACATCACTATAGCTTTGTTTAGGGGTACACTGGAGAAAATGGTAGTTTTCTTGTGATGGACCACTTCTTTTCTTCCATGTCTCTTAGAAAGCTGAATTTTTGTTTAACTAACATTCTCTGAAGCTGATGGTTCAGCTCTGACACATCTTCCTATTTCCACAGGCCTTTCCCAGCAGTTCAAGGGGTTAATAGAAATCTATTAAATGCCTTTAAAATACATTTCACATGTTGTTGTGGCTGTTTCCTGGTGTGAATCTCTTATTATTTTACTGAGCCTTTTAGACATCAGCTACTCCCCTTGTACTGAGCATTTGTAATCCCTCTGATTTGCCTGTGTCCCTGGCATAGCAGTTAGATCACTGAACCTTGGGGTTTTGTCTTGTTTTATACATGACTTAAAAATTCCAGAAGAAATATTGAGGCTGGATCAAAATGGGTCTGGTCTTGATTTTGCTGGTGGCCAAAACCCATTCCCTGCAGTGGCAGGAGTCTCAAGAAGGAAGAAGACAGTGTGGATTTGCAGAGCTGGCATCCAGAGCTGATTTCTCAATAGAGGTGATTCACTAAAAATGTTTTTCTTATTTTATTTTTATTCCAGTTATTGTTTTTAATTTGCTTGCTTGAAGATGTTTCCTTCTCTACACAACTACTCTTTCATGCCCTCTAACGGCATTCTGCTGAACTTCACCATCAATGTCTAACTTCAATAACCAGAACTGACTTTTTCATTGTAAAGCAGACACATGCTTTGTATTGGTTGCCATTTACATGGAAAACAACATATATACAAGGGTATTATATTTTCACTTGATATAGATCTTAAAGTATGTTCTGAGAACCTTTTTTTGGCTCGCAACTCTTGGCTCAGATGAAGCTGGACTTTGCCTGTTCCTTTTATGCATTTCATGGAAAATGCAAAGATTGTTTCACTTTGGTGGATGCTTAGGAGACGAAGTCTTAGACCTGTAGGATGAAAGGATACTTAAGATGTACAGAAGGGACAGGATGCAATGTATTAAGAGTAAGAAAAACAGTATTTATCATGTGGAAATTTCAAACAGTTTTTCTTCTGCTTCTTGGATGTTTCTGTATTGTCCTGTTTCTGAGCTGAAGATTTTAGATGTGATTTGATCCACTGCAAAAGATAGTTTTCATACCTTCAGTGTACTTGGGAAAATTAGGTTTGAAAGCTTTTAAGTTCTTTGTATTGAAATTTCTTTTTATATGTGAGGTCAGGATGACACCTTTGAGAACAGAATTTATAGCAATTTTGTTTATTTGTTTGTTTTAAATCAGGAAATTACAGTAAAGAAGTGACATTGAGAGAAAGATAAATGAAAGGCGAAGCCTGCTGAGTAACCACATAGTCAATGAAGGAGCAAAGGGTCCCAGGTCTGTAAGAGCACATCCCACTGTGAGAAGCCAGGTGACATGATGGCCGGAGCAGTTAAGATATTCTGCGTGGATGATCACATATTAGCACACAAAAGGTTTGACAAGCTGAGTACCTTTGTTTACCATATTTCCATTGCTTTAATATTTTTTTCTAGATAAGTAACACTGCATCTTGAGGCTTCTGTGTTATCATGAGAGAGAGGAAAAAAATACTAATTTCCTCAGATTTTTGGTTAAGCCATTGTTCTCAATTAATTATTCTGCATCATTGTAGCTCCAGAAGAGCTTCTACTAACTTCTTTGAGGGCAAGACACAGCATAGAGATACATAAACACTGTACACATAGACTGCAAGACTCTACACACTAAATATAGTGTTTCATTTATGCATTGCTCCAGACATCTCGGTTATTCTCAGGAAGTCATAAAGTTTAGTTCCCTCAATACAGCAAGGTACTGTTTTTCTTATGGAGTTAGTGCTGCATAAACAAACAGCTCGCAAGCAAGGGCACAAAGATTCATCCTATATATAAATCTTCATTCATCTTTAAATAGAGCTGCCAAGCTTTGCAAATGCAGAAGGCATTCTTACAAATAGGACATACTGTAAAACAGTTGTGTTAACTCTCTGCCTTCAGAAATCTTCCTAGACACACACATTATTATTAGTTGATACCACTGTGCCCTGTGAAGTGAATGCTGTGGTTCAATATCTAGTTCCTGGAGCATTTTTAATGTACAGAAAAGCACCCATATGTTGCAAGTACATGGGAAATTTAAGTTTGATCACAGTGATTTTTCTGTTGTCGCCACCTCTGATTGCAGAACATCAAGATCTGGAGGACAAAGTCAGCAGGTGTTTTGTCATTGACCTTGGTGGGAAAAAGATCTCACCCAAAGCCTTTCAACTCTTAGGGTATCTGAAGGATTCTGAGCCTGAGCTTTTGAGGCCACTATTAAGACTGTGATTTTCTGCTTCTCATGTTTTCTGTGTCTTTTGCAGAGAAAGTTCATGTACTCTCTTTCTTGTATTGGGACAAGATTTTATTTGCCTGTACTTTGCTCAATAAAAAAGATGGTTAATTTTCTATCCAGGTAAAGGTCAAGGTTGTTTCTCTTCTCCAATATTCCCAGAAGATTGGTGCTTTCATAAGCTTACTGATCCTGATTATTCAAAGCATTTTTCTGGTCTGAGTGTACTAGTTTTACGAAGTTTTCTAAAGAGTGTGTTCTGTTGAGAAAGAAAGTTGAATACAGTGTAACTTTTCCTCTACAGGTATGACACCACTTTATCTGGTGTTTCCAATTTTCACTGTCACATTTTCAGACTTTTAAAATAGGGAGGTCAGTGCTTAAAGCAGTAATTTATTATTTCATTTGCAAGGAGCAGGACAAGACAAAACATTTCACTAAAGCCATATTACTTTCAAGTTCTTTCTGTCTGAGCCCATTAAAATAAACTATGTTTGGTATTGAGGATGCACAGGAGTCACACAACACTCCTCTTGTCCTGGCAACCCCAGAATGAGTGGAGTTTTGTAGTGAGGAAGGGATATATGTGTTCCTAGATCTGTCATGTGGTGGGAGGGGATTAAAGATGTCAATTCAACAAACTTTTCTGATCATCAGGGTGTTTCAGGCGGCTCAGTGAGAATCACACTGCCTTCTTCACTAACAGGATATTTTGATGTACGTTGATTCGTTGATTGAAGTGATGTCTTTGTATGCAAATCTGAACAAATTGAACAGGAAACTTGAGTATTTATGCATTTCATTTACAACCCCAGCCTTTCTAAAAGTCTGTCTGGTGCAACTGTCTTTGCAAAGACATAAGGACTCTCTTGACTGCCAGGATAACAGGATCAGGGCCAAGATAACATGTCATATGTGGCTTTCCAAATTTAGCTGAAGACACTCCCACTCATTTCCACTATTTGTTTTAGTGTTTGTGTCCATCTGACCAGGGTCACCTCCCAGTAGCTGCCCCTTCCATTCATACCTGAGCCATTGCTAGCCCCTCTTCACTTTAAAAAAAAAAACCACCCAAACCAAAACCAACAAAAAGAAGGAGTAGTTGAGCAAACCAACCTTATTTAGGGCCTCAAGGGAGCACTCACAACCGTGTGGTAGTTCAGATAGCAGAGTGTGGGATGATGGTAGTCCAGAAGATGTCATATATAGCCAATTTTAAGTGTTTGTGAGACCAGAAGGCACATTCTTTCATTAACTTTGACTTTATAAATGAAGACTTGATAAGAAAAATATTTTGACATGCATTAGGTGCTTCAATTAAACTCTGACAGAATCAGTGTGCTAGAGTAATGAAAACAGGAATTTTGTTTGAAATTTCTGATAAAGATGTGAAGACACTGTACTGAGGGTTTTTTTTCGGTAAAAGCCTTATTTTAGAAAACAATTACTAAAACTAAAGTCTATCTGTTCCTTGAAATCCACTGAGGTTAAAATAGATTAGCATTCACTTAGTTCTCATTGTATACCAAAAAGCTGAACACATTCCCTCTCAAACAGCAGGGGAAAAGTAAAAAAACCTCACAATTTAATTACAGTGTTAGTGTTAAACCCAAACTAGTTCAGAATGAATAAGTATTTCTGTTGAAATTCTGTGGGTTCAGAGATTTATAACTCGGTGATAAGATTCTCCTAGGGTAGAATCCTACTGCACAAACATAGCTTAGAAACAAAAGATAGATTTTTTTTCAGAAACTGAGATGTAATAACTGCTAAAACAGCAGACGAGAATCATATTAATTTTATTGCAGTTTCACGATTTCAGATCCATTTTATTATCAGAGCAGGAATCTTAATTTCTCTACAGGCTTTTTGTGGCACTCAGCATTGACTCAGCTGCTCTAAATTGCATTGCTCCACTGAAGTCAGTAGACCAATAGTGTTCACGCTGTAAATTTAATACAGATTTCCAGAGGTATTTGACTCCCAGAACCTCAAGTGGCTTCTGAAAATCCCAGATGTTGTAATAACCTACTGACGATGTGGCCTTTGCATTTTGTCAAACAAGTACTCATTCTTGAAGAATCTGCAATGTGGAATTTCCCTACGGGAATCTGCAGTTCGTTTCTGTTTCTTCTTTTCCTTTTTTTTTTTTTTTTTTAATCCTAGGGCATGAAGGACAGCCTTACCCAGAATATCCTTGCTGCTGAGGAGGCCTATCTGGTATGCGAAGGGTTTGACTGCCCTCCAGCACAGGAAGGAATGCAACATGTATTGCACTACTTTAGGAAGAGCTCTAGCCAGTCAAGCAATGTTTTTTCGAGGAAGTATCTCCCTTACTTTGGAAGCCAGATCCTGAAGTGATGTTTAAACAGACAGGCACCTAAACTGTACAGACTCTGAAATAGACAGATCATTAATAAAATCTATGTGTATAAGTAAGTTTAACATCAGATGCATACAGGTGCTATTTTTAAATTATGGGTCTGTCCTTTTCTCAAAACTTCAAATGTTAACACAGTTTCCAAACTTTCAATTTTGAATTACCAACCAGGATAAACCAACACTTTCCAAAAGTGTCAGAATCCTTTGTTTGAGGCATCATGATTCTCCTACACAGGAAAGACATTTTTCAGCAGTCCTAATACACTGTTGCTCTGTGCCATTTTTGCATTCCCTAGCTAAAAAAATAAATAAATTACCTGGAATAAATGAAATGCATTTTGGCTCCCTGGACTCCTCTAGTCGAGCTGTAGTGCAGGCAAATAAAGATTAGATCAGACTCATTATTTTAAGAGTTATTAACATTTTAAATAGTAACATCAGGATGGTTCATCAGGAGCTGAGGATCTAATTTTGACTCTGGCAACTGTGGAGTCAGCTGAAAGAAATGAGCCAATGATTGTTCCCTTCAGCAGCGCAGTCCCTTTTTTATCTAGAGGGGCAAAAAGAGAGAAGGTAACCCATCCCACTAATGAATTACTTCAATAGTCTCCTTCTTCTCCAGGTCATGTCTGCAAACTTTAAAGGGGCAGGGTAGGAGAAAACTGTGACCTAAACTTGCTTCCTTCCTTTTGGGGTCCTGGAAGAGACTGGAAATCCTGCAAAGAACTTTTATGAGGTTTGTTTTCTTCCTTGATGGGTTGAGCGGGAGGGATGACACCCATTCCACCATGAGACTGACTGGACTTGCCATTCCCTAACAAGTCTATTTAGACTTGTCAGAAGTTGATGAGCCAATTATGACTCGTTAGATGTAGAGGAGTCTATATTTAAGCACACTTGGGGTTTGGATGGGGAAGTTAATAATACAGTTGTAAGTAGAGGGAAACTGCTAAGGCTGCAGAGAATTTCTTCCTAAAATCTGTGAGATTTCCAGATACTCCCTGAAGCAGAGTGGGAATGCAAAATAAGGTGAACTTCCAGCAGAAAACTGGGAAATATCGGTGTCACTTCCTCAGTTCCCTTCTTTCCAGAAATTAACTGAAAAATAGTCTAGAAAAGGAGATATAGGGCATAGAACTAAGGCCATTCTCAGAAAGTTATGCCAATTATGTTTGGATACTCTTCAGGTTGTGGAAAATGAGAAGGTTCTTTCAGTAACACTATCATTATTAGAACTCTATAGAACTACAGTAAAAATCTTCCCATTCAAAATGTCAATATTCTCTGTCAGAAAAGCTTGACATAAATAATGCTTTTAGCATTACTGTATAACTTCAGAAACATTTCGTCTTGTCAGTACATACAATAGAACCAGTGTTTTTGTATTTTACTTATAAAAGGTGTTTTGCTGAGTTTGGCCTTTTATGGTCTTCCATTTTCCACAGAAAAAAACTCTCTCCTTTGTAATTTCCATAGCAGACAAGTTGTCCATTGAGGCAACCACATAACTATTTGCTATTGTGTTATTCTCAGAGTGTTCAGCATGTCTGCACTGTAAGTTTTCAGTCCATTTGAGACCCACAGTAGTTGGGTTTCTAGCATCCATTCTCCTAAATTCTCACTAAGCATTAGCATTTAATAAGTATTATCAAAATTAACCAAAACAAAGAATAAAAAGTGATCTGACTAAGCAGTAGCAAATCACACTGTTTCTGAGTTAGCTGTAGTTGTTGAAAAACAGGTGAATGCACTCAAGTAGTCAGGATGAGCTAATTTAGGAAGAGCTGTGGGGAGGTCCCTGCTTTCAGATTCCCTCTGCACCTAACCTGTGGCACTCACTGCACTACCTTTCCAGGCTTCTCTGCATGATACTCAGAAACAGCAGGCAGTTCCACTTTAACTCATGACTTCGACTGATGTTACATTGACTGGACAAATGACAAAATCTGGAAAATTTAAAGTAAGAATTTGGCCTTAATTTACACAGTATTCTTTTGTACCCTTCTAGGGGTGTGTGAGTGTTAGCTTCTGAGTTCTTTTCATTTTCAGATAAATCATTTCAACAGAGGTATTTTAGCACTTGATTTTTGTGTGAGATAGCACATCCTATAGGTGTAAGATGTGTATAGATGTTTGTGCTTCTGCTTTCTTGTGAGTACTGCACTTTTAGGGGTTTTTTTTAGGTTTGTTTGTTTGTTTTAGCATCTCCAATTGTTTTGGTTACTGCTATACCACTATATTTGATGTGGATGTCCTTAAACAGATTCATTTAAGCTGGTGGAAGTCTATAAGCGTAAAAAGCAGTATTTCTTTGTGAGTCGTAATGCCACTGTGTCAGGGTTATCACATCATTTCTGGTGGGATTGTTTTCTTAATGCACAAGTTAAAAGAGTGCAATGTAGATGATTGTTCTTGCTTGCAACTTTAACCCTTTGCAAAAGTGTAATAAATTCTAAAAACAAGATTCAGAGGTTTGTATAGAATTATATATATTTCATGGAGTTTTTCTATTTTTATGTGTGTTTCTATGACATATTTATTCACAGTTTCACAAGGGAGGAAAATTTAAATCTGAATTAGTTCACAAATCCACTATTGCACTGCAATTTCATAGGAATTTTAATAAACATATAGAGTGAGTGACTGAGTTTCTTCTGCCAGCTTGCAGGAAACAAAAAAAAAAAGAGATCAAATCATAACCCTACAACTGCAAAAATATGAATTTTTTTTGTATCAAGAATGCTTCATGTACATAACAAAGTATCTGCACATTCAGACTTATTTCCTGTTACTTTCTTATAGATCTGTAAATCAATAATATGGCAAATAGTTTCCCTAAATTTATAGAATAAACAATGATAAAAATGAATACCAAAAAGGGGGTAACTTCCCCAAATCAATATTTTTTACTGCTAAAACAATCAGCAATGTATTTCATTTAATCATGTGTTTCTCACTTCTTCCCACTTGTATTATTATATTGGTGTGCAAGTGAATTTAGAGTGAAATTGGCTTTGTACTCTGTTTCTGAATTTTGAGAGAAAGGTTTTCTCAATTTATTATGTTGTGGATATACTGTAATCTGGTATATGTATAAATGATATAATAAGGAGCTCAGTATTTTGAAGGTGTCTTATGATATAAAAAATGGCCATCTTTTGAAATTATGGGATGTATTATCACAATGTCAGACTCTAATCTGCTACCAATTTGTGTCAGCTTTCTGCATTTATAAAGGACTCAAATCCTCTCTAAAAGTAGGAATCAGCTGAAGGTTTGTCTTGGCTTCATGAGCCCACTGCAATTAGGCAGCATGTGAATGTGTGCCATATGCATTTATTGCTCTTCTAAGCATGTGTTACTTTGATGTGTTAGGTTAGAAATCTAACTCTCTTTCTTGGGCAGCCTTCCTCCTGGGTCTTTATACTGCTTAGCAGTTGAGTCCAGACTTTGAAACACAGCCTAATTTAGAGGCGGATGCTGCAGCTGCTGCTGTCATTTCAGCTGATTTTTTTTCTGCTTTGATGTCAGCTTAGAGTCTCGGTCGCTGCATCGGTCCTGCAGCCGCCGCAATTCACCTAATGGACACCACATCATTTTAAGCGTGTCTCTTTGCCTTTAAATCTAATTTCACAACTCTTTCACAATGAGCTGTTGGTTTAGTGAAATGTTGAGTTCTCACAGAATATATCCTTCCTGATCTGGAGGAGACACTGAAATCGCATTGAGTTATGTTTAATGCCTGATTAAATGCTGATGATACAAGAAGATGGATTTTTTTTTTTCTGACAGAAGGAGGATGGCATACCTTGCCAGTTCTGCCCCATCCTTTGCATTAGAAACTGTACCTTACAAAATAAGTTTTTCCTCTGAAAGCTGTCCTTTTAAAGACCTTAACTGTGTTTTTCCTGCCCTCCATAATTTATTTCCACAATGATGGTATGTGCAAAGACATTCCACCTCAATTCTATTGTACATGGGCCATCCTTGGCTTTCCTTTCAGCTCTCTCTTTCTGTGGTTGACATGAACTCAGGGAGTGCAGGAGCCTTGATCCTTTCTCATGCCTTTGCAGAATGATTTCTCTCAGTGAGGTTCCCTTGCTCAGGCCAAACCCTCCCTTCAGATGTACATGCATTTTCCCATTGATTTCAATGAGACTCAGCCTTCTGAGGCCCCTGTTTAGCTTTTAATCTTCTCTACCTTAAGAAATATAGACAGATAGTAGTTGTCTGACCTTTTTTAATAACTGAGGTCCTTGGTACCTGTACTGTTTTGGCTACTTGTTCTGTAGTAAAATGGTGTTCTATATCATGCCACAAAAAGAGAGCAAACCCCCACCCAGATAGACTCCTTGACATTAATTCTATGCATTTATTTTCTAGTTTTACCCCTATTGGAGCTACTATTCTTTATATCAATTACATTTTCTCAAAGATGCAGCGGTGTGGAGTATACTAAGTCTTTTCTGCACTTTCCCTACTATTACCATATTTTGTGGAAACACCATTTTGAGTAGATTCTTTTTTGCAAGTAGTACCTTTTTTATTTTTAAATTCACTTGCAATAGTGGCATTTGATCCTGTTAGTAAATATGAAAGACACAATGGGCTAGAATGAAACAATTTTGAAGGAAGTAGAAAATTTAGTAAAGTATTGACTATCTGAGTTCTAAAATTTCAAGGAGTCTCAATGAGAATACTAAGTGATTCTAAGCAAACACAATAAAATCACAATGTTTTTCAATAAAGTATAATTTTTACAGAATTGAATTTACTGATCGGTATTGGTAGTAATGCACATTATTTAAAAATATTAGAAAAAATTGTTCTGGTCTGACATCACAAAATTACAGCTATGAAAGATTTAATGTATACAAGTAGTCATGTTAAACTCAGAATTAAACCTTTGTTTAGGAGCTTTTTAGACAGCATCCTTAGATTGCTGACTCTTTCTTTTTTTTTAATGTGGGTTTGACAGTAGAGCAGGGGATTGGGAACATTTTCTTTGTAGTGACAGAAGCTCCTTGCTGCTCAGTCTATTCAAGAGAGCGTCATGTGGAAGTCAAGATATCCTCAATCAAAACTTTAGAAAACATGTTTCAAAAGTGGAGAAATGAAACACAAAGTCTTTGCTGCACGTCAAAAGCCAATTCGGTCTGATTTAATTAAAAAATAAATTCTAGCTTCACAATCTGAAGGCCTTTTGTACCAATGTCTGAGAAAAGAAGGACTCTGATTCTTCTGGAAGAATAGCTTTCAGAAGAACAGCTATTAATTCCTATAAACTCTACCACAGTGATGAGAAACTGAGCAGCTGATATGTCCTGTAGCGATAAATGGGATATTGGAAGTCTGGAGGAATTATGAGCATGATGGTAGGTAAAACTTTCATTCTGTTACACAGTCTGTTGCAACAAGACAGGTGAGGAATAAAAACATATGCTGAGACTGCTCAAGTTTCTTTTGTTAAACTTTACTTCAAAACAGCTGGTTGTTTCTGAGATGTTCTGTTTTCATAAAAGACATCACAAAAAGGGAGGATGCTCTGGCACAGGATGAGCACTGTGAATCTGGAGGTGTTTCAAATGACTCGCTCCTTAACAGCCTGGCTTGAGGAGGGGGTAAAGTTCTATCACACTGTGGCAATCCCCAAATGACAGCTGTTTGAGCCAGAAAATTGTGAAAAAGCATTCCTGTGCTGCTGTTGAAGCCTTGGCTCTGAGCAGACCCACAAAACATTCCAGGCAAGAGTGACCTTTTCTGCAGAGTGTCAGGTTCTGGGGAACATGTCATATGCAGTGCTAGAGTGCCACTGAGTAACCAACCAAAAGGCAGAAAGAGTGCCCAGAGCAGAAAAAGCATCATTGCAATACTGAAGTTACCTCCAGAAAAACAGCGCAATAAACAACCACTGATGCATGAGAAGCAAAACTTGTTAGAAAAATGACAATAAGATTCTGTTTCTACAGAATCTGCAGTTTCATTGACAATGAAATGTCTTACAATAAGTCTGGTTTCACCATTTTTAGGGTCTAATTACTTCTGGTTTAAAGATATACATGATGATTAAATATAGAAATAATTACTAGGAGTCAAGGCAAAGTATATTGCTGGGAAAAAATCCAAATGTTCATGTTCTGAAATCCTATACGAAACAAAGTTACTATGTTCTATTCTGCTGCAATCTTGCAGAAAATTGTCTATTTCATGAAACTGGAACATAAAAACTATTAGGAATTGGTCTCAGCAAGGTGTACAGTAATTTCCATTCTTGATGGTGTCCCAGGAATTACCCAGAGCCTTGAGAGATCAGCCCTAATGAGAAAGCATATGACCTTACCATATCAGGGCTTCACAACAGTCAAAATCTAGCTTGACCTTCAACAGTAAACCATGTCCCTCAGGCTAAATCCTAACAAGTCTTGCCTTCAAACCAAGGCAAAAGGCCAAAAATGCTTATCCAGGGAGCAGCAATAGAGTGCGAAAATGAGAGGTTCTTTTTTGTTTGGCAAACATCGTAGTTTGACCTCTGTGTTCTCTCTGTGCCAAGCCATCTAATCTCCAGGAGGCAGTCCTTTTTGATCTGCCAAGTGGCAAGCTGGCAGAGTACCTGTCAAGACCAGTGTGCAATGCCAGGCATTTGGATTAAGGTTTAGATGTGCAAGATGACATACCTCCCTTCTAAATCAGGACTGATTCCAGTGAGGCACAACCAGTGATCTGATGATCTAAGACCCTCAGGATCCTCTGTGAGCTGTACTCACTCACTGAGCACAAAGGCAGCAGGTTCCAGTTTCCCAGTCTGAGGGTGTATGGAAGGATGCAGGGAAGGTGTGGTCTATATAATAAACAACAATGAAAGGAAATAGAACTAATGCTACATCAGCCAATATTAAGAAAAAAATAAGGAAAAATTATGATTGTAATAGGAAATTACAATTTGATTTTTTACGTTCTGTTTCTTTATTTTAGCTTTCTGATATTTCTTTTGGACAAAGTCAGATTTTGAAGAACAGTTTGATAATACAAAATCATTTAAAAAATGATTTTAGCAAGGTTGCACTAAGAAAGGGAAGATTTTCTGCAGTCAAAAATTGTTCAATCATAAATTCTTTAAAACTAATAAAGTAATTATAATTAATTAAAAACAATCTTTGCTAGCCACTGATGGCAGAAAAATTATCTGGAAGATATTGCAGATAGACACTACTTCTTTCTAAAGAATATTACTTTTCCTCTGAGCCTTTTTTCCTCATATTGAGGTAGTTATTTGAATTTTCTGTTTCACTAGAAAAGGTGTCTTTCCCATGTATGAGCTTAAAAAATACATGAAAAACCACAGCTATTAGTCTGTGGAAGAAAAAAATAAATTGCAGTATTTTTTAGTTGTTAACTTCAAGATTTAGTCTTTTAAAAAAATCCTTAAAATATATATATATTTTGTAGACAATTAAGGTATATTGTCTCTTTTTTTTCTCATTATTAATCTCCCTTGAAAGCTGTCATTGACCTGTTAGGCAAGAATAAGAGCATATCTCTTTGTGAAGAATAAAAGGTTTGCTTTGTCTTTACAGTGGTTGAAATGAATCTTCCAGTCTCTCTTTCTCATTTGCCTTCATTTACTTTTTACTAAGGTTGCTTTCAGTGTGGTTAATAAGCAGCAAGATCATCAGTCACTTCAAAGTGCTTTCACATTCCATAGTTTGTTTTCTCTACAGTGAGCAAATGGAAAGATGATCTGGTAGAAATCAGTTACATTATGACTCATCTTTTATGTAACCTCCTTAGGAGGCTTTGGGTACCACATGGGTTTTCCATATAATTACATGCAATAGTTGGCCGGCAAGATAGCCCTTCCCTCACCATTTCTCAGCAATGTTGAAAAGTCATTAAAGGCTTTGTGTAAAAATGCTTCAAATCCAGAGAACTAAAATTTCCTCTGATAAATGCTTTCTTTTTCATTTGGGTTACAGAGAGGTTATTTTGCATGTAGACTGACGTCTTCATGAGTAATAGCTGAAGTCACTTCAGATACTGTCTTGATATGATGAAGACTTTGCTTTCTTCTGTCAACCAAAAAAAGTCTGAACTGCAAAATTAACACCAGACGCCTAAAGGGTGTGGAGCTTCTTCTTCCTTAATATTACACATTACACCTGCTTTCACTGACCCCAAAGTTGCACAGCCATTGTTTTTCACTGGTAGCAATATGCAAGCCCTTAAACTAATACTGATCAAGACTCTCACATTTAAGCTTATTAATGAAAGAAGCAGGTCCATGGAAAAGAGTCCAAAGTATCCTGATCCTAGTAGGTAGAATTGTCAACATAACCTCTGAAAAGTACAGTTTCTTCTTAAAGATAACACTGTTTGATTGACTTTGGTCATTGAGTACAGATTTGTTTGCTTCTTATAAGAAGTACGCCCTTGCTCTCTCCCAAGGAGTACAAAATATTTTTCCCCTCAGACTCACAAGATGCTGGATTTTCTTGAAGGTACCAACAACATTGCCTTGTTTTGACAAGATGCTATGTCCAACACTGCTTGTGTATTCCCTTCGTTCCCACCTCTTCCCTGAAGCACTAGTGGTGGTCTTGCTGCATGTTTCACAGATGTTTCTTCCACTCAACTCCTCAGTTGTTTTTTAAATGGCTTCTTACAGCAAATGTTTCCATGTGTGCATGCTCCTTCCTTTCTGCTGACACCTTTTCTTTCTATAAAAACAATCTGCTGCTGTCTTTCAGATCTGGAGAGACACCATCCCATACCCCAGTTGCTGTTTTTTTTAGACTCTGGCATTGGTACACATGGTCAGCAGGCAATACCTCCCTCCTGTCTGTTCCTCATGACTAACAGTGTTGATGTTTTGTTCTTTCAATCTTATTTCCCTCTGTTACCCCTACACACTTTTTTTTTTCTTTTCCTGTTACTCTGCTTTCTTTGTACTAGTGGCCCATATGGGATGTCTTCATCTCTCACTACAGCTTGGAGGAAGAAAACCTCACACATTAACTGTTTTAGCCCAGTAACTACAGGCAACTTGCATGCCAACTTTTTCTTGTGCTCAGGAACTGGAAAGAAAAAAAATCAGCTTTACATTTTCTTTATACACACACAAGCAAAATTAAATTCACTTTCTACAGCTGCTCACAGTACTGGTTACTGACTGATTCTGAAGAGACATGCAGAGATCAGACACTACCATTGAGTTGATTGCCTTTTTAGTTTGCATGTGATAAAAGTTGAGCTGAGATTGTCTAGTCATTTCCATTCTGAAAGGTGTGCTTATTTGCCTACAATAATCTTTGCAATCAAAATTTTTCAAATCAAGTTATGCCTCTGGTCACCAAGAGGGGACTGTGATCCAGCTTGCTTCAGTAATTTTTTGATATAAAGACAAATGAAAAAAAAAAACCAAAACAGAAAACATCTCGCTCCCTTCTTGTAACTGCATTATTTGGGACCAAATCTATTTGAAATTGTTGTACTAAAACTGAAGAAATCTGTGCAGTATTTTACTCTATAAACTCAAAGTTTTGCAAAAATATTATTAAAATGCTACATACTATAGAATGGTCCACTTCTGTGTGTATATGTACATTACATACAGAGGTATGTATATATATCTCAGTACTGCTTTATGAGTATGACAGCATTTACCTAGATAATTTCTTTTCTAATTTTGACTTGATTTTATATTTTTATATGCAATAATATTTTAATGTTTCCTCCCAAAATGTAGTGTGCCATATAGACAGAAGATTTTCAGGATTAGTACTGGAAAATACTATGCTCTTTCATTCTACAAAAGGTTATCCACTTAGCTTGCCTTTATTTTTCTAAAAATGCTAGGTATATTCTGGGAGAAAATTGAGAAGATCTTTACTTTATCACTTGAAGTAGATTTAAGTTTTGAATTAGATCAGTGATGGTCTGTGATAGTCTTACCTATACACACAGGAAAATCTTTGTTCTGTTCAGACATATGTATCTCCACGGAAATACATGAATACTATCAACTGCATGAACAAATTTATACTTCTCACCCCTGTTATTCTTTCTCCAGGAACATTTGGTTGAGCATATTTTCACAGCAAAAGTGTTCTTTGACAATACAAAGACTTTTATTTTTATTATGAATAATGGAAACAGTATTATATGATTTTGCTAGGTTATGGAAGACAAAGAGTCAATGACAGGTACTGACCATATTCAAATTTGTGTTTTTCACTCTCAACTCTGTGGACCAAAAACGGCTGACAGTAGGACCCAAGCATAGGACCCGCTGACATTAACACAGAGTGTTCCATGTTACTTTATGCTGTAGTATTATTTAGGATTCATGTCTGTCTTAGCTTCAGCAGTCTGTGTGATTGCTGAGTAGCTATGAGCTGCAGCTGATAGCACTTCAGGAATGACATAGAAGTTGCAAGAATCATTTTGTCTTAGCCTGAATTTAAAAGTCCAAATGTTACAGAATGTTTAGATATTTATATGGGAAAACTATATAAAGTGTATCTCAGATTTTAGTGGACAAGAGGGAGTGACACATGGTTGATAGATGAATCAACACTTTCATTGCCCCCTTTCTCCTTTCAAGTGTAACATGGGAGTTTCTTATATTATGCTGGAAAGATGTTCAGATGTGGCAGAGACACAGACTCAAAGCTTTTCCTTTTCCTGTTCTGTTTTTGTCAATGCCAGCCCACAGTCTTCAGTGGATAGAAGACCAGCAAGTCCTGTGTGCTCTTCCAGCACCCTTATTAATATATGCATTATGATATGTACATCACCACACACTAGGCTTAGATCTTTATTTGCCTAGAATCTCTTCAAAGTATTCCAAACAGCAGCATGCAAATTTGGGATTTGAAAGTTGTCCACTTCTATTCTAAAACTGCTTAGACTAAATGTGTGAGATTTTCTCACACCTAGTTTTATTCTGTAAGCATAAAAAGATATAGCACTACATATTTATCCTCACCTTAACCGCCATTATCTCCATGATTATGATAGCTTTTAGAAGCCTCTTCAAGAAACCACTTAAGAAGAGCTCTGTAGAAATATCATACAACAAACGGTTTCATCTGGCAAGAGACCAGTAGTAAAACATTGTCCAGCTTAAAGCTAGTTGTAAAACCTTGACTGACTTCTCCAGACACAGGATTTTCCTTGAGATGATAAGCACAATGAGCCAGGTGGGAGATGCAAGGGATGCATGTGCTTTCGGAAAAGGGGAATAACAATAGCAATGAAAATCGACACAGTTTCAGCAAAGTAAAAAACAATAACAATGAAAAGAAGCAGGGGTTCAGCAAAATGAACAGAACTGACAGCACATTACTTGCATAGCCAAAGATATTTGCATCAATATATAAAATATGTAAATGTGAATCTACAAGTCATAGGCAAACATTTGCAGCTGTGGAGAATTTTAAAATTTGTGTTTTATTCGATGGGATAAGAGAACAATGTGCAGAGAATAAAAACAACTGAGTTTTGAGAAGTGCCGTGGCAGCATTCAAACACTAGCAGTTGTCATCATCATAATGAGAGAGAGAAACCAGTTTTAATTTAGTTTTTTTTACAGTGATATCTGTCGTTATATAAACATATTTTTCTACTAGTATCTTTCAAATCAAAAATTATGTTTCACAACATATGTAGATTTGTATTTTTATGGGTAATATAGTTCCCCTAATAACCTTTCCAAATGAAAGATTCTGCCTGATTCAGAGAAACAGACTATTTTTTGTAAATTTGATTAGACACCAAAACTCATCAGTCCGTCTCTGAGCCATGTACCTGATTATGCATAGGTATATGCAATGCATTATGTGAAAGCAGTTTAGCTTGGATTGTATCGTGGCTGTAACCAAAGTGGGTTTAGAGATAATGAGCTTGCATCCCCGAATACTTAGGATCACAGTCTACTCTCTAAACTGATGATGCAGCAGCTGCATAATGCAACAATGTAATTTATTCATGTAATATGTACAATATTGCTGTAATAAAAAGCCCATTGGCGGTTCCTCTAATTCTCTGTATGAGCACCCTGTTATTAGTAGCTGTGTAAGTCAGTATTTTAGCATCTTCAAATTCTACCTATTTATAAATTTCAAGCTGCAATATTTCAAAAAGGAAGAAAAAACCCAAATAACCCCTAACAGTTTTATGCAGTGTGAATTGTGAGTCTGCACACACTGAACTGAAACATGCAGATTTTTTGATCAATGCAATCAGTAAACATGGCAGAAAAAAAAAATTAAGCATGTCGAAGTGACCGTAGTTGCTGCATTATGTGGTTTGGATTTTTTTCCACAAATGCATGTCATGATGATGTAAATGAAAAAAAAAATTAAGGTGGAACAAGGATTCTGGGTTTTCAGGAGAAAAGCTGGAAGTCCCATGATCTTCCCATCTTTTTCATTCAGTGGTGTTGTTTATCATATGAGTGTTTATATTGAATATATATTCCTCTGAAGTAAATTTTAGTGGGAACATATTAAGTTTCAACAAGAGTCTACATGTAAAGGCAGTGATGAAGAGCATTACAATGGAATGCTTGGAAATTAATCTGCCAGTTTAACCCAGTAACCGACATGCATACTAAAATACTGATGTGAATTGAAAATAAAATAACCACGCTTGACAGATATAATAGTTTAAGTGATTTCAAATTAACCACATCCCACTGACCGCAAGTGAAGAATGTGTTCATTCTCCCGCAATGAAACATGCTCTAGGGACTCATTATACAGAGTGGAGTAAGTAAAACCAGAGTGGAGTAATTGATGCTGAGGAGGAAGCAAGAGTGACAGCTATTTAATGATTCTCAAACTTATACATAAAGATATCACAAGCACTTAATATATTATTTTTCTCCTTCCAATCTGGAAATATTATAGAGTTAAATCTGTATTGTGCAGTAATTGCAACACTTGATATAGCTGTTAGAAATAATGAATCATGACAAAGATGCACGAGGCAGTACACGAAAATAGTGAATAACAAACAACCCTGTGTCAACATGTGTGCATGCATTATGGGTGCTCTGTTTCAGTAGAATAGGTGAGATGAAGTCAGGGTGTATCTGTTGGCCTAACTCCTCTGCCTATAATTGCTTTTCAAATCATAAGGATCCCTTAAGCAGTTTGAACATCATGATATCCAGATTTACATGATTTGGTTCTTTCTTTTCATATACAGTGAGGTCATTACTTGTAGACAATATACAGAATAGAAGATATAGGTGAACACAGTATATCCTTTGCTGTTTCACAGCGAAAAGGAGCAGTCACATATGTCATCTTCATGCTCCATAGCAATTTAACTCTAATCTTCTGTATTTATGAGTAATATCTAAAAGGCAACATGATGCTCACATGCTACAAGTTATGAACACCTGAATAATAACTATGCAGTTAGTGTCCGTTGATCGCTCTGCTGTGACTGCTGGCACTAAAGGAGGTAGGATCTTCCGCTACAAAGCCAACAGAAACAAGCACATGAAGATGTCCACCCAGAAGTCCTTTATAACCTAAGTCATTCTATGATTTTAGTGATAGCAGAAAGTCATTTGCATTACATATAATGAGGATGAGGAGCCACAACACAGGTGTTATGAAATTTTTGTCCCATCTCATTTTGTTACTTATAGAGTCACAGACAAACTTTAAAACTTCATTAATGTGCCATTGCCACTTGCTAACTCTACCCTTTTTACTTATTCTGGCCACACTGGCTATGTGCTGTACAAGCAAACACCATGCTTATAAAGATGGTGATTATATGGCATCTTATTTCTGATCACAGAAAGAATATGAATGGTGTGGGAATCATTAAGAAAAATTTTATCAGTATGCACAGAAGTTGTCCTAAGGAACAAGAAAGCATTTGTACTTCAGGCTTGTGGTGTGCCTGGCTGTGACACTCATGTGCAGCCTGTTGAGGCATCTTAGGTTTAGAAAGATGACATTTGTGATCAGAGCTGGATCAGAATTCATGAGGATCTGTCTATGCAATTGCACCATCAGGACTGTAGAAAGGCACTCACTTGCAGGGGCTGGGCTCCTGGGTTTTCATACAACAGGGCATCTAACTACTGCTGATACCTCCAAAGCTGAGTGCGGGTTGCCAGCTGAGATCGAGAGTTCTCCTCTTCCTTTCTTCGCCACTGACTCCAGTGACCCTTGAGGGTTTGAAGACCTATCTAAAAAGGGTAACAGTGAACAACATATTTTCCAATTGCAGCAGGACACAGAGTCCAGCAGATTAAGGCCTTGATTTTTCCATTGTCTGAATATCACACAATACTTACTTGTTGTTAGGTTATTACCATATCCAAAAATAGCATCACTGTAATGGTATCCCCACTCTCCATTAAGTTTAACATTTATTCCATGACTGATTCAGTGGTAGCAGTGCCAGTCATCTAAGGCATTGTCTATTTTGGGATGTAAGCAAGTGGAATGCAACTTATAGTTGGAAGCTTATAGCTTCTGTAACTTATATGATTTGCCGAGATGGATTAAACTATTACTGTAAAAGAACCAAGTCTCCCACTGCAAGACTTCCCTCCCATGTTCCTAATCAGCAAAGTTAAGACAGGAATGCTCCTTTTGAAACAATCCCTTGTTGTGGTGTGTTCCTGCAACTTGGACATTTTTCATAGGAGTGCTTATGAGACCCAGGCACATTGCTGCTCTGAACTGACAAAATACTACCATGTATGAGACTGATTCTTTCTTTGTCAAGAGCTTTCATTATTAACAAGGACTTACAGCTCTCTTTGCTACCAAAAAAAGCCCAAACGAAACAAAACCCCCAACCTAAAGAAGAATAAAAAGAAAGAAAAGTGTTCATGTGAGAATAGTTCCAGTTCCCAGAATAGACCAAATTTAAGCTGAATGTTTTCTTTTGCTGTCTCTTGGCTGTGATGTTCTGCAAGTTTCTTGCCTTATATATCTTTCGTGATTTATCAAGAGGCAAAACACATATTTATGCATATGTCTAAAAGTGATGAACTTATGCTAGTGTACTGATAATCAGTTTTGTGCTGGAGTAGCTTTCCCAAGTGTCACAAAGAGGGGGTGGTTTTGTTTACCTTTAGAAGTCACAATGAGGTTTGTGTTTGTTTTGCGTTTTTTTTAGACAAAACTGCAGTCATAAAATATAATAAAATATAAAATAAAATATAAAAATAAAATATAAGCAAAATAATAATAATTAAAAAAGTCAAATAATCCTCCTAAATATCATCTAATGCAGGTTGAAGACTGAGCTGTAAATTGGTGGAAAGATTACACTGAAGGTAGACTGAAGGTGAGCATGATTGCTCAGCAAGGAAGGGTTTTCATAATAATAACTTCAAACCAGTCAAACAGAAGCAAAATGGGAGCAAGCTCAGTTCTAGTGAATCTCTATGTTTAAAACCTTGGTATCAGGGCTCAGGATTTTGTCTCAGCCTCCGGTCTGGCTTAGGAGCTTTTTGCAGAGGAATCAGAAAGTGAAAAATTAAGTCAGAACTAATGGATTATGTAACCCTCACCAGTACCCCTGCTTGTGAAATGCAGCACTCATGAATATTTTTGACCGTTTCATAAAGTCTATTCATTCAGTAGTTATTTTATTACCCAGACACATGCGTAGCTGGGGAAGGGAGTTGAGAACACAGATGCTGCACCTGCCAGAGGGGCTATGGGCAAATTTCTTCATTATGTGCCAAGGAGACACTCATCTTCTCTACATTTGACCCAATTCTGAGCAGCCCTATAGAAGACCCAATACATTTGGACATGATTTTGGACATAAACCTAACACAGCAAACAAGTCAGTCTATTATAACAGCATATTATAAAAGCACCATCTGTTCCAGTGTTTGCAGGTAGAACAAATGCAATATTCAAATTTAAGAAAACCCAACCACAAAACAAATCTCAATGAAAAAACCTCTCCCTTGTTAGGATTAAAGCTCCAGTCCTGTTCCCTCTCATTATTTGCCCGTTCCACCAGTGTTACACACCTTTAGGCCAAACATGAGTTGTGATAGGCTGTCATGCGGTTCGGGTATTATAGATGAAATCCTTCCAGAAGCAGCATCTGGCTCGATTTGTAAGCTCTGCAGTCATTTGTAGTGATGGGGTTACATGTGCCCTAGGCTTTGTCAGATGGCTTGGCTGCTTTTCTCCAGGTTTTTGGTTTTGTTTTTTTTTATTGTTATTAGTAGTTGTTGATGGTGAGGAATTCATACTCTGCAATATATGTTTAACTCAGTGGCAATTTGCATGTTTAAATAAAAAGACTATTTATAATTAAAGCATTTTTAAATCTGACCACTAAACATATTTTCATTAAATGTGTTTCTACCAAGTATAAAACTATTTATTTTTCTCCAGTGGCTTACTTCTGAGAAAGTTGTTTCCTGATTGCCTGGAAGTTAGTGATGGGAATTACCTGCATGGATATCTTATTAGACCATATCTGTAACACAGGGAAAGTTCCAGAAGACTGTAGAGATGATCAACATATTGCCAAGAATTTTTTTCTGTCACATGCATTTTATCACCGCATCCAGTCCAGAAAGTAAATAAGGCAAATTCCCAAACAGGATTTCGTGTGTTAGACCAAATGCCTAATTAGAGTAAGTCTATTCCATTTTTACTTTGGAATCTCAATGTTATAAATGTGACTTGACTCCCCTGTTGAAAGGCTTATACCTCACTTTGGTATCCAATAGCATATCACAGTGCGTCAGTTTACAAATAGTTTACAGCCACTTTTCCTGAATATAAAAATTTAAATGCAACATGCAGTATGAAGTTTGTGAAGCATGATAAAGCACAATGATTCCTAGGAGTTTGTCGTGAATATTACTTTCAAGGTTTACAGGCAACCAGAGAAAAAGGATTTAAGGACTGTGGGACTAATGTAGCTGTGTGGAAGTGAGGACAGTAAGATTTAAATGAGTACGTGTACCCAGACATATAATCCCATACTGCCCAAATATGCTTATACAACATCCTTCAAATTCCTAATTTATCCTTTATGGTGTATTTCCCCCTCATTTGTGCTAATTTTGTGCTCTAAAAAGATGTCCACATGTGAATTAGGCTATTCTTAGATAAACAAGGATCGCTGCTAAGGATGTTCTTCTTGTTCTGCTTTCTTCCATCTTTGTGTCAGGTGACAAGACTATAATGAAAATTAGTTGACATACAGCACAAAATAAAGAGCAACAACATGCAGTGAAACTTTGAGGAATAAAACCCCCAGATCGCATGACATTTGCTCACAAAAGCTTTGGATTTCTGAACACTAGTGCAAGGGCAAATTCAAACAATTCAAACTTGATTGCTGAACCATACCAAGGAAAGGGTTAATGGCACTCTATTTACTGATTAGCATTCAGCCATATCCATGGAAAAATTGTTCTGTAATGAATGCATTACTTATGTATACTTTTTTGCAGTCAATGACTCCAAGAACCATTGGAGGCTTCTTTAAACAAGTTGCAAACTCTTTTTGGCATGGGTAATAAATGTACTGGATTTTGTTTTTATTTCTTCAGTTTTTGGAACACTGTCCAAAAGTGCTGCCAGAGGCCACTTGAAGAAGGAAGAAAGGACTGGATTAAAGTTTCCTATGAAGATTTTTCTTTTCATATGATCAGTCATCAAACTGCAGCAATGCATGGCACAGAGGTGTGAAAAACACGGCTTGAGGCATTCTATAGACTGAAATAAGTTTCTATAACTAGTTTGTTCAGTGATTAAACTCAATTTAAAAAAATTTTTTTTGTAATTTACAATCAGACTGAATCTTTTGAAAAACATGGTCTATTGAAACCAGCACATTTACCTGCAATCTTATGTCCTTCAACTGCTGCAACACCCTTTCACTGAGTTTTTCTGGCATATGGATTTAAACCCCAGGTGTAAGTATGCACACCAAACAAGGCTCAATTTATTCTTGAAGTAAAATCATTTTATCAATAAAATGTGAAAAGTCACTGGATCTTAAATGTGATTAATTATGAAATCTGGGGTTTTGATAACTTTTTCATAAGCAGCACTGATCTGAAAGTAAAAGTTTTCTTTCTAGTCTATGTAACTGAATCCTTTGGCCTTACATTTTCTTTTGAAATATTTCCTTTAATGCATGAAATGTCATTACAGCCTTCTGTCTTTTATTCTGTACCTGGCTGAGGAATTTTCAGGTTTGCTGGACTTAAAATCAAACCCACGCTGTATCATGAGACTGATTTCTCTCCTTCAGTCTGGCTTGGCATCTCATGTCAGTTCTGTGCTTTAAGAAAAGAAAGGCATAACAAGTTTAAAAATTTGCTTCTTTTAGTTGTATGACTTGCTGTCGTGATGGCTTTGGATCACTTCAAGTTACTCTGTTTTGATTTCAGTACCTTGGTAAATAGTGTCAGAACTCTTGTTACTTCATCTGAATTGTGCATCAAAAACGATCTCAAGCCATAAGTCTTCTTGAAGAGACAAACCCAGCCCTTCCAATCTAGGAATATAAAATTTTTTGCCATTTAAGGTTTTATTTTTCTAAAGTTAAAATGATCTCAAGTTGTGGTCTGGAGTTGCCAAGATATTTACTGCCCATGTGTATCTATGTGACTTGTTCACATAACCAAAATAGTTGTTTGTGCCTACACAAATAGAGCTCATAAAAATATCTGTTTCTGAAGTCAGGCCTTTTTATAAGTGAACTAATGAGTTATTCTCATCAAGCAATAATTTACTGGAGCTAGGCAGATTTGAAGGGAGATAGGTCTGGAACAGGGAAGGAAATGACAGCAGAAGGTTTTGTTGCATTGTGTTTTAACTTTACAGAGGACTACCAAGATGGATGGACAGGAGGACAGAGGAGAAAGAAAGAGAGAACTGAAGGTAGAGAAAAGCTAATGAGAGTTAATATCAGAGAAATACACTTGGTGGTACCCTGCTGTTAGAGAATACTTTGGTGCTCCACTGAGGACTGTTGCCTCAAACTCCCAGCAGGGATAGACCGAGGGAGATAGGTTCTTGGGCTGTTATAACAGAGGATAAAAATCTCACAGGACAACTCTGCTCTTACTTGTATCCTTGTACCCCCTGGGCTCATTTCAGCTAAGTGGTGGTATATGATTAACACAATATTTAAACAGAGCTTTTACCCTTTACTTTGTTATAAGTAAGAGGCCTATAAATGAATGTCTTTGACTTTTCTGCAACTTGTTCCATGTGGAAAAGAATCATGGCTGAACAGGATTTTACTTCTTCTGTGAAGAAAATGATCAGGAAAGTTGAACATAATGATTTCATGCCGTGACTATAATGCAAACACATACTTAACCATCATTGTCTCCTCTTCATATAATAACTGAAAACATCTGTATTGTGCACTGAAACATTATACGCTGCATTACAATCAGAAATGTGCTGAAGTGTTGGATTGGGTGTTTATTTATGGGCCATGAAAAGTAAGGTTTTCTGCGCTTCTTATGTACAGCTAAATAGCCATAGGTAGAGTACTGAAAAGTTTTGGAACCCAGCAGTCACTGTGGGAATGACTTCATTATTCACCGAAGGAGGTTTTTCCAGCAGAGCAGAGTTGCTGACAAACAATAATAAACATTACTGAAAGTTGGAAACAAGAACTCAGGCATGTTGATTTTGACTGCAAAAAATGCTCAGGGGGCATGGAGGGCAAGACGCTCTCAAAATGACAAGGTACTACAATAGAGGGATCCCCATTAAAGCTGTGCACATACATTTTCTCTGTTGACACAAAAGTGTTCTGACAGGCTCAGCAAACAAGCAGACTCTCCTGGCTGCCTAGGCTTCACCTGTTGCCACAAGTAGTCTAGAAAGAGAAATGTATTTTTAATGGGCACACAAACGTTTCAATGATGAAATACACTCAGGTGGGGACATAGCAAACGTCTTGTTGGTGTAGCTTCTGAGAGCTTTTTAGCACAAAAGGTATCACTATGACTTTTTGCTGAAACACTTGGCAGTTCATGACCATAGCACAAAATATTAAGATCAGATTATATAATATTTGCTTTGTCTGTCTGATATTTTACTATGTGAAACAATGAGATTGTCTGAAAGATCTCACTCTACAGTTAATGAATTTGCGTATAGCTACTAAGTTTTCTCCAACCTCAGCAGATACAAAATGCTCAGTAAGGTTTACTCTGGAGATTTCTTTTTTCTCTCTCCTGTGACTCTGGCTCAAAGTTTAAAACCAAGAAAGCGTAAAGTCCTGGCCTGTGCTCATGATGGTGGTATTCACAAAGAAGGACACAAACAAAGAATTTGTGGAGCCAATTTCTCACTGAGCAGCAGAATGAAGAAAACCTATGCCAACTGGGGATTTAGGCTGTGATTTTTATATGATCTCTGAAAATCTATTTACAAGAAAGAATGATTTTTAGCAATCAATAACTGAACTAAATGTAATTTATTATTTTCTTTGCCATAGCTGAAGCAATTTGAATGGCTTGCATTTTCTCTGGTCATTGAGTATGTCACTTATTTACTGTCACAGGTTTGAGTGTCTTCAGCTCTGCCAGAAACTGTTGGTTGACTTTCAAAGTGGATTCAGATTTCTCCCAGAGAGGTCTACAGATATGCAGGATTTCTAGTAGTGCCCCAATTAAACATGCATCATTTGCACTGATTTTCCACATGATTATCTCAAATAGCCATGGAAAGGCACAGTTATCAATCAGGAGGCTGAAGGATCCAGGTCTGTACAAAAGGGAAAGCTGAAGACAGGAGGAGAAAGCTCATTTTTCTTTGCTCTCCAAATGTTTACAGGGATAGGTAGTTATGATGACGAACCAGGTGTCGCTGTGAAATACGGCGGATTGTATATTTCTTCGTAGTGAGAAACCAAAAGGACTTTCAGCCTGTAATGGTGGATTTTTTTTGAACGCAGGATAGGGGAAAGGAACTTTTAAACCAGAGGAATTCAGATCAGCTGTCTGAAGTTAAAATACCAGTCTGAAAAATGGTTGATTGCCCTGCCCACAATGTCTTTGCAGGCTGGATCCTTTCCTCTAACCTAGTTCTCCAAAAATTCTCAGTGGCTTCAGGAGATAAAATAAACATATCACAGTCCCTTCTGGACCCTGGGGAAAGTGCATCTCCTCTATGGTCTGCCTGTGTATCAGATTTCTTCCTAAGACCTCTTGGTTTAGGAATGGGATCCTAAGACCTCTTGGATTTGTATGGGATCCAGTCCCCCATCTGTCTCTTGGCTCCTACCAGGCTGCCCTGTTCCCATCTGTGAGCACTCACTAGCATTAGTGAGCTCATCTCTTTCTCACTTGCACATGGATCATCCCTTTATTACAATTAATATTTCTCCACTCTCTTCCCTAAAAGAAAGTTGAAAACATGTCATGATCCAGGAACAGCAAACACAGCTGAATCTGAACAGCCAACATGTGATCATCCTTCAGTATTTGCACTGCTGATCTCAGCTTTGATGTCTGCTGTGAACCAGAGGGGATGACTAGGAGCAATTTTATTCCAAAAGGTATATTGCTCATATTTGTTTTTGCTTACCTACATGTAATGAAAAGAGTAAGCCAGAGTCTTAGCAGTAGATGAAGAGCTGGAGGGAGTAGGGGAGTTATGTTTCTTTGTTCTGGATAACCTGGAAAACAAATTCCAGACTGAAGTGCAGACCTGCATGATTGTAATATCTATGCCTTGCTAACAATGCAGCCCTACAGCTACAGGATATTCATTACTGCTAATAAATCAGTTCTAACTGGCTCATATTCTATCCAGAGGCATAATGGTTGCATGGATTATTCTGGAAGCCCACTCTGGAGCAGATATGGTTGTGGCTTGCCCAGCCAGCCCTTTCTGTGGTGGCTTAAAATATTTGAAGGGGATTTTGTCTAAAAGTGAGGAGATAATGTATGCACATTTTCTCAAACACAATATTGAGTGGGTTTTTTTTTCCATCTGCTCGTCTTCCTGTCAGGACTTAAATGAAGATCCAACAGACTCCTGGGAACAGAAGTTCCTCTAAAAGTTCTTTCTTTTCCTGCAGATGCCTACTTAGTTTCCTATCTATAATGATATGTATATCTATCAAGCTCAGGTTCTGTTCTCCAGGGCTCCTTTTTCATTCCCTTGCATGGCGGGGAAGAGGCGCAGCTTCCTGGTTGTGCAACAAGAAAGGTGTGTGTGAAACTGCTGAGAACTGACCAGAAAGTTACTGGTTTACTTTATCTTTAGAGGTTTAACATTTGAGATATTATTAAACATCTTCAATTATAGCTGGAAAATGAAATTTTCATGTCTTTAAAGGATTACACTGTTAGATGATTCTGAATACTCTGTGATATATAGTGTGTGAGATGCACAAAGGTTAAACGTGTACATGTCATCTTTGCAGTTGCTGTCACCCCATAAAAAACATCCTTCTCATTACTGCAATCAAGGTGTTATTTGCTTCTCCAGAATTTTATACTACAGAATATAAAATTAAACTCTGATCATGTACATTCAACACAGGTATTCACAGGAATCAGATTGTACACAACCCATAACTTAATTGGTAGTCTTAATAATCCAGTACATGTCAGTCTAATTTATGTAACAAAACCAAGATGCTGCATAATTCCCCGCTAGCATGGGCTAGAATAACTCCATTGAACTCAACAGACCTACCTCAGTTTATGCCAGCAGGGCATTTAGCCTTAATATTCCAAAGAGTAATACGGCACATGATTCACTTTGCTTCACATTTTTCCCAAGCTCTTATGCAAAATAATTTTATTTTTAGTTCAGGAGAGGAGAAATGTTTGTACAGACAGAATTGCATGTTTGTACAGACATTCCCGGAGATCCAAAAAGTATCTTTTTGTCTTCAAAAAGTAAAATACAAAACAAACATGCTCAAAAGAGAAAACAAAAGGGCAATTGCTGTACTTGATCCAGCATTATATTGGATGCTTTTGTGTTGATGCAGCTGGTCCAGTTTCTTCAACTCCTGATGATGGACCAGAATGAAGTAGAAGTCAGTGATCAGGTTTTGATTATTCTACAATCTCATTTTAGTGTATAACAGGAAAATAATTTTGAAGACAGAAAATTCAAGAAGTTGGTTAAGACAAATTTTCATATAAGACTTTTACCACTCTGAAGTTGTTCAGTTTTGTGTTAAATTGAGGAGTGTCTTCAGCAGATTTTGGACAAAACTTTTATTGATCCAGTGATTTCAGGATTTACAGAAGCAAACAGTTAGGAAACTTTCAAGATCTGGATTATTGCTTGTCACTAGTTTTTGAGTGAGGCTTTGGAAATACTGTCTGGAGGTTATGAGCTATAGATTAGTACACACAAAATATTGCTGAAACTACTGTGTCAGAGCCAGCCTTCAGAAAATGTTCAAGACCATGGTGTATCTTAAGTGCTGACTATTGTTGCAGCTAATCGTCCTGAAATGAAAAAGTGTCAATGGTGGAAGCCAAGTTTGCAAAAGAAATATCCATATAATTCCAAGATCAAAAAGTAAAAAAAACATTTTAGAAATATAACCATGGGTTATAACCTTTAGCTCAATATGAAAGTTCAATTCTCATTTTGTTTTGTCTTCACTTTTAAAGTAAAGCATTTTCAACAAAGAAATTTCAAGGGAAATGAAATGTGTAGATTGAAATGATTGGATACAAATTTGTAATTAATTACTGTTGCAGTTTGGATAACTAGTTTTATTATTCTTGGAAGTGCATGGCAGTTTCCAATTTTTTATTATCTTAGAAATATGTATACTTTCACCAGTTATGAACTTTTTTGAGACAGGTTTTTCATTTCCATTTCCAATTCTCACTTTTCTATTTACCCTAACTAATTCTAGAGAAACTATGTGTTAGAGTTTGTGAAGAAAAAAAATAAACAAATTTATACTGTTACCTTTCATCAACATTTCATTATACTGGTGAGATACCAATGCTGGGTATCATGAAGAATAGCAAGCAATACTTTCTTTGAAGTCTAGCAAATAGAGAAATAGCATTCAAGGCTCAGAATGCACCAGCTGTAAACATACAGCATACCCACAGGCGATTACTGTACATTCAGGGTGGCAGTATAGCTTTCTGTATTATTAAATAACTTTCTGAAAACCTAATTTGAAGGGCATTTTCATGATATGAAAGGGAGAGGAGTAAGAATATTAGGATAAAGCTTAGCTTCATTCAACACTGATGGCTGTAGCTTTCAATATCCATAAATATCTAGACAAGTGTCTTTCTCCTCTGCACACATACACGGTTAATGTGCACAACATCACAATGATCACGATGCTGAACTCGAGTCCATTAGGATACTAATTTGATCTCTAGCATACCTTTATTATAAAACATCACAATAAGTATTCCTCTGACAGGAAGCTTCTACACCTTATTTCCCATCTGCTGTGAAGCTCAGTAAGAATCCCTTAAAAACATTCATTAACCTATTGCATATAAACCAGATTGTAACACAAATATAAGCCCCAAACTAGTGTTAATTTCATAATGCTTGTTAATGCTAAGAAAACCATGTTAATTCCAGTGACGTGTTATAAAGTAAAATGAGTAAGTATGTCTATATTGTTATCTATTAAAGATCACTTCAGTATTCTCTTAGTATTATGATCAATATGTGTGGCACAATTATGAGCATACTGGAAGATCAGAAGAAAGGAAGGAAGACCCAGAAATGTTCATGAAAATGACATAACTTCAGAACAGAGGAGAAAACACAGTGGAGAAACCTGCGGTCTCTCTTTCCTGGCAAAACTGAAATAACTACATTCAAGAAACATTATTTCTCTAAGATGACTCTGGAAGAACCAACGGAAAAACACATTCCAAGGAAAACTGGATGAAAGATGTGGGGATGAAGAACTCAGGGTTTTTTTCATCACAACTTCTTGCTCTGTCAAAAGTTGCTTTATATTATTAAGTGGTATGATCTGCCAAGCAACAGGAGGTCTGAAAAGCTGGGGAGGGGTGGGAAATGTACTGCCTACTAGTCACTGTTTCCTTTTAAAATGGTATCAGACCTATGGACAGAGCAGCTGTAGGAATACTCTTGGAAAGAACCTACAAGCAGAGCAGAGCCATCCTATTCAACACAAGTGTTTGAGAGCCAAGTGGGAAAAAAAAAGAAGTTCATAAGAAAAAAAAAGACAAAAAAGTATTGAAGGAAGCAAAATGAGAAATCATGTTATCATGCTTCTCCAAATGTTGTGTGTACGTAAATGACTGGTCCTAGCAAATATATGATATTACACCTGATCAGAATACACACCAGAGATTATTCCTAAAGGAAAATTTGGTAGATATGTCATCATGTGGCTGAGAAAGGTAAAATTCTCATCAGGAGAGAACCAAAAAATCCCAAGAGATGTGTTTGCTAATATTGCATCTCAGCTTTCTTTATAGTAGTGCAGGTTGATGACAACCCAAAGGAACAGCTCTGGCATTATGCCCCAATTCAGAGGAAAGCCTGATAGTTGCAGGCACACTAAAAACACTCTGGGCTTGATTCCATGTTCTGTCAGAACACCACTCGGACGGATGGAGGCATGGGTTTCCAAGGCTGTTGTAGATCCAGGACTCAGTGCTCTCTAATCTTCATAGATGTGGCTTTAAATTTACAGTATTGGCATGAGGTGCTGCAATGATCTCATGGCTGTAAAGTACCTATCATAACATAGTACCTCCATCAACAGCCTCCCCCTGTCCAAATTGGCCTGGCAGCCTCTATTCCTCCTGACATCAGGGACAAAGGACAGGGTCACAGCTGACTATCTCTACACAGGAGAAATACCCAGCTGGTGTTAACCTTTGCTATACAGTGGTCAGAGTCAATCATATGGTGGAAAATGTCCACAGTAAAGCAGAGGATCATATCCTTTGTGCTATAGAAAGGACTCTTGTCCAATCATCTGTTTGTTTACATATCTGTTTTAAACATTCTTGCATGTATATTTATGCGTGGAAAAAAATGGCAAGGTTTGTATTCCACATAAAATAACCATTAAATGTTTTAGCATCATGATTCTCCTACCCCCGCCCCTCTACCTTTGAGAATAAAGTAATTTTATGCATTCTCTCCTATCCTGGGCATGAAAAAGTAAATGCTGTATTACCCCAACTTAGGTAACCCTTAGGATAATTTTTTAAGCAGCAGGAAACTAGGCTATCTGGCTGGGTAGATAATGATATCAGCTGCTTCCTTCCAAAACAACAGGTGCTTTGGCATAAAAACGTATATCATCATACTGAGATGATGACATCAGTTCATACTTCAGCTTAATTATAAACTACCTCCATTAATCCTCAAATAATTAAACATTTTGTGTATGGTGCAAGGTGAAATATAAAAGCAAAAGGTGCCTAGCTGTTCATCACAGGGTTAAAATGGCCATTTCTGAATCATTTGTACTTGTTTCTGCCTATTTAAATGTAAACCTCAAGCTGATTTTAAGCATTTGTTTATATTTTAATGCTGCAGCCATGAGGTGGGTAAAAATAAATACTGCTAAAATTCAGTGAAAACTTGATGAAATCACTAAGATACATTGATTGAGGTCACATAGAGTATATATATGCATAAATACCATGCAGAAAAAAGAAAAATGTGCAGGATCAGGCTTTGTGTGTACAAGAATAATTGGAGGATAAGTCATGGTTCATGGCCCAATAGCAGAATCAACATTGCAGCATTCAGTGTTTGCAGATTTTATGCGAGATCTTAGATTCACATTCAGAGGCAATACATCTCGATAAAACAAACTCTGGACAAGCAGGCACCATTTATTGAAATAGGTAGATTGAGTAACCTTTGTAGAAAAGAAGTATTAATGAAAAGAATATCAATAGAATTGAATTTAATTTCTCTTTTAAATCAGTTCACCCAGAACACAGTCACTTGAAACTAATACATTTTCTCCTTGCATTCTCATAGTGTCTGTGTACATGTTTATCATTGTTTCAAAACTGAACAACAGATTGCTCAATTTTTTATTTGATATAAAAATCAGTAGACAGAAATGAGTAAGAGCTGAATTTGCAGGCTAAAAGAGCAGAACAGCATAGCAGATAAAAGATTATGTTCTTCTGCCTTTAAAATATAGCACTGACCTTCTTTAAAACAGATGCTATCTTCAGGAGCCAGATGTGTCTCCAGACAAATTAGTTATAAGAAATACATCCAAGGACACAGCCATTTAAGAATCAATAAATTATGCATTTGTCATTTGTTATTGTGTGAGGCTTATGCTGACATCTTTGACGTGGATGAAAGAGTCTCTGTCCACAGTAATAGCATTAACAATTTAACAGAGGTGGTTTTATACCAAAAGTGAAGTGGTTTGAAGAAATTACTGTTTATCACCATGTACATATACACACTTTAATTATTCATTGCATGTCCACTTACCAGCCTACTTCTTGTTATGTAAGTTGTGCTAGATTAAAAAGTTAGAGGTCAGCTACATGTGCTGTACTGCTGCTATTTCTACCTACTGGAACCTGAAACAAAAAAAAAAAAAAAGAAATTATTCTAACAATTATTTTTTGTTCAGATAACCAGATCAAGAAAGTTTTGTTTGTTGGTGGCACATTATGAAAAATTCCTACAAGAAGAGTTGTATTTTTCTAAAAGCAAAAGCCATGGTGGAATTTTTTTTGTGGTTTAGCTGAAACATTTGGATGACCATATGGAACTCTTAGTGGTGCCATGGGACCATGCAGCTATGAAATCTGATCACTATCTCCCTAGTGACAGCTGGAGCCTTTACACCATCAGAAAATTTTCAGACTTCTAATTTGTCATAACTACCTCCTGTGGAAAGCAAATATGTTATGTAGTTAGATACAAGAATCTGAGTCTACAGTACTCCGCATATTGACTTCTCTTCCTTTTAGCTTTCAAGCTTCAAATTAATTCCTTGCATCTTATGACTCATTGATGCAAGAAATGAAACATACACACAAAAAGAATCCAAAAAAACATACAGGGTCTTGTGAAATTAGGGTTAGCTTTTCTGTATAGTTATAGTGGAGAATGACTTATTTTGAAAAAACCTACTTATATAGCAAATGTTGATCCATGCACTCCAAAGTTTCTCTATATTTAAGCCTTCTCTTCAGTTTTCATCTCTCTCACTTTGCAGGACAATTAAACAATATTTTTTGTTTAGCTTTGCAACGGCTTCCATTATTTTTTAATTTTTAACCTGTGCATTCTTTCATCACCGCAAGACCTGAAAGGACACAAAATTCAGAGTCACTTTTCATTAGAGGAACTCACAGGAGAAGGGAATGAGAGCTCTCTGCCCACTGCAATCTCACACTGTAGAGAAAAAAGCTCTCAGCTGTTCCCAGAAAACAAGAATCCCTTTGACAGAAATATAGGTGTCAACCAGGCAGTCACTTCTGAAAATCATGGGGAACATGCTTATGTGTCTCTCTATACCTCTCTGCGTGGGCAGATAATCTAGCAGAGCTGAGAATCATGTCTCCATATTTATTTGTTGTGCAGCCTTGGACTGGTTTCTGGTCTCCCAGGGCACTTTCAGAAGTTTGTGAGACATTGCTCAGTGATTGTGAGCAGGACAAAATGTAAACATATGTTACTGTTTGCTTTTGTCTGGTCACTCTGGTATCCTTGCTAGTTAGGCATCAAAAACGTTTAGCCCTGGGTATGGATACTACAGATGCATATCATGGATACCATTGGCTCATCTTTGTGACGTAGGGAAGAAGTTGAGTACTGTGTAGAGAAGTTGAGCATTGCATAATCTTGTTGACTAGAAGAAGATAATGGCTGGGTTAGAATCCTAATCCTAGTGCTGCTTATGACACTTGAACTTCCAGCTCAAGTCAGTATTTTGCATAGTTAATCAGCAAAAATGACAGTAAGCTTCTAATAAAGGATCCAATAAAATCTTTATGCCAAGTCTTATGAAAATCAGTCTTTGCTGTCATATCTAACCATTTTGGACAGAATGCAAGAAACCTAGGAGTACAAATCAATTTAAAGAAATACTAAGATTATTTGCAACTGTTGATTACATCAGAAACCAAAATTAAGATAGATCCTAATTAATTCTAAACTAATTTTCTGTAAAGGAGAACTGGAAAAACAGAGATCATGGACCCCATGTGACAGAAAAGACAGAACTGGATAAAAGGCACTTACTGTTCCTGTATGAATAGTACAAGCCAGTGTTAGGAAGATATTTCTTACATTACCAGAAATGATAAAAGACTTTCCATTAAAAAACGATGAGGAAAAACTGTGCATACCCTAGGAGAAAGGAAAGAAACGGCAGGAGTAGCATCATGCTATGTAGCAACCTGCCACCAGCTTAGAAATGGACAATAATGACAAATGGACACAGGGGATAAAACCCCAAACACACTGTGAAGAGTTATGTTGGGCAGATGCATGATGTGTTGTATCTATTGCTGACAGTTACGCAAGGTTTCTGCTTTTTATACACATTGACAGTGTTTGTACTGTGTGACATGCCAATAAAATATTTTGATTTGAAGCTGAGCACTGTAATTGTTTTCTTTTTCCTTAGGAAACAAACCATGATGTGTAGGTTGACTTGGAAGCTCCTATTTCATTATGTTTTGTCCCTCTCTATCCTGTTGTTGCAAAACTTCCTTTTAGCACCAGTGTTATTCCCAGATGCCCTGGAGCCCCGAAGCATATCATCCATGCCCTCTTTTAAAGCATATGAAGTACTGAGAGAGGAAGGGTTGGTCAAAGGAAGAGATTGTGTCAAACATGGGCATATACAGCTGAACGTTTTTCATGCACAGGGCTGTAACTATAGCTGTATGTTTGGCAGATTGAATTAATACATTACTAAAGTAGTCTTAGGTCCAAAATGAGCTTAATATGGGTCTGAAATATGGCTGTTGTGGTCTCCTGAAGTCCCAATATGTTAATCATACAGCAATGTTTTGCCTTCAGTTGGTGTTATTTGTGGTGCATTCTGTGTGTCCAGCTAACCAGGATGCCATGCAGCTGGCACCTCCAGCCTGAGTCCACATGAAGGTGCTCCAGGCACAAATCCGGTGGGGTTTGCCTTCAACTTTTCTCTCAGATGAATCCCTTAACTGAACTGTCTGTATGTAATATCTTATGGATACCTGAAGGAATGAGCATTCCCACAGAAGATCATCCTGTTGTCTCACTCTTGGCTTGCACGTTCTCCCATGGCCTCAGGCTTGGTCCTGAGCAGACAGAGTTACAATATCTTTATTTTTTTTTTTTCACAAATTATATGCTCATTTTTGGTTGTGAACAGAGATCAAATAAGCTCTCATTTTATCATGTTGAGTTCTTTCTTATTTTCAGTATTCTGCCTTTTTTCACCATAATTTTTTAACCTCTTTTTATGTTCTTAATAGTATTTAAATCTTAGCCTTATCCAGGCCCAGAGCCAGATTTTAGGGTGCTGTGTCCCACGGTGAACTTTGGTCAGTGTATTCAAGTTGAGAATTTGGTCTTTTTTTTTACCTAAGTGTATTTCACAAGAACATGAAAAACTGCTGGACCCCAGGTTCCCGCTGTGTTTTCCAGCTACAGACAGGTCAAAGCTAAAATAGGACCCTGCTAAAATAGGATCCTTAAATGCTAGAGAGTGGAAGGCCTCATTGAAGAGCAGTACTTGTAGACATGCTTTTAAGAAGTAGTTTCCTTAACTGCAAACTGACTGTAATAGATGGACCAACACCAATTTATAGCATCTATACATACTGCCTGTTACCTTATTTTCTCTGTGAGTACCTATGAAATTGCTGAAACATACAAAGCAGGACCAAGTTCCTTTTTCTTAATTGTTATTAAAAGGGGAAATCATCCAGGTGACTGTGAACATTAACTGTTCTTCATCTTGTAATAATGCAAAGGGGTTGGATTCTGTGGGTACTGAGGAACTGAGGGCTTTAATCACCCCGAGGAAAACATTTCTGGAAAAGTATATAAAATCTATGATGCCTATTCTGGCTGAATTCCTGGCACACTCTGTGAGCTGAATGGAAACTGTTACAATATTGTTTAGTTAATGCTGAATTGCATAATGATTGGCCTTAGCTCTCTAATTACTACTGGTAGTAGCTCTTCAAATTTTGATTAGTGGAGAGGTGATTCACTATCTTTGATGTGGTGAGGCAGCTTCTGCTGCAAATTAAAACTGGGTAGTGAGGCTATAGATGAATTATGTGTACATGGAGAAATTAGGACAGTCTACCTCACCCTATCTTCTGTCTGAAGTTTGTTGCCTGTGGTAAAGGTCATAGAAATCAAACCTGAATTGTATCTTTTTCGGATATACCTCTCTACAGAAATGCACTGTTTTGGGGAAAATCTGTACTCATTCTAATTCAAAACATGTTAGATATCATTTTGTTCCTTGCCACCAGAAAGAGCAAGTACCAGAAAGCAATCTGCTGCTGGGGAGGGGCTGGGGAAGCTCCTTGGGCCACACAGCAAACAGCAGCATCCATCTGGAGAGCAGTTGCTGGGGGCTGTCAAGGGGTGATGTTAGTTTTGACTAACTTTGTATTCTTTCAAATGTGTAAAGCTGTTTGATAGGAAGCTAACCAATGACTTACAGAAACTGCAGCCCTCGGAGGAGTTGCCACAGGACTTGGTGAGAGTTTTGCTCGACAAAGAGACCCCACTCACCCTCCTGAAGCTGCAAGGTGCCACTGGCACAGACACATCTGCCAGGTGGTCTGAAAAGATTTTATCTATCTTAGTTGTGAACCTGGACCAAAACATAAAAAGAAATACTATGCTCTACTGTGAGATTCTAGTAACTTTTTTCATTACAAGTGATTTTTCCTAATGAAGTCAATGCCTGCGTTAGAGTGTTGTGTTTTGGTTGTTTTTTTTTTTTAAATAAGTTTTCTGTCTGTACTGTGTTATCATGTACTGGATAAACAATCTATAATAATAGAAAAATTAAATGCTAATTAAAATGAAAATATACTGTTGCCACTACTTTCTATTCCTCTAATATGATTATGAATGGAAACAATCTGATTTCAAGAAATTTAACAAATTTTTTTATGCTCTACCACCTTGTTTGCTCCATATGTGCTGCTCAGTTTTCATCTGCTGTCTGAATTTAGGGTTTGCACTTGGTTTTTCCCCTCTATTTATCTCATGCTCCCTTATAAATTTTAATTTACTCCTTTTTCTGCATCCTTTGCTCCTATCCCGTGACTTACTGTCATTTCTTGCCCTGATTTGTTAGTGGGAGCATGAGAAAATAGTTTCTACTAAAGCTGCTAAATATGTCTCTCATTTATTCAGCTGGTGGGAGAGAAAGAAGGAATGAGGTTCAGCAAAGTAGCCTTTGTAACCACAAGATTGTTTGCACTTTACTGCTGGAACATGCTGAGACTTGAAGCCTTTGTATGATTTTTTATAAGTAGAGAGGCTGTAATTGAACTTTCTTGCAAGACATTAAGAAAAAATAAAATATTAAAATATTTATTTTCTTTTTTTTTAATAGATGCAGTTTTTGAAATCATGTGAGTGGATGCAATTATATAAATCTCTGCAAATAATGAGACCTCTGTGAACAATTTTAAAGAGAAAGCAAAAGCAGCCTTTTGAGTATTCATTTCAGGGAAAAGCAATCTGGCTGGAACTTTTTACTGGGGAGTTTCACTCACCTACAGTTAAAACGACATTCTTGGTGTCCACTTCTGATAAAGCTGAAGCTCTCAATAGGCTTACATAACACAAGATTTAAGAAAAAAAAGAGAGACCCGAGTTCTGTGTTTTGAGCTTGTCTCTGCTTTTAATGAATTAAAAGTATAGATAATCATTCTGAAAAACAGATATCCTCAAGTGCTTTTTCAAATTAAGCTGTCTTTTCTAAATCAGAAAAAAAAGAAATGAGATACTTTGGCACTCATGTTCCAGCATTTTCTTTTGTAAAACGAAGCGAAAACTTCATAAAAACAGCAACACCAACATAATCAGTGTGCAGAGCTTTGCCTGAAACAAAATACCAGCATAAAAATAGCTGAAAGAGTCAAAACTGCATGAGCGGAGATGTTGCCATCTCAGTGGTCCTAGAAATGAAAAAAAATGAAAGCAGGTGAAAATAAACGAAAATGACAATATGAAGAAATGTATATGTTTGTATATCTATATACAAAGTAAGTTTATATAAATATATAAAAAACACGCATGGCAGTAGGAAATGTACCACTAAATAAGTGCAAAGAAATAGCAACCAGCAGCCCTTATTTCTGGATAGTTCAGCAAGGGGAAAATGACAAGAGCCTTCAGGTTACCGATGGAAGAGGAACTTGGGTCTGTACCCATCAAGCCCCTTGTTTTCTACTGAAATAATGTATGACAGAAGAAAGGCCGCTTATAACCATTAATCTGCTTCAATTTTACTACAATTTATAGCCCATGAACAAAAAATAAGTCTATTGAAGTGCATGACAGCAACAGTACATGAGTTCGTGCTTAAAAATATTATTCTCAACGCTGGGACATCTGGGCAGCCAGATCTAATCATATTTCTTTTCTCTGCCAGAACTGGAACATCTGACATTGGAGTTATTTGTTCAGACATTTCTAAATAGATAGTGCCAGATAACTAACAGTAATCAAAACCTTTCCTTTTTTGACACTATTTGGATGTGTCTCCAGTCCTAAAAATCCTGTCATTGTTAAAAAAAAAAACAAAAAACAAGAAAAAGAAAGAAAAAGGCATGTTAAGCATGAACAAGAGCCCCACGGTCAGACTTCCTGCTCCACTTTTGATCCCCTTTGTGCTGTCTGTGAGGTGCAAAGGAGCTGGTCTCTGTGTACAGCTGCTCAGTGGTGGATCCTCCAGAGGCGGGGAGGTCTCACACAGGAAAAACGGATGGAGCTGGGTCCTGTTTGCTATCTGTCCTATCTGCTCCCAGCTCCACAGCCACCACCAAAAGGCACAGGCCATGGCATGAGCAAGGCAGGTTTCTGCTGACCAAAACGCCCTCTGGCCTTCCCCTCTCCCTGCCTGTGCAGTGTGCAGGGAGCTGAAACACCTGGTGGATCTGCAGTGTGTCTTTGCCGCTCCTGCGTGGACTGGGCTGTCTGTAGATGCTGATGGCCTTCACAGGCTGCCTCGTTGCTGTACCAGTTACCCTTAGTCACTTTCGGCTTTTAGACTGTTTTCTTCAGTCCGTTTGTCTTATCACATTTCATATTTTCCTGAGAGAATTTAATGGAGTGTGGGAGTTGTCATAATAATGTCCCTGGTTAAGCATTTATTCTCCCTAGTTTGCAGGAACGTTAAGGCCAACGGAGAGAAAATAGAAGTTCATCTATTTTAAATAACGCTTAGTATAGACATGTTTTGATGTACATGGAAAGGGTAAAAAGTTGTGTGAAAACCAAGCAAAACGAAGCCTCACAGAGCACTGCCTGCTCCCCAGCCTTGCCACATGCTGCTGATTAATGGATATCATTGATACTTTATGGCCAGTTTTCCAGCTCTAGTTTTCATTTCTAGAGGGCCCATAAATAAGACGTAATTCTGTGGCATTCGCCCTACTCTAAGAATTTTATTGCCTTACCAGAGTGGCATACAGGTTTACTGCGATTTTCATCTTTGTTAATAGTTTCTGATTTATAGTATTCTAGGGCAGACTATTCAGTGAAATGTGAGTTAGCTCTTTAAAACCATTTTGCAATGTCATCCAAGGTGGATTGACAAATTTTGGACTTAATTTTTTCAAAGGCTGTACAGTGCAAAACTTTTTTAATAAGTTTCTTAGCAAGATACACTAATTTTTCAACCCATCCTAGTATTTATTCACATTCAAAATATCCATCTGTTTTAAAAAATAAAAAAATAAAGTAAAATGAAATGTTTTTCTTTTTTGAAAAGCTCCATTACCCTCACTGTTTTTATTGATGGTGAGAATTTTTCATTCAGCTTCCTACACTTTGGGTTGGACCCATGCCAGAGCCCACTTCTATATGTAATACATATTGTGAATATGCAAAATAGCCTGCTAATTAATCAAGAATCAGGGAGATGTTGCAGTTGGACTTTCTTCATGGAAAAGGAGTTGGCAGCAGAGATGCCTCCTGAAGCTGGTTCAAAGAAGGCTTCTAGATGCTGGAACCAGAGAGAAAAAGAGGCACCTTCATAGTTTTCATGTTGAACAGAAGGTCTTGTGATGTATGGAGCTGTGTGTGATGGTGATGTTCCCTGTGGCTTGTTTTCTGGTTACAGATTAATTTGCTTTATGTTCATCTGTCTGGCATGTGACAGTTAATTCATTTTCTCCTCAAACAGAAGCTAAAATTCTACCATATGACCTAGGGTGAAATCCTGAACCAATTGAAATGGAGAAGAGTCTTGCCATTAACTTCAGTGAGATTTAACTTCAGTTAACGTTTAATCCTTATTCTTTACCTCTTTGGGGCCAAACTTCATCATGACTGACTCACATATACAACTCCCTTAATTTCAGTGGGATACAGAGTGAAAGTCAACATAGAATTGAATGTCCAAAAATTTGTAATTTACACTCACCTAATAATGGCTACACAGAAATTAGTCCGTTCACAGACATTTTCTGAAAGTCTGTGTTCAGTGCTTTAATATGCAATTCAATGATATTTTCTTTTTTTTTTTTTGGGGGGGGAGAGGAAACCAAGAAAAAAATTCATTTTAAAAGTAGGTGTGTTAGGATACAAAAAACGATGAAGTGTAGGAAAAAATATAAAAACTGCATTGTGATTGATACTTTACAAGATGTTTTAATTTGGCCCAAGGATTTTAGACTACTTTAATCAGATCACATCTGGGCCCTTTTCTATGAAAGCCTTTTTAGGTTAATTATTATCAGATCTCTCTGGTATATTCTAAATGAGGAGATATTCTGTAATGAGGAACACATTCTGTAAATGAAGGTGCTAGAGTAATAATATAATTTTTTTTGGCATTAAGTAACTATGCCTATCTTAATTACAATAAAAATCTTCTTGCAGCTGAAGGCAGGTTGACTTAACTAACAAACAATTAAAACAGGTGAAACTGTCTCTGGGAGGTGACACTTGGCCATCTGACAAATGTAATAAACCTGTGAAATCCTTCTATCCTTGCAGTCTTTTTTCAGAAGCCTTGAAACACAGAAGGGATGTACTGACTGGGTAAATGGTATGTGGTTTTTTCTTTATATAGTGCAGCATTGTTAGATTTTTATTTTTTTTTTAAGGCAGTAACAATATATTGCAGGAGCCAATATTGTGTTTGCACCTTCATTTACATCTTCAGTAATGACTAGGAAGAATAAACATCTAACCTTTTATTGAAAATTTCAGGTAAGCCTACAGCAACTGGAGACTTCTCTCAGAATAACAAAATTTCATCATCAAAAACCACAAGTATTCTGAAACAGATATGGCATGCTCAGTGAGGAGGGGAATCCTAGGTAGCACTGTTTCTGAAATAAAGGGGGGAATTTGAGGAAATGCATGAGGCCTTTTTGTAGGTGACGTAGCAGTGAAGATCTAGAGACTTACTGAACAGTGAAACTTCTTTTATTATGGTCTTGTATGTGTTGCTGGAGCTGGAGTGGTTCTGCACTCTCAGAGATGTACTTGACTGAATGGAATGGCTCAGGGAGTTAAAGCATCTTACTTTAAAGTTGTTAGCAAAGTTCAAATAAAGTGTAAAGCTCAGTGCTTGCAGCATTTGGTTAATGGTAGGCCATTCCAGCATTTCACAAATAAAGTATGTCTTGTTTAGGATTTCTAACACAAAGCAACACAGCATGAACCAGGGCAGGGAATACATTCCAGATGACTTTAAAAAAATGAAAAATGGCATTGTAAGCAAAGATGAGGCTATGACTAATCAAATTGGCTAGTGGAGACTCTCTTATACTGCATTAAGTATTGAAATATTATGTACCAAAAGAAAGCTGGCAGGGCTGAATTAGTAAGGATGAGTCATTTATTAAAAATCTCAGGAAGAGGAGGTAAGGCAAAGGGACATAGGGTGAATGGAGCATAAAAATCTTTATGAAAATGCAATTAATCTTAACACTGGAAAAGGACAGCAGAGCCTTCTGTTTTCAACTTCTGCTTTGCTACTGTGGATCAAGACACTTAATCCTGGTATGTTTTTTCTAAGTCAGTGGGAGGAAAACGAACCAGATCTCCCACAACTATAAAAGGGGCTTTAAAATCTTGAAATACAAAAAAGTGATATATGATTTCCTTGCTATGTCTGTTATCTGCGTTTAGACTTTACAAATATAACTTTCAAAGTGGGTGCTAATTCTGCCATCATAATCCGGTGTTTAAAAAAACTGAAGCCAGGAAACTGACAATGCTGAAGCAGTGGTGAACAAACTATCAACTAATTAAGTCCTCTGATCTTTCTCTTAACTGTGATAACAGTGGGCTCGGTGAAAGATTGTGATCACTAGTAAGTGATAAAGAAATTTGCAGTAACATGAATAGGCAAGTGAAAAATAAGGATGGTGCAGATGGAAAAGCTGGTGGTGCTGGTTCTTCCCTCTCCCCTGGCAGCTGCAGGCATTAGTCCAAAGTAGCCCTTTTGAAAACATGTACAGTGATGACATGGGTCGTCTTGCACTAACTAGTGTAGTCTACAGGTGTGACATTAGTGTGTTTTGATGTTTAGTAGCTCAGCCACAGCTAGTGTTAGCTAAAATAATTTCATATTGCGAGACTTGTGGGGATTTGGCTTGTTTTGTGTCCTGGACAGTGTCTTAGCTGTTTCTGCAAGTATTGCTGTACATAAAATATTATTCTGACTAGTATCCTTGTCGAGAAGGAATTGAGAATTTGATACCTAGTTGATGTCTTCTCTCTGTGTAATAGTACAGCATCTCACTTTTTAAAAGCAGGCAAGACTGTGTACTTTGGAAGAGGGCATTAGACAGGGATGGAGCATTCTCTGGATTTTTTTTCTTTTCCCCAAATCTCTTTAAGGGTTTTTATTGCATACAATAAAAAGACACAAGTAGCATGTACTTTTGATCTGCAGGTAAATGCATTGGAGTTTTGAAGGAAACTGGCTTGAGCACTATGACCTCACACTGTAGGATGCTGTTCTTTGGTTCTCTTATTAGTGTTTAGGGAAGCAAAAAAATGATTGAACTTCAGCCCTAGGGAGGAAGAGAGACTATACTATTTCATCCAATCTATTCTGTGCAACTCAATTTACAAATAACAATACATTTCACCTGTCAGAAACGTTTATATTCTTAATAATTAGCGAAGCAACACCACATTTTGAAAGGAAAAAAAATAAAAATTTTTGCATGCACAGACGCCCTGTGAAGATTGCATCACTTAGTCTTGTTGAGAGATGGGTTAAGTGTAGGACAAGGGAACACGATCCTATTGTTTTTGCCCCTCTTCTGCAGCCATTACCTCCCTCTCTGCAGTCTTTTGTTTCCAGTTGCTGGAAATTTGAAAGGGTGGAGGGAACTGCTGCAGTAGGCCTTGCCCTTACCCTCTTTGTTTCTTCTAGCCTTAATTAACCTCTCCCTAGGTTCACCAAATTTGTGATTAGAATTTTTTTTTTTAAGTTGAGCTTCTACTCACTAAGCAGGTTTTCTCATAGCTCTACTTGAAACCCCATTATTACCATTTTGAAAGCTGCACTGTTTGTTCTAGAAACCCATCTTAGTAATTTATCCCATATCTCTATTTTCCCCTCATGGAAAATACAATTATTTTAATTCTTCTAATTGTTTTTCATTTCCTATACTCCAAATTTGTCTCTTTCCCCCAGGCATTTCTTTATCCTAAATCATTGACTGGAAAGGCCTTTTTGGCTCTTTAGCTCCTTATCTCAATTCCAAATGGACTAATATTGTACAGTGTTCAATAAAAAAAATAATTTCATTTGTTATTTCTTTCATCATGCAGTTGCAAAATTGGCAGGCTTTTAAGATTATTCTTTAGTTTTGGGGGTGCATCTCAAATTGAGATGTCAGTTTTAATGGAAAGTTATGTGGAACTTTGGCTAAGCATGAGTATTTGAATAGTAACTCAGGTATAAACCTACACTGTTGTTCAGCCCTGCACACAACAGAAAATGTAGAGCACCTCCTTGCTTTGTGCAGGAGAAACTATCCTGTTGTTTCACAGCTCCCACAGAGAGCAATCAGAGCATTATATTCTCTTTCTTTATTCTTTTAGTTATTTTGCTTAATCTCATGTAATAGCCAATTAACTTGATTTGCCTTCAGAGCTGGTGAAAAGTATAAATAAACCTGGCAGAAGAGCAGAGTGGGAAGTGCAGAGGCTGGAGTCAAAGAGATGTCCTGTGTGAGCAACAGGAAATCAATTGCCATATGGCCAGTTATAAATAGGGCCATCATGCAGCCTCATTGCCTTTGACAGGTCCAGGATCTCTGCTCAAGGTTTCTATTTGCCGACTTTCTTACTTTTGCTCACTTCAGATAGTTGGGTTTTTTAATTATTTTTAGGCAGAGCAGGCAAAAGTTTTGTTGGAGGTTCTGGAACCAGCAGCTTTCTTCCTGATGCTGGGTGTAAAAGTGAGCTGCTTGCAGAGAGGAGAGATGACCTGCTGGTGGGCAGGAGAAGAGCATCACCTGAAAAAGGGATGTGGCCTCAGGGTAGCGTCCCTAAGAAAGGCCATGTTTCTTTCAAGATGTAATCTTTCTACTTCTGGAGATCCTTTTCTGTTGGAAATTTTTGTTCATGGATGCCAAACCAAGGCTGTAGGAGCCCAGCTGGGCTGCTGTGTCTTCAGGTGTGTTTCTATCTGAAAAAGTACAACAGTTGCACTTGGCCAAGTGTGTTGGAGAGAGAAGGTGTGAGTCACGTCATCACACAGGTTTGGGAACCCAGAAACAGGACTAGTGCCAATGTGCAAGGTGATGCTCTCAGCTGGGAAGCTCTGCTCCTGGCAACTGCATCTTCTATGTGCTTTCCTTGGCATCGTCTTTTGGTTTTTTCAAGGTACAGTAGTCCTGCTTAAGATGGGGAGGTGAGATATTGTGGGTGAAAGCAAAAGGAAAAAGAATTATAACACAAAGGTCAGAAATTCTGGTCTTGCTTTTGTCCTTAGAAACCCTTGTCACTGTGAGGCAACAGAGCAGGGGTTTCAGGACTGCAGAACAGATTGAGGTAACTGCACTGCCTGGGTCCTTTGTTGGATTTGCCACCTGGGAGCACAGCAGAGTGACCAGCTCAATGGGCAGGATGCGCAGGTGTTGTTCTAAGTCATAGAAAAATGTCAGGGTTTATTAAACTTTACAGCTTTTTTTTTTTTTTTAGTGCAGTCTCTTATTTTCTACATAGCCCTGGTCTTGTTATTTTTCCCTTGGCTGACACGTGACTCTTATTGGTTGACTAACTGAGTATCTGGATGTCAGAGAGGCTTTCAACAGCCCTCATGCAAATGGTCACAGGGTCCTACTTTCTATCTGCTTGCAGATCCAGGCAAGTTCTGGTTTTGCTTTCATTGTGTATCTTGAAATGCAATCCCTGCTCAGAGACTTGAAATGGAATTACACCCACTATATCATCCAAATTTGTCATATATAAATATAGATGTTGAGATGATTAAACACATTAGCAATTTTCAGTGGTTCTTTAATTCCATTATTCATTATTTTTATTTGATGAACCTCTTTCTTATGAAACTTATTAAAATGTTTGTATAAATCTATTTCAAATTCCCTTGATGACTGTGTTTATACCAAATGATATACATAATGATCTGCTTTTGAGACTGCATTAGAAATGTGCATTGACTTTTCAATTTGTAAGAGGCTCTGTATTGCTCCCATAAGGAATAATGACTAAGGTTTTCTTTTTACACTGGGGAGCTGCAGGCACTCAGGCATGGACTTTACTTCTCTCTGTCTCGCCCAGTGCTTAAAGACTACCATGGTGTCATGTAGGGTTGGGTCAGATCCTGCAGCAGTACCTGCAGGTGACCCTCCCTTAAACAGATGAGACAGTGCAAGGTATGAAAGGAGAGAAAATGGGCAGGATCTATTCACTGGATTCTTCTTGTCCCCAAGTCACAGCTTTAACTGAAGCCATCATTCAAACACCCATGTAATCAGGTACTCACAGCAGCTGATCTTTCATCTACTGTTTCATACAAGGTCCTTCCCAGGCTGCCTTGCTCCCTCCGTTAACCATAAGAGAGCCTAGACAACCATTTGAGGTTAAATACCTAAGTAATTAGACAAATTAAAACAAACTGAATTCCTCCCGAGGGATTTTGCAGCTCTGTTGACCATCGCAATTTAGGCTCTGAGGTGTTAGGCCTCGTCTTTGGGTTTACATACTTACCTTTAAAAACAAATTTATTTGGCTTCTCTTGTACACTTACAGTCTCATGAAAGGCACTTGGCTTTCAGATATTTGCTGAGCAGTATAGTGAAGTGTGTAATTACATATCAAATTGAATTTAAATATTAAATAAAAATAATAATAATTGATAACAGTGGGTAAGTGCTTCAGGTCCTACTTTATTTATAAACAAACCCTCATCTTTCTGAAAACAAACACACAGTTGCCTAAAAGCTTCCTTTGAAGAGGAAGATCATGGAAAATATGTATTTTCTTCCCCATAGCCTTCAGAGAGTTGCTGAGCTAGTTTTATTTTTGTCTTTAATGGTATTTTTTATTTTTTTTACTTTAAATTTGCTTAAATTCCTTATTAGAGCCATAAAAAATTCTGACACCTGCAGTACAGTGCAGCATGAAATATTGTAATTTAACCTATTCCCCAAACAAAGTATTACTAACTGTGTCTTTGGCAACACCATTTTGAGAAAGTCTATAGAAAACTGGTCCTGTATAACTGGCAAGATGGATATATCAGTCAAAACGGATCTATTGTGTGGTAAAGGTACAATGCCGGTGGTATGTTTTCCTGATTTGTGACACCGAACTGTTTGTTTTCCAGTTAGTGAGGCATTCTCCACAAAGTCACGAGAATTTACTGTGACAATATAGGTTGCTTCAAGTGCATTTGGTTTTCACAAAAATATTTCTATTTTGATTTTAAAAAAAGTATTTGTCAGAAGAATCATTTAGTAATCCAGAAAACAAGACATTTATCTTGCAGATAATCAGGTTTTCAAAGTGGAAGAGTGATGTGTTTTCTTCTGCTATTGCACCAGCTATTGCGCCATCACATTAGTCATGCTGACAGTTCATGTGGCCTGGCTGACCACATATTTTAAAGGAAAAGGATGTTTTATTGGAAGTATTTTTACTGCTAATTTATTGTTGCTGTAAAGTTATTGATGAGTGTTCAGAAAAGAATTTATTTTCCTGATAATTAAGTGGTTTTTAACTACCTAAGCTAATCCTTTCTCTCTCATCTCCCTTTCCTTCTGGTCATATGATAGGAACAAAACCCCACCTTGATGCAACGTTTGAGTTCTGTATAGAGTTGTGTGGGGCTTGTTTGGTTTTATCTTCTTTCCTTTCTCCTATGGAAGCATAGATGAGGAGGTAAATCCTTTGTAATATAACGTCAAAGTAGTAAGCTAAATCAATACTAACACCATTATATCAATACAACAGAAAAAAACATGACGGTTCTCTTTTAATAATAAATTTCTTAAATCCATGCAATAAAATGGAGCAAAAGTTGTGTGCTTTCTTGAGGCTAGAAGTAGTGTATACGAGTTAGGAAAAAGAAATGCCCACCAGACTTTTACTAAACCCTACATTTTTTTGTCTTGTTTTGTTTTATGCTGTCCCTCTAAACATGCCTACATAGGCATTTAGAAACACCCACAAGCTTAGGATGAGAGTGGATTGAATGAGGATTACTCAGTAAGTCTTACATAAAAATAAATATTCTTTAAATATCCACCTTGGAGAGGAAAAAAAAAAAGGAAAAAACTCTTTCTCCTGTGAGTATCCTCTGTAATTATTCATAATAAATAAACAAAGAACTGTGTAGTTCTACATCAAGTAGTTATTAAAAGACTCTTGGAACTAAAAAGACTTCCTGGTCAGAAAGCAGATACCCAGCTGTGCTAAAAGAATGTGGGACAGAATCCAGAGAAATTTCTACAGAACTTTTTTTGATGTTTCTGAGTTCAAGACAGATCATTTAGGACTGGAACATCACTTTTTAAATGATTTGAAGGATACTGTTTTACCTGAGCGATCCAACTTGATCCTGCAGTTTTAAGGTGAAGCTCCTGATTTTAAGGCATCAGGTGGAAAATGTCTTGGATGGCTTTGATTAATAACAGTCCTTGTGGTTTGGGGAAGAAGAAATCAGGTTGGGGCTGTGGATAGCAGTGTAGGCTGAATGAATTCACTGGGTACTTTTTCAGGCAGGTTTTCAGCGAGGACTTGACAAAATGCAGGCAAAAGCGGGTAGGGATCATAGGCCAAGGCACGCAGAGTCTGCTGTGCTGCTTGGCACTGTGGGACAAATGCAGCCTCCGTGGGAGGCAGGAGAGCAAACCTATTTTTTCCTTCTGTTGTTGGGTTGTAATGCCAAGAAAAAGCTTTCTTCCTTACTTACTCTGGCTGGAAGTGTGTCATGGCAATATGTGGAAAATGCTCTTACGCTCTCCCTGCAAGAGACTGCCCATTCCTGGGGCATTCCTGTTGCAAGAGAACTCACAGGTTGCCCCTCTCTCTGGGGCTGTGACTGGCTTAGGCTGCCCTGTTCTCTTCCAACAGACCCTCTAGGGAGCCCAGATTTCCTGTGTAGTCTCATGATTTGCTGTAAATGTACCCTGTTTCCTTTGCAGAACCCCGTCTCAGCTGTAATCAGCTCAGTGTTGCTAAACAACTGGAATAAGGGATTATACAGACTCCTGTCCCTGCAGAATAATAACTGTTAGTTTATTTGCTTCTGTATTGGACCTTCCAACCCCTACACAGCACGGTGGAGAACTAAGGTTTTCTTTATTGATTCAGACACTACTGTTTTCATTTTTGGATTGTTATATTGAACACTCCCTTGATATTCTTTGCTTTGTTATTTCTTATTTCCACACTAAATAACCCCTTGGGATTTCTGTTAAAATAGCCCATGCAGCAGGCAAAAATAAGAGTCCTTGTAGACAATAAAAGACATAGGCACAATATAGTGAAGCAACACACCTCTTGGCCTGAAGATCTTGCTTTCTTTAGAACACTTTTTTCTCTTTCACCTGGGTTGTGCTCAAACCAGATCACCGAACTCCTAAGTGTACTTTTTCAGTCCAGGTGGCAAGAAAAGTTTCTCCCAGCATTGCAATGTTTCAAAGAACATTAGGAATGCCAAACAATATGAAAAATTAAACATGCAGCATAACAAGTACTTAAACACCCTGAAAGGAAAATATAGGTTATCTGCTGTGAAGGGAGACCCCTGACATACTGTGGAGTCATGCTCCACTTGTGGTATTTCCTTCTCTTGTCCTGGACTTCATATATTCCCCCTCCTTGAGCACCCATTTAACCAGAGTGAGGACTGATGTACTTATGAGAGCCACTAGCAATTAAATAGAGCCTTCTTGTAGAAAAAAGGGATAGGTATCCATTGTATACAAGAAGGAATTGATTTTTTGTGCTATTAAAGACAGGTTTAGAACATACTGGACAAGAATCTGCAGTAAATCTAGAAAATACTTTTCTTCCCGGGGAAGTACTGAGCCGTGTGTACTATTCTAGTCTGACACCCACAAACAGTCATGATATGGAAAGAGAATAACGAAGGAAGTTAGGGATGACATATCAAACATTGGAAGCTTTTTCCTTTTCTTTTAAAAGAGATCTTTAACATGGAACTACTAGACCTTTGTTTGTGAACACTGTAATTGTACTTCCTGGACACATCTGTTGAGAGGAATTTATTAGCACTTATAGAAAGCAAAACGAGGAGCTGAAGGTGTAGACCTTTCTTATTAAAACTGACTTACTAGTGTTTGCACCACCTGTTGCAGTGTTTAATCAGTGTTTTTAGATTGGAGTAGGAATTAGATTAGTACCAGATGTTTCCAAACTTTTCAGTTATTCTAGTCTTTATGTCAGGACTCCTTTAAAAATCATTAAACAACATAGCAGAGTTGAAGGTACTGAGCGAAGTTCTGAGGAGGAGAAAATTTACAAGTTACTGTCTCCTCATATAATCAAGGAAGAGAAGTGGTCAAACAGATCAGAAGGCTCTTTTTTCAAGCTTGGCTATTTATACGCCATAGTCCTCCTCAGGAAAGCAGTGGGTGATGAGTCTGAAAATTCAACAGAGGAAATGCATGTAAGCATGAAAGGTCAACTTAATAGTTTCAAAGAGCAAAACCTTGTCACAGATGGTGAAGAAAGACAGACAAGATTTAAGAGCATGGTTTAACCAGGCTGCATATGTGTTAATGTTGCTGAGAATTGAACTTGTTCATTCAAGACAGGCGTACTTCCACAATCTGTCCTGCATGGGGGAGGTCCTTCTTCCCAGTCCTTAAACGGTCCCAGAATTACTGCTGAGAGCCTCAAGTGCCTTCTCCTTGGGCATGCTCCCCTTCCCAGTGAGAAAAGCAGTGGGGGGAGGCAGCATAGATCTGACACAGCCAGACACCCTGTCCTCACCATCCTGAGCTGTATTCAATACAGATTATGGATCAAGTGCACTACAATAGCACAGACTAACACAAAGTGGTACCTTCTACTACGTGTGGTGGATGGTATTTGGAGATGTTTCTGAAAAAAGGGAAGAGGAAAAAGGTTCTACAAGGACACTTCTGACAGTAAAGCAAAAATTTACTCCCTCTCTCTCAAAAGCAGCTAAAATGCAACTGCATGCTGCATTTCTGTCAGCTCAGGATCCTTCATTATCCACAGCACTCCTAACAAGGGCTGGCCAAAAGGGGGAAGGGCAAAAGGAGACAACGGCAAACCCTTGTGACTCTGCAGCCCCCATACTGCTGGCCCAAAGTCAATGTTCCTTGTCCCACAGATGCTTTGAGGTGCAAGAGCTGGAGTGGCCCTTCAGTCCTCTACATGTGAGAACAGCTTTTGGTCCAGTCTTTTTGATCTTGGGTTCCCAAAAGGTAGTTATTCACAACAAATAATTAGTAACTTCTGTGAGATGCAGGTGACTGCAGGCTCCAAATTGTGTAGCACAAAGGAGAGGAGTGATTACCCCTCTGTTTTAGCAGGGGACAAGCCTACTGTGTTTTGATGCCTGTTAGATAGCCTGGCAAGCCTCACCTGTGGTGTGGTGTAGATTATGTTTAACAAGCTTTGCAGAATGAATTTTTTTCTTTAAAGGCTGAGAAGCACTAGGGAGGTTATTTTCTTTCAAATTAAGGTACCTTTGCATTGCAAAGAAAGCAAAAGAAAAACTCATGCCTAAAACTCTAGTGTTCTGGGTCTTGATGCTTCTTTATTTGGGTCATAGTATGTTGAAATAAGAAAGGAATAGATGGTCATGGAAAAAGTTTTATTTTAACCATGACAAACACTTTTTTATGACTTGCACATGTGAAGTATTTTCCCTCCCCTGCTGCTTTTAAAGTGGACTTGAATTTCCATTTCTACATATAGCAAACAAAACAATATAATACTGCCACAATATTAAAGGTGTCAGGATTAAAACAGGAAGTAGTATATCTCTAGTGTTTCCATTTTTAGAATAGCTAGAGATAGAAATCTATTCAGGTCTGTAAAAGACCTGAATAACTCCGCAGAGTACAAGAATGATTATTTTGTCTTGCATGTTACAACTAAAGGAAACTACTTTGTTCATTACTGTGCAAGACTAACTGGGAGTAGGAAGGAGTATGTTCTGCAGGGGAGCACTGTCAGGGATTTATACTATGCAGGAAACCACTTGTATCTTCAGGTTTTACAAACACTTCTGAAAATAACTTTTTTACTTTAGTTGTTGAAAAAGAGGGTAGAAGGAGCAGTGTTTTAAAGACAAATATATAGCTATATATATGAAATCATATTCTTTCTCATGTTTCCCCTTAGGTTTTTTCAGATACTGTTGTTTTACTGTTACCTTTTCCCTGCTAAAGGTTGAAACATTAGAGGTAATGTCACAGACGGGTGTCATGCAACTTTGAAAAATATATTCTACAATGGCAATTCTTGTTTAGAACCTGAGTCAAAGCTGACTGAAGTTACTAGGAAAATTTCATGCTGTCAGTGAAGATGGATTCATGATATTCACAAGGAAGATTTCTGCTTGCATAAAGTAGCAATGGATTCCTTTGACTGTAACTGGGCAGACTATTCACAACAAAGCATTAATTTGCTCTTGGGTTCAGTATGCAGTATTGTCTAGGCCATTTGATGATTTGTATTTTTCCTGAAGGCAGGTTTTGGTACTTTTCTCGTGGATTAGCTCCTCTTACAGGTAAAGAACATGTATGTGAATGAAATTTTATCTTACTTTGAGGAAACTTTCTGCCTGAACATATTTTTCTTTCATATGTCCTTAATTAAAACTTTATTCAAGCAAATTTTTCTGATATGTTAATGGAGACAATCTATGAACCGAAGAGTCTTGAGTAAAATTTATTTGCAAGTTGATCAGCCCACCAATTCATTCCTCAGCAAACCTCTTGGTTCAGTTTGTTGAGGGCTCTGGCATATGCAAGTCAGTAAGAGAATTTCCCAGACACTAGTCTGTCTCTAGTATATCTAGATGAACTATTTAACAAACCTTTTAAATTCAATTACGTTGGTTTTGTTAAAGACAGAGATGTTTTCCATTAAGAACTTACTTAGAACTGCTAGTCACTGACAAACTTTAAAGAAAGTATATTTTGAGAGAACTTGGTGTCCTAAATTATATATTTCCACTTAGGGAATTGTTCAAGAGAGAAGTAATAGTGTAAGCCCATAGGTGTTACAGCAAGTACATGCATCGTGTCGGAACAGTTGTATTTAATAAAGCTTTATTCCCAACTTCAGAGAGCTTTTAAGATGTTTTCCACTTGGGTAACTGTTTTGTTTTGGGAGTTTTGAAGATTCAGTTATTAGTTTAGGGAATTTAAAACTAATGTTAAACCCCAAACTGTAAAATATTGTAAAACTGTAAAATATATCAAATATTCCACCTGGATCCAGCTGAGTTACACGGAGACATGTAGTAATATTTCTTACACAACACAGAACAACTGTTATGGCACCACTGTTAACTGGAAGGTCACAATATTTTTCACAAAATAACGAGATTTTAGGAACATTTTTAATTTAACTTTGGGTGGTAGGATTATACAATGCTCTTTATTATACATTGCCTAATTTTAGCATGACCTGATTTCATGCCTTGTAAATATGTCCTTTACAATAGAAGAGAAAAATATAGAGTTTTATTAAATTAATTGATGCAATTAAATTTTGTTAAAACCAGAAGTTTATTTGAAATATGGAAAAATCTGTTCAGTGACTCAGTAGGAAGCTGGCCACCATTCAGCTCCAATATATCATGTATGGAAAGATAAACCTCATTCTGCTCTACCACTTCAGTATCACAGAGAATAGTAATAAATACAAATGTAGGAATCTTAATACAAAGGACAGACTGACCCTTTTTCCTAACAAACTTTTCAAACTACTTCTTCTCAGAAGCATTGTAGTGTTTGTGGGTTTGTTGGTTGGTGTTTTTGTGGCTTTTTCTTAATAATTTGGGCATAAACAATCTGAAATTCTGGAGAAGAAAATACTGAGAATACAAAATAGTGATAGCTGCAGATAAGACTATTTGTGGTTTTTGACTGTAACTGTTTTGATACCTGTGGACTGGTTATCACAGGGCATATGTTTATTGCTTCGAGTTAGTAATTTTTGATCCATGTTGCTGATCTTCACAGGTCTAAAGCCAACAGCCCAAATGTACAAGTTTCTATAGTGTCATGTCTTAACCCCAGCCAGCAGCTCAGCCCACCCAGCCACTCACTCCCTTCCCTGCATTTGTGGGATGCTGGGGGAGAACCAGAAGAGTAAAACTGAGATAAACAGTTCAATTCAATAGGTAAAGCAAAAGTCATTAATGCAGGCAAAGCCAAACAAGGGATTCATTCCCCACTACTCATGGGCAGGCAGGTGCTCAGCCGTCCCCAGGACAGCAGAGCTCCATCACATTTAATGGTGCCTTCAGAAGACAAATGCTGTCACTCTGGATTTCCCCCACATCCCTTGCCCTTCTCCCATCATATGCTGAGCATGGCACCATATGGAATGGTGTCAGTTGAGGTCACCTGTCCTGGCTGTGTTCCCTCCCAACTTCTTGTGCAAACCCATCTCCCTCACTGGTTGGGTGAGGAACAGAAAAGGCCCTGGCTCTCTGTAAGCACATCTCAGCAAATATTAAAACAACACTACATTTTTAATGCTATTTCCAGAAAAAACCCAAACCACAGCCCCATGCAAGCTACTATGAAGATTAACTTTGCCTCAGTCAAACTCAGTGTATACAGCAAATTATTCTTTTGGTTGGCACCTCTGCAGGTTTGGGGTCAGTCATGGTGAATGCATACTTCAGTCGCTGTGGGCCATTTCAACAGGAAAGGTGGACTTGGCCACTCCAGCTCAGGGCTGCCTCTTGTTGAAGAGTATCTGGCAGTCCCAGGAAGCTTGTTCTGTGCAACCCCACCACAAGTGGACTATTTGGTGAGATAAGATGTTCACAAAAACCTAGTAAGAAATTTCTGCAAGTGAGGAAAATTCCTGTGGTGGGCAACACCTCTGTGTCCTTGTTCTCTTGCCTTGGAGCTAAGGCTCCTCTGTGTAGCACGTGAGAGTTGGGCATCATGAAAGGAAAATGCATAGCAGATGTCTTAATTTTTTTATTCTATTCTCTGATTTGACTTCCCTCTATCCTTTTGAGTATAACTGGTATTGGACCTATTGGTTACTCTGTTTTCTTGAGATCTCTGGCATGAAGTGAAACAGCAAAGGGCAGCCAAGGCACAACTCACTGCTTCAAAACTGTGTTAATTTGACTGTGGTGGAATTATTGAGAGAGACATTTATTGTGAGCTTTAATTCTCCTTCTCTACACAAAGGCAGCACATAAAATTTTCATCCATCAGACTTTTTATAAAACAAACAAGAAACAAAATATCTCCATAATAATGTGTTTTATAAACAGGGGTTTTTTTTCTTTTCCCCTTCCAGTTCACATTTGTCAATAAGCTCATTTCTGGTTTCTGGTTGTTTAGTTGCTTTATTTTTTTATAAATGCTTGTTTAAAATACTAAAGAAATTACTAAGATGAGGACTAAGTACTTGGGTGATTTTTAGGGAGTAAAATAATAAAAGGAATAAGACAGAAAGAGAATATGTTTATGGTATTGTTCTCTGATGTGCCAAACAATCTTTCATTACAGAAAAGGAAAGAGTAAAAAGCTTTTTGCATTGTTTTGGGTAAAAGCAAATGTAAGACTATAAAATGTGTTTACCTGGAAATGAATTTGGCTTTCTTTAGGCAATGGCACCTTATTTTAGTACTGAAAGTAGATTTCATCTGAACTTAGTAAAGGTTAGATCTCTTAAAAGCTTTCTTTTCATCTCCACATCAGAGTACAAATCCAGTTAAGTCTGTGAGATTTTGATAGCACAGTGAGCTTGTGAGTTGATTCTATAGCTCAGTGTCTTTATAGAAACTTCCAGAGATTTCATTACACTGTAGATAAAACTGGAATATCAAATGAAGTGTCAAATGGAATAAATTTGCGGGTATCACAAATTATTTTGAGATCTCACAAAATTTTTGTACTGAATGGGTATAAACATGCTCCAGAAATCTGGTGAAAAACCTAAGGCAGTCTAATGTCTCCAGAATTTCAGTCAGGATGTGGCATAACAATGTTCAAGTCCTTTACAACTTGAATGTCTGAGCCCAGAATGACTAACCAGTAGGATGCTGCCCAATCTGGTTTACATCCCAAATAATCCAATATTCAATGGAGGAAGCAGAATTCTATTGTTCTGCTACTGAGCCGTTCTCCTGCTCCCATGAACAGAAATTAACCTGGGAGAAAATAGAGACAAGACTTGGATAAGTGACAGAGGCTGGCTGTGCAGTTCACAGGTCAGGACGCTCTCCGGAAATACAAAAAATCTGGATTCAGTTTCATTCTGCATTAAGTCCTTTCCTGCATCTCAGGTGAGCCCTGTTTACCAGCCTATGCCTGATGCAAAGGACATGTGTTATGTGTTTTCTTGCTTTCTTATCATCTTCTTTACCAACTTGTTTGCCCAAAACCAGTGAAAACTTGTGAATGTTCTAGTGCTGAGAAATAGAATTTTTCAACAAAATTATTTTGGGGAGCTTTGTTCTGGATGTCTTTTCTACTGAACTGAATAATTTTCATTCCAAAGAAAATTCTTTCATCCAGTTCACTAGAAGAATAATTATGGGGAGAGGTTACCTCTAACTCTCTGCTCCTACTGTGTATCAAAAAGATAACATTAAAGAATCACCCACAAGCAGATCCACTATAAAAGGATTTTTTTATTGATTTGGTATGTTACTATGTAATTTTTCTTGCATGAGAGAAAAGAGATTGTTTTGGATGCATTAAAATAAATTCATTCTCTTGCTGTTTGGTTTGCAACAATTTGAAAGCATTTCATACTCTGATATTATATCTTTTAAAAAGTAAAAATAATTTTAAATTATTTTTTTCAACCTGTTTTTAATGTGATTGCAAAAACTTTCCAACAATGGAACAAACTTAGATGAAAAGAAATCAATTTTCTCTCCTCAAAATCAGTCTATCTTTTATCACCTTCTAAAATACTGCATTATTGCAGTGGTCTTAAAGTGGAATTCAAAAAATCTGATTTTGATAATTAAGTTAGCTGATGTGGGTTTTGATTTTTTTTTTTTTGAGGCATTTCAGGAGGACAAGTTCTTGTAGTAAGAAAATAAGAACATCTTGATCTTCATTGCTGTCTGAAATACCCTACATTGTTACAGAGGCTGTGGAGGAGAAATAGGGTGCAAATGAGGGAACTAGTTTTCCTATGATTTCAGGCACTTAAATAATGTGGATGAATACCATTCAAAAGGATATCAAAAGGATATCTTAGGGGCGGTACAACAGCTATAGGAGAGGCACTACTATGAAATTTAAAACTTCTCACAAATCACCTTGCTGCTTTTGGTGTTCATCTGGTTTTTCTGTACTTTCCTACAAACAAGGTGAGTTTAGAGGCAGTTGCAAAGTGCAAGGACAGGTATAACCAGAAGAAATACCTTTGGGTATTGACTTGTAGATATTCAGCAAATGGGTTTATGTTGTTAATTGCTTTGTGCTTAGTACATGAAAGGACTTCACTGAGTAAACAGGCAAAACAGATTTTGTACTCACAGTCTGAATGTTAATGAATGACAGTGATGTTTGGGGCATATATTATACATATAATTGAAAAAAGGTACAAGTAAAATAATGTACATGGGCATTAAAGTAGTCCTTAATTACAGGAGTTTATCTACCATTATTATCTACCATTATTTAGATATCATTAGGTTTTATTTAGCTATGCTTTTTTCACTTCTAGTTTTAGATGCATATTTAGAGATAAAGAGTAGATAATGAAAGGTATATTAAGACTGCATTCTAGAATTTTATGGACATATTGAAGGAGTGAGGGTTTTATAGAAATAATTTAAATATGTTGAATGTAAATAGATTTAAAATAATTTTCATGTATGAAGATTCACAGGGGGAGGCCTTTGGGAAGGAGATAAAAGGGGCACGAGAGCTGGCATGACTGACAAAGCAGAAGGCTTTGAGAGGATTGCAAAAAGAAAAAGATCAGGAACATGGCTGGTTCCTGCTGTCCTGAATGGAGAGATTGTGTCTGGTCCTGTGAAACCATCTGAGAAGTTGGTACCATTGAATCTGTAACTGACAGGGATGATTTTGGCTGTCTGGAATTTGATGCCAGTTCTTTTTCCAGGAAATACCTCATGTAATGTTTCAGAGAGCTAGAATAGGTAAACAAATTACAGTGTGTATTTTGGGAACAATTTTGTGTTTGAGTTTTGAGAATTTTGTAGGAATTTTGTAAAAGGAAATGAGTATGAGGCATTTCCTAAACCTTCATGTAAACATAAATGCTTAATATTTTAGACTTAAATGTTGTAATTTTGGCAACTGTTCTTATTTGTGATGCATATCCTGCAATTTTATGGAATGTACACTTTAACTCCAGATGAAAACTAACAACAAATATTTGATGTGAAAGGTGAAAGTAAGATAGTAGGAGAGATTAACGAAAGAGGGAATAGAGAAGAGACTAATATAGTAAGCCAGAGGTAAAGCACTGCTGTCCTGAACATCAGTAGGCCAAAGCCTCTATACTTCAGTCAGTCCTTGGGACTTTTGGCTATGCAGCAGCAGTCAGAATTTGTTCTTTACCTTGTGAATGATTGGCAGATTATTTAAAGGCAAAGCTGATGCTTCTACCTAATTGAATGCAAAACATTAGTTTGAAAGTCTTTCCATTGCCCCTTCCAGTTTTGGTAGAGCAGCAAAGGGTAGTGATGTTGAAAAGAACATGCATATTCCATTTATACCCCCTTTTCATCTAATGGGAAAACATAATTATTTTAGTAGAGATAAACTTTTGTGCTCCTGGGAGTCCTTAAGTAATTTTTTGATTAAATGGCCATACTTAGTTTTCTCTTGTAAGTGGTGTCACTCCACTCTCTATTATAGCTTGTTTGAGTAAGCTTCTGTGTAATGTCAAGTTTTCCCCAATGGCTTTAGAAGGTCAGCAAAGGTCTGCTGTTAATACTTTGCACAACAACTGAAAGGCTTTCCTTGTTTAAACAACAGTCGGAAAGAACACAATTAGATATGATTACCTAATTCTTCTTGCAGTGTTCAATGGCAACTGTCTGAATAGTGGGAGAGTAAAGATTAGAGTTTAAGAAAGCAGTTGCTTTGGAGAGTAAGGTTACTGAAACTCTTAAAACAGCAACTGACTTTGCTTAGCTACCTTATATGTGGAAAAAGAGTGAAAGAATAAAAATTGAGGAAGAAAATACTTTTAAGAAAGCACAAGCTGGAAAAGAAATAGATATATTTCAGAAATTCTAGCAAGATTATGACTTTGAAAAAAGTATAGGTATTGACACAGTGGACAGGACAAATGAACCACTGTAATCTGGTGCCCTGTACTTGACAATTGCCAGAAATGACATGTATGCAAATATATAACTTGTTTATCACAATAGACTTATGTTCTAAATAGTAAAGTAATTACTTTCAGCAAGGCAGAGATGTTTCAGACAAAGCTGAGAGAAGCTCCTTAAGTTCTGACTGCTACGGGCTGGTTGGATTCCTTGTGTATTACTTAATTTGATTCTTGATATTGTTGTTTTCATTGATTATTATCAACTAAATTGAACTAAAGGAAAGTGAAAAATCCACAAATATAAGAACAATCTTGAAACAAAACACTTCGTTTCAGTCAAGAAAGACATATCTGTTTGGCATAAAGGAGATTTTAATTTTTCCCTACTTTAATTTTTCCTTATGACCATTTAATGAAAGCAATTTTTATGCCAATGTCTTCTGGTCTTTCTATGCTCTTTCTCAGTAACCGCTCATGTGACCTGCCCATGGTGAAATACAGTTGTTTTCCCAGTTCTCTCTAGATCTTTCTGAAGCATCAGTTTGATTCCCTATTTTAATCTTGATTTTCTTATGCACCTAAAAGTGGTATCATTACCCATATTTACTTCTCTGGATATTTCTCACAGTCTTAATATCAGCACTGAGTTTGTAGACAATTTCTTATTTGGCAGTGATTTAATGTTTCCTGGCTCTTAGAGTAAGGTAACTGCTTTCTATATTTCTAACAAAAATAAATGGGGACAAAGCAAATAATTCCAAGTGAGGATATATCAATTATTTCTACAAGGATGTTATAATATCAGCTGTAGATTTCTCTGAGTTTGAAGAAGTCAGCATTTTCCCCCTTTTTAACTGATCTTTTTTCAGTTGCATTTTTGTGCCATTTTTCATCTGATCACTTTGGGATACTTTTCTTTTCTTACAAACAAGTCCTCCTGGCGCTGCTGGCCACAGCAGAGAGAGAAGCAGAGCCAGAATGCCTCCTGTGTTTTTCCCTTCTGACTCCTTTGAAGGCATCCAGCTTCCCACAGAGAGCATGTAGAAAGCTGTCTCTGGGCTCCTTACAGTGAGGAGCTGTTTGCCACTCCAGTACTGAAAGAAACCAGGCATGATGGTCTCCCAGAATTAATCACCAATGGAGGTTTTTATATGTATTTTAATGTTATGATTATCAGGAGAATGTGCAATATTTATAATGCCCCAATGATTTTTTCCTAATGTTTGGTTTTTAATTCAGATGCTAAGTTCTTAACTGATAGCACATAGCCAGCTGTCATCAGGGAAAAGTGGAAGTGCTTGTTTAGTAGTACCACACATGGAGCAAAGTCCTGCACTTTGCTCTGCAATCTTGCCCATGTGGTTTGACCATGAAGTGGAAGGACCACCTGTAAGAGGGAAAGAGCAGACCGTGCCTTGTGTCTGGGCCATTCCTGAGCTTGCCCCTGAGATTGCTGACGGGAGCGCTGGCACCTGTCCACCAACAGCAGTGCTTGACACACCAACTCATTTTACATAGGCTGCTGCACACCTGTCAAATGGCAATAATTTTAATTTACTGTCAGCTAGAGACGTAAGCTGAATACACAGCAAGTGACCCAACAGGGCAAACCTTCAGATCACCTTTCCAGTTCCATGGGCCAGCTATTTCTTAGCAGTGGTTTCTCTACATTTTAAAGACATTGGCATATGTTAAACAAAACAAAATGGAAAAAATGGATTGTGCATGCAAATCCCTTTAATACTCATCTGATAATTCTTCTCTGTGTTGTGACTTAAAAGGGAAAAGGACAGATCATTTTAGTATTATTAATATTTGTGTGGCATACTGATGTCATGGGATTTTAGAAATGAATGATATTTCTTCTTCCACATAGTCATTTATGAAGTTACAAGGTAGAAACATCCAGTTGAAAGGTTTTGACAAGGTAATGAGAATTACTTTCTGTAGTAATAGATAATTTCTTCTCATCACAGTAACATTTCAAGTGATCGTATGCATCCATGCATACATGCAAACCCTTTTTATTTCTGTGTGATCTGAATAGTAAGGTTAGTAAAAAGCAAAAACTATTTTCACTTGGTTCTTGTTGAGACTTCAATAAATGCAGTTACTCATAATTTCACTTTAATCAAACAATAAATTAACTATGTGGCTTTCTACAACTACTCTTCATGCCAAGCACATGTGAGTGAGAGCACATTTAGTTTTGTTGTTTCAAAATAGTTGCATATAAATGCATACTACTTCTCTAAAATTACTTCTGTGCAATCTAGACTATCTGTACATGTGCATTAATAGATCTATGAACCAATGAAATTCTGCATGTGTCTTGTTTCTGCGTAACTTGGAGTGATCTGTATGTGTGGAGATGTGTGTAACTGGACACTGCACACAGTGCAGCACTCTAAAGCATGTGAATTGGGACAGTAAAGAAGAAAAATTCCAAGTATTGGAGAGCTCTGGCTTTAAACTCATCCTAAGACTTGACATTAACGTGATTAAGCTGGACCACATTCTCAAAGCCCATGCCATTCTTTTTCTCATGTGATCTGACTTATTGGTAAGACTAGTGGTTATCTTAGTGCTGCAGTTTAGTCTAAAGGCTATTCATTACATCAGTAACTGTGTCAGTAATGGGCCTGATACAAGTTATATCATGGGAGCATATGAAAAATGTCTGTTCAAAGAAAATGCAGGCAGTGGGTTTTGAGGAGCTGTCACTGTCACAAGAAAGAAAATGTCTTTCTGCATTTCAGTACTTGCCCTGAAGGAAAAAAATTTATTTCCCTCCACAGTGAATCTCGCGTTCCTCTGAGGAGAGAACACATCCTGCACAAAGGCGTGAACACTCAAATGGCATTTTCCAGTTTTCAACATTTGGTCTTTCATTGTTTTCATAGAAGAGGGTAAATTATATGTTGTTTAACTGTCATCTTTTATATCTTTCTTGATTTCTGACTATACAAATGTTAACATGACTACAAAATTATCAGGAATATGCACAAATGGCCAAGTTTGTCCTGGAGACAGAACATAGCTTCTCTTTTAGGAAGTATTTGCTTTCAGTTGGTAATGTGCAGGTCCTATATCTGCAAAGCTTGGGTAAACAATTCAGAGAGGTGAAAGATGTGGGATGCTACAGGAAAAACAAATATGAATGAACTTGTCCAAAGAATTGTCACCATAGATCCATGAGGATGCTCTTCGCTTACAATGACTGCCTAGGCTTATTTGGCTCCACAAGTTTGTTAGCTTTTTGGCATGGGATTTTCAAATCCCTCTTTTGTTTTCTTTAAGAAACCAGGTCCAGATGTGATGTGTTTTCTATAGGTGCGTAAAAATAGGAAGTATGTTGTTTCTTCCTTTCCTGTCATAAATGTATGGCAGCAGTCTTTGTTCTGTGGAGTGGTCAGAAATGGGAAGGAAACTTCCCAAAAGCAGCCACAATGCAAAGGTGGCATTTTGGCATGGTGGTGTTCATCCCTTGGCATCAGTGATGACAAGAGCTCATTCCTATCTCTGTCAGTGTATCCTTGCATTATTCATACATGCAGGGCTCTGAAGTTGGGGCCACCATATGATTTGTACCACACTGCATGTCACTAACCCACAAAGATTTGCTTCCCTGGAAGAACCTTTGGGATGCTATCATGAGCCAGATCCATTTTTGCAGCAAAGGGGTCTCTAGCTTGTTCCACAGTAGCGCTTTTATCTGAGGTGCCACAGATTAAAAGACGTTGGTGAATTAATTATAAGTTGGCTTCAGTGAGTGAGATTGCTGAGTGGTCCTCCACACATGTGCATTATAGAGCAAACAGGATGTGTTGACTTCTGCAGAAACAACTCTTTCCTTTTTAATTTTGCAGAGAGATGTTTTATTTGCAAGTACTCTGTCTCTGAAAGATATGATCTGCATCAAACTTGCTGTGTGCGGTTTTCTTCTGTCAATTGACTTCTGAAGGGTGTTTCTGTCTGGAGGTAGTCTTTGATAGTATTTATATTTTGGAGTTTGAAAGGGAAGACACATGTTTTCACTATTTTTTGGCTTAATTTCTGTCACTCTTAGGATTTACAATGTTTTTATAACATTAGAGTATGCAATGTCATGGGGGAGAACCCACTTCTATGAGCTTCTATTATCAGTTGGCTTTCAGGAGAGCTCTATGCCTGCTTGTGTCTTTGAAGGCATTATAAAAACAATCAGTTACACAGTAAAACATCAGGGGAAAAATCCCACCAAAACACAACTCCAAACCCCCACCACACATCATTTGTAGTGGTTTTCTGAGAGTGGCAGCTCTGATGGATCGACTTTAAGTGATGGGTCCATGGGCCAAGTGCTGTTGGCGCTGTGAGGTCAAAATGAGCAGCACAGCACCACACACAAAAACAGTGACATCCAGTACTTGTGCAGGAAGCTTTCAATCCTCTTTTACTCCTGTTAGTCATCCAGGATGATAATGGGAGACATGTACCGCTACCACAGTGTGCTGGAGAAAAGGTAGGTTTCTGACGTACTGCCAGAAACTGTGGGTAGTAAAGATTGGCTGGTTATTTCCCTCCCATGCGAGCAGCTGAATGCAAGCTCTATTAAATACAAAAGCAGGACAAGGGAGGAAGAGGTTAGACAAATATGATTTGTGTCTGTTTCTGCTCACTTGTAGGTGAGGACTTTCAGATGTAAATACAATAAAGGGAAAATAGAAATGAGAAGAGAACAAAGTTGTCTGTCAACATGACTTCGATGACAGATTTTTTCTTGCTGTTCAGCAACGATTCTAATTCAATTGCTGGCTGCTGTGAAGGAGATGAGATGCCAGAAGCAGAAGCGCTGCAAACCAGAACAAAAAATAATTACTAGTAGAAATGTGCTGCAAATAATTCCCTTGAAAATCCAGTTGCATTGTTCTTCTAGTTTGCTTATCCCCCAAATATTTTTGTTTTCTAATCATTGAATTGAAACGCATTTCAAGGGAATGAAACTTTGCACCTGATGATATAAGAAATGTCTGAGCAGTTATGCATGACCTGATACCATTATATTAAGGAGGTTTGCAAACCTAATTTTCTTGAAAAATCTTCAGACAGGCTTTTTAGAGAGAGAGAGGGGGAGGCGAAAAGTGGGGAGGAGAGAAACAGGGAGAATTCTGTCTGCTTTGGCAGGGAGAAGTGTTTGTTTTGTTTGGCTGTTTAGTTTGTGCTCTAAAATCAACTGACATCTAAGCATGTTCTGAAGGTGTTTGTTTGTTTTCTTTTTTTTGCTTTTCTTTTTTCCTTTTTTGTATCAGCACCTGTCTATTGCAGACTGGTACCTGGATATATTTTAGACTAACAAAACCAGATGAAACAGGCATGCCCTGGTTGTATTTCAGTGCTCACACAAGACAGACTGCCTGTGGCTTGGCTGAGGACTCTGATCAGAACTCATCATTATAGCAGCTGTAGGGACAGAAATGTGCCAAATTTACATCTAGAAAAACCTTCTATTAAACATAAAAAACTATACATCAGTCATGTCTGGGAGTACACCCACTGATGGAGAGAGATTAATGCTTGAACCTTTGTATAGTGAAATAGAGACATGAGGTAGTGAGTGATTGGGTGCCTTCTTCGTATCTTCATGGGAATTGTTCTTTAGATGGCCAAAACAGTTGACTGAGTAGACTGCCAGATAAGAACAAAAATATACCAATATAAGGGGTAGGTTTTATTCTCGCCACTTTCCTGATTGGACCAGCAGATGGAAATGGAGATGTGATCATTTATCTTGAAAATTGCCCTAGTAATCTGCAGTGCTAGCACAGATTACGTTATAATTGCTAGAACTGGAATAAAAAAGATTGCAGCATCTGTAAAGCTAGTGGTAAATTTACAGGATATAAAAATCAGCCCCATGTCAGGGGACATTCTCACTAGTATATTACATTTCATGTACACAAATGTAGCGATGAAAGAGCAGAAGCTTATGACAAACATCATTTGAATTTTATTGCTGATTTTTTTCTCTGCAGCTGGTCTAGAGAAGTTGCTATAAAATACAGCCCTTGCAGCCCATGCTGTTGCAGCATGGCATTGTGCAGAATCCAGCCCGCAACCATAGGCTCAATGGCACAGTCTTGTCACTACTATGGGATGGGGTTTTTTTAAGTGTTCCTCCTTATAGTAAATTGGGAAATAAGAAAAATTCATAACTTCAGTCTCTAAATTGTTTAATTTCACAGTAACAGATTTGAGTTTCTAAGCTACAGGTGGAAAAAGAAAGACAAGCTGAGACTAAAATTAAAATAAATTTATGCACTTAATAAATTAATTAAGGCCAGGATTTCACTCTTACACCTGCTGTAGAACTGGGTTTGTCAGATGCTTACAGGAGCAAAAGAAGTATATGGATCCTGCTTAATTGCATGTAAATTCAGAGAGAAATTTTAGTGCAATGTCAAACCCTTTGATACAACTCCATTCTCCATGTGAGCTGCTGGGCTGGTTCTACGTACCATGACCTTGCAAAGCTGTCGGATATGTTGTCATACTGGTGAACCACACAAAAACTTCCAGAGTAATGATTCAGGTGATGAGGGTTCTCTTTAAACCTCAAATGATAAGCTAGAACTGCCAGAGCTGCTCAACCTACAGTGTTATAGGTATGTAAAGAAACCCTCAGTCTTTAAATTCCATGTCGTTCTGTCTGCTAAGAAACCAGTCATTCACAGTCGAAAATACTAGAGTATATTATCGTTTTATCTTGCCATTACTTTTGTGTTTTTCAGGAACCGTTGAAAATTTCTGAGCTAAATTTTGTTCTCTGTTCTGCCACAGACTTGCACAGAAGTTTCCTAGTTTCACTTTGGTTTTGGTGAGGAGAAACTTTGCCCTTATAATAGCGACAACTGCAGTGGTAGGAATATAGACAGGCATAGACTACTAAAACTGCAAAAGGTATAATAGGCTCTAATATAGGTGAATATAAAATCAGCACTGTTGATTACATCCTCAGCTATTTTATCGCACATTTATCATCATCAGAAAACAACAAAGGGAGCTGTTGAAAATAATACAAGCCAATGTTGTTATTTTGTATGCTCTTCTCAGAGCCGTAGAGTTCTGGAAGAAATCCAAATAGTAACTGAATTGAATAACATTCTGCAATTCAAAGAGATTGTGATGGGAAATGGCAGGAGCTAATGAAATATGGTGCAAGTTTAACAAACACCATTTCAAGATGGGATGTTATTGCACAAACAGCAGTAAAAACTCTTCATAGAGATGATGAGCAGACTATGACTGCAGTTACACTCTATTGCAGGGAGATGACATTTTAATATAGCTGACTCGGCAATACATAGGGTTGGATTTTGCCTGTTGCTGAAGACTGCACCTCTTGTAGCAGGAGACCTTGTCTGCTGCTTTGTCTGAAGACAGTGGCTCTGTCCTCTGCCTTTGTGAGTGGTGAGTCTCGGCTGGCACATTGGATATAGTGGCTGTATCCCCCCTAATTTCTGCTCTTCTTAGGGAGTTGGATTATGAACTGGCTACAGCCTCTTTCCATTATAACGTAACTAACTGCAGGACTCTGCTGGAGCACATTTCAGCAAAACTGGTTGTTAAAATCACAAGATGATTTCTGAGCTGGCTCTTAGAAAACATCTTTGGCAAGCTTTGCTCCTGGCAGACCCTGTCTCTTCCCTGGAAGCTGTATCGCTATGCTTAAGTAGCAGGAAGGTCTTCTTTCCGCTACTTGGGCATGGACCCAAGAGCATTCACTCTGTCATCTGTCCCTCAGTCCCCGCATTCTCTGGCATCGTGGCCCTGCCGCCATCCCCAATGATTGGCAGGAGCCTTGCAGCTCATCTGGATCATAGATGTCTTTAGCTGGACTTTTAGCTTTACACGTTGTAGAGTGACAAATACAATTTTCAAAGAATGCTATGTGCAATCAGCTGCAGAAAATTTTGTTTCTTAAAAGTGTGTGAAGCTGGGAACCAAGAATAGTGAATTCACTAATCAGCTGTGAAAGCCATCTGAAGACTTTCATACAACAAAAATAAAATCCTCTTGTAGCCCTTAGCATTCTGCTAATGATTTTGCTTTATATTTTGAAAAGCTCACTTGCGATAATTTGAAAATTGTGTTTAGAAAGGACAAATTTCAACAGTTTACTTCCTGTGCATAAATAAGCAGATCCTGCTATCATCATTTCTGGCAAGATTAGATGGCAAAGTACACAGGTAGTCTGTGCTTTGAAGAATGGGGGTGAAGTAATTTTTTTTTTTTTTTAGAGGTGTATTAATAGTGCTTAGAGAATGAAACCCCCAAGCTTTTTACTTTTGGGTTTTTTTGTTTTGGTTTTTGTTGGTTTATTTGTTGTTTTTTAACATTGGTGAATACCTAAAATGTATGGAATGAAACCAAATTGTGCTGCTTGCCATTGTCTCTGTTGTGCATATGTCTGGTACTCTGATGCATGCTAGAACATCAAAGTAGCATTTCTCTCTTTTTGACATAGAACAAACAGAACCACTTTTACTCTGAGTCATCAGACAGATGTTGCTTTGGTGACAACATGCTACATACACACTAGCTACAGCACATGTAGATCGCCTTCTCTGACATCTACACAGAGATGAAGTACATTTGCTCCAATAATACAGTGAAGGAAGCAGTAACCAGCAGGGAAGACCAGATGAAGCATGGAGGAAGAATAATGATTTATTCATTATCCTCCCTGTTCACTGTGACCTAAACTGGATACCAATTAAAAGATCGAAAAACTCAGCTTGAAATAAAAATGGATTTATCTTTTTAGGTGTCTAGTGAATGGATGACTGTAGGTGGAAGATGATGATCAGCTCAAGATTAAAGAAATTATTTAGGTTCCTTAACTTTAACTGAACCAGAATATATTAGGCAAATAATTTGGAATTGCAAGTCCAAACATTTTAATTTGGACTCTGGAGTAGAGTTAAGCAGGTGACCTGATCAGTCATGAGATCTGTGGCTGCAGGAGGGAGTGTTGGAGCACATTTGAGCCCTTACTGTCCAAAATAAGTGCCAAAGTGGATGCGAGGGTGGAGCTCTGCAATTTCCTCTGTAACCCTCATGGAGAGAAGCTGACACAGAGCTGTTAACAATTATGTACATACGAGGGACTAAAGAAAAAGCTCTGAGACTGCTGTAGGCTTAGTTACTATTGCAACCTCAATTTCAGAAATAAAAAAAGGAAATCAGAGTTGATCCATGAATTCTCTGTGAGTTGTCTACTCCCTTGGGCTTAATCTCATTTACATCAGAGCAAAGTTGTCTTACATCAATTTTAGATGAGGTTGGCAGTATTTTATTTCTATGTTGAATTGGTTTCCAGTGGTTGCAAAGGCAAGGGGAAATCAAGCTTCAAGGCTTTCTCTCTACAAATGCTAACCATAAGAACACTGTCTAGCCCGTTTTGTTGGTCTCTATAATTACTTAAAGGAGTACATAATAAATATGAAGTAGGTGTAAATCTAACATTTCATACTCACTATTCACACAGATGATGTTTATTTTGCACACAATATAAATGAGTCTAAATAGCTCCTGAAGCTGTAATGTCTCAGAAAACCAGGCTCTCTGCTACAGTGGCTGATAATGACTGCCTAACCTTTGCTTGAGTACCACCAAATTTCTGAACTGTTCTTTGTCCAATAAATGATACTTTACAATGTTGTGTCAGTCACAACACTATTTTTTGTCAGTGAGAACCTATTAGTTGCTAAAATACGATTCTTTACCAGTAATTTTAATTTAGATAAGAAAGTAACAAATATAGAAAAATTAAAAGACTATCTAGAATAAATGATATCATGTCTTGGGATGTGGAAACAGAGCTGAATTACCACACACTTATTTGTAATTATGCATGTGGACAATCACCACCCTAAAGTACTCTGAAACACCGTGTTTAGCATGTATGTTTAGCCTTAGCAAAAACCTCAGCCTCATTTTTACTGCTATATCACGTTTGCACGTACTTTCTTGTAAGTGTTAGCATGTTTTAGGATGACTGTCAGCAAGACTGTGTAGACTGGAAGCAGTTAGTGTTGCTTAACCAATGTTGTCAAACCATATGTCATAAAAATATTATGGTCAAATCTAAACCAGTGAGAAAAGAAATGCTAGAGTATAACAAAGGTCTTTGCAGTCCAGCCTGCAGAAGTACAGGCCTCTGCAGGTCTGCTTTGCACAGTGCTGTTTGATATCTTGACAGTGCCTTGTAGGTATGAAAGCCATGTAAAACACACTGCTGGGATGAGCTTCTGTTAGCCCAGAAATCTGGGAGCATGATAGTTTCTGAATCATTGTATTTTCATATGTGACTTTCTGTAATTTGTGTGTATGCAATATTACAGGGAAACATAGTCGGGCTTTCATTTGTTTACCACTGCAGGTTGGTCTGCTCTGTCCCCTGTGGATATAGCAATGGTTGAGACACAGGTGTGCTGTTGTGCAGGTCCACACCACGATATGGGCATTTTCTCCCAAATGCTTATTCTATAAAAGCGCATTGGAAAGATCATAAATGTATCCCATGCTGCATAAATAAAAACAGAGCTGTCAAAACATTTTGGACAATTATCTTTATAATAAAAAAATCACCTTTCTCTCTAATTTTTCTTTTCCCAAACAAAGAAAACCAGTTACTGTTCATTTTTTTTCATTTCTACCCTTCTTCAGAAGGAAAAGATGGTGGGGGAGAGAGCAGAGTAGAGAAAAAGTGGAGGAAAGTTTTCCACGCAAGGAAAGTAAAAATTATTCTCATTTTAAAAGCTTGGGAAAAATCAGCTAATCAAACTCTTCAGAAAATATAGAGGAAAGCAGAAGGTTTATTATTTTTATTATTCATGGAGTTTTCCTGGTTTTCTAAATAAGCTGAATAAGCACTGCACGTTACCTCTGCTTAGTTTTTGAATGCATCATAAGGTGTTGTCCAGTGATTACTGTTAGTTATACTTTTAACAAAATTAAGCTGTTCTATACAGAGACTTTATAGTAAAATATGTCAAAGATCTAGGCTTTCTGCAGGACTTTTCATCAGCCTGCCCTTCAAGCTAACGGCCTGCGCAAAAAGCAAAGTGTTTTATAGTAAACAAGGAAAGATTGAGATCTGGAGAATGGAGCCAAGAAGGGAGATGTTTTCCTTCATGCCCAGCAGTTGCTCTCCTCCCCTGCCTCAGGAATCTGAAGTCTAGTAATGAAAGTGTGAACATCTGAGGTGCCTTGAGCGCTTAACTTGATAAAGTGCTTAGCCAGCTCCAAACAAAGGGAGCTACCAGTGAGCCACGTCATCTAGGATTTACTCTTCAGGTACACAGCTGGGAAGGTATAATATTTGTAAAATATCTGTTGGATCTCTCTGGAGACTTGTGTGTAGAGACATATGGAACAGTCCTTCTGGGTGTTAGAAGTTTGGTTAGGTCCATAATGTGTTTCCAACACTGGTGGATGGTGTCTGTCTGAGGGGACATGCACACACATATGCCTATAATCCTTAGTTCTCCCAGTAACAGGAAGAGATCTCTTCCACTTTTGGTTATGGTGATGTTGATAAGTTGTTGTATAGACTACTCATAAACAACATGAGGAGAAAGAAGCACACTAAGGATTGCATTAGCTGTGTCTTATGGAACAGCCTACAGATCTTTAAAAGGACTTCAGCAGTTATTAAATAAACCTGTAGAGTTAAATAGAGGAAAAAAATTGACATGTACGCAAGATGTCCTCTCTCAGATGGATTAGGATTTATATGTTTCTCTTCCTACTCTCTTTGGGGAGGGCTACAAGTGAATTTTGCTTGAACTTTCTTGTGGTCTGGGGAGGTGCAGAGAAAAAGGAATTGCAGAGCTCAGGGACCCCAGGAATGCTTGAGACTTGCAATCTTGTAGCTGATGAAGCAGCTGCTCCAGTCTATTACTATACTTGTGTATGTCTGCTACTAATAAGAACAAAATTTAGCAGGAAAAAAAAGGACAATTTCACCAGTGAATGTTTTTCTATCTGTTGCTGCTCAAAGCAAATAAAGTACTGAAATTTAGTGGTCTGTTATACAGATTAGCCATATAACATTTCTTCTCCCTTTCCCCATATGTGTCTCATATATTTCTCTTGTTGCTGGTAATGTGGCATATAATGTAACAAGAAGGTGTGCTACAGCATTTGTTTGTCGGCCACCTCTCCAGTAGAATATAATAAGCATAACAAAGACAGCAGAACATGACACACAGCTTTCTGTATGCTGTTGTGTTGATCCAGCATCTGTCAGTTTCTGAGAAATTAAATCCAAGCACCAGAATTTGAATTGGGGCTCAGAATTACAGCAAAAGACATGATTTTGGGTCTCATTGTGCTCAGCAGGGGTCACGCTCCACAGCAGATGTACCAGAGGGAAAAGAAAACAGATGTAGGTATGGAGAGACTCAAATCTCTGCACAGCAAAGCTGTTCCATATTGGTGGTGTTATATGGTGTTATATATGGTAGTCATACAACATTATGGTGGGGTGTTGTAGTTCAGTTGTTATTAGTAAGTGTCATTGTGCACTGATTGCAAGCACTCAAGTGTTCAGAAGGGGGAATCAAGGATACCAAATGGGGAAAAACAATACACAGGAGTCTAATATCCTTAAGAGGATAAATTATCTTTTCCTTGAGAAAGCAGAAAATGTTAATGGCTAAGTCTGCCAAGACATTTTCTAATAGAAGTAAATAAAGATGCAAAAGATCATTCCAGCCCTTTTATGTGTAATTATAAAATATCACTTCTTACTGATCTGTGCAATCTTGGCATGACAAACTGATTGACTCAGTGTAGAATATTCCAGTGGGTTTATGGCTAGTGAATCAGGGGAAAGGTTATTTTTGGTTTTAAAAAGAGTCAAAATGGAACAGAAATGAGCTGATAAGTATGTGTGTTTCAGGAGTCTTTTTGGGGTTTCCTGGGGCTTGGCTTGTCATTGTATATGGAATTGTTTGTACAGTCAGTATAAATAGTTACCCAAGTATTGCTGAGGACATAGACCTGTGCTGTGCTTGCCATAGGATGGCTGCCAGCTATCTGAAGAATTTTGAATATAATAAACACAGCTCCTATGACGGTAGCCCTTCCACAAACACCACAGTTTCAGGTGTTTCGTAGATCTCTCCACACGCTAAGTAAAAGATCATGTTTTGAACAGCTTCATCTTATGCTCCTTCTTCTTCAACTGTTTTGGTAAGGCTGGTGAGAGGCTCCTGTGCTCCGCTAACCTCAGGCGGCTAAAATGACCTTTGGTTTTTTTGGGTCAGATCTTATATACACCTCACAGCAATCTGGTGGCTGTGTAAGGCTTCTCTGGTGGTTGCTTTGAATACATTTTTCATAAGTACAGAAACTCAATTAGCAGGATAAGCAAAACTCAGAAGTGTAAAAGAGTTACACACAAATGATAGTCAGGATCAACACCCTACCAGGCTGAAAATTAATTTTCTTAATGCTTTCTGTAAGACATGAGAGTCTCTGGTAGGTAGATAGGGAAAGACTCAACAGCTGTGCCTGGTCTGAACCATGATGTGGGTCCCAGACAGCTGGTCCCCTGGGGAGAGTTGCCTGCAGCAGGGCAGGCACACAGGCCAGAGCAGCCTAAAGATGAAGTTTTGAAATATGGCTGCACATTTTAATCCTGAGCCCAGACCTCAGATCTCTATATTCATGAGAATACTGATGCAGGTGTTAAGTTCTCCCTGGAGAACCTGCTAGGTCTACCACCTGATGGGTGGTTGGTGCAGCAGGTCAAGATGATTTATTATATGCAAATTAAAGCTCCAGATTTACCACTACAAAAAAATTCTATCTTAAATGGAGCAAAGTGGCAGTGGTTGTGAGGTGTGCCATATTCTTACTCCAACGGGAAGAAGAATTCCTATGTCTTTACTGTAAGATGACAGTGATCTGTTCCTGACCAAGGAAAGTTTGCACAGGTTACTGGCCGTAAGATTTGCTCAGTAGTTTTTTCAATAGCTTAAGCCTCTTCCCCATCTTACCCCACTAAAGCTGAAATTCATGTCAAACATGAACTAATGATGGGGTGGAACAAGCAACTCAAAACCACTAATTATTCTATAAGATGTAGATTTTAATGGCAAGAAGTGGGATTTTGACAGTTTCCATCAACTAAACTGAATAATATTACATGTGAATTACCAACACTTTTTAAAATCTTCTGTCAGAACCTTTAGGCTTGTGTCAGGTAATGCAAACCCTTGTTACCAAGGCAAGTACCACCTTAGAGCTTCTGAACATGAGAACAAGGAGTCACTAAATGGAAAGAGCATAAGGGAAGGGGTAGAACCATATGAAGAGCATTTATGAAGCAGAAACTCTCCTAAGGAGGCTGCTAATGTTAGAAAACCTCTCTGCGGTCTCAGAGGAATTGTACAAATGTTCATACTAGTTGCTTGTCTGTTTTGATTCCTAAACGCTATTTAACCATGCAGTCTGGGGACTAAAAGCCTTATGTGTTGCATTTTTCTCTAAGATGCTTTTCTAAAGATACATTTTGTGCTGCAAGCTAGAGGAGCTCTGGAGCTGCTTTACTCCAAGAACAGTGTGAAGTAGAAGAGGTCAGATTGAAGCACACCTAGAAATTCATGTAAGGGGTCATAACTCAGTAAAATGCAAATAATACTGTAGCCCCTTTTTCTCTGAAGGAGTCACATAAGGGACTTTTTAAAGAGTAAGTATGATTTGGATTGCTGCTAAAGTGAATGGTAAGATATCCAATGATTTCAAAATGAACACAGTTTTGCAGGATAGGGCTTGGTGATACGGGCTTAATTGGGATTGCATTTTAGTTTATTTAAAATGCGGAGGAAAGAAAAAAAGAAAAGATTCAGTAGTAGTGGGGGTTGCAATGTACTCAGCCTCACACTGACAAGCAAGATAAATTCCCTTTTCAGCAAACTGGGCACAACACGTCTGAACATACTTGAGATATCTGGCTGTAAATATGGTCCTATATACCCTTCTTGCATTGAATGAGGAGATTTTTCCCATAGCCTTCCAGCTGTAGAGCTTCTTGAAGGCAGGCTGTTGCATCCTGAAATGAAAGAGCCAAGGTAAATGGAGTGTGAGGTTAAACAGATGTCCAAGAAGACCGCTTAGTGATGGCAAGGCAAGTCAGCAAATTCTGGCTAACATAGGAAGTTTGGTGTCAGGACATCATGAAAAAGAAAGGGAAAAGGGCAGTGCTATCTCATGGTCGGTTAATCTTATATCCTGTGTCAAAAGGAGAAATGTGTGGGAGAGGTAAGGAAATGGGAGGAAAGTACCAGTACTTCCTTGTGAGCTAACTGAGCTGTCCTGTGGGTGATGCTGACAGTGATCCAAGTTACAGTGAGGAGTTCTTCCCTTGGGTGTCACTGATCAAGCAGGATACTTCCAGTTTGATGCTTCCACAGCATGTCCAAGGTACCTCCTCACATCATCTGTTTCATTTTAAAAGCATGTCAGAAATGCTGTATTCCACCATGCCTAAAATGTTTCATATGTCTTGAATCCAGTATACCCAGTCTGAATCTTCATTGGGCAGCACAACTTGAAATCAAGTTGAATGCCTCTCAGAATTTAATATGACCCAATTAAATACCTTTCAGGCTTACACAGACTTTTCTTGTCTCACAGATGCTGTGAATATTCAGAGGAACAGCAACCCATTTGGAGGTTCCCATGACCATGGGTTCATGATGTACAGGATCCCATGATCATGATGTATTTCCTCTGAGAAACACTAAAATGGTTCTTTTTTTCAAACTAGGTTCTTATGGTAGGATTTTAAATTTGCATCTGAGCACTCCACACACAAGTTTTAGCTTGCTTTTGTGGAAGGTCATAACTTGAGAAAAACTAAAGTTAACTAAATAAGGTGCCCAAATCTCTATTCAGGTGGAAAATTTGAGGCCATACTGAATAAACAACCATTTTTGAAGCTTTATGTAATCATGAACTGTTTAAAAATAATTACATAAGCATGTGTTTAGACTTATTAGCTGAATAATACCTAAGTAGCACCCTTCTCAAGTCCCTTTATGTAACCATCTTGGAAGAGTACTGCTTCTTGCCAGCCCATAACCTCATTTGTAAAATCACTAATATGACATCACTACTTGAGAGTGACATAACTCTTTGTATTAAAGAGCTCTGTTACCAGAAGGGTAGATAATTATGTGTTTCATTGTATTATATCAACACAAACAAATACTTATTGGCTACTGAAATGCTATCAAGTGCGGATCGTTAGTTTATGCAGTGTTTATGAGATCACCACAAATACCAATTAGTATGGCTGATGAAGAGGACATTATTTGTGGAATAGTGTTTGCTACCCCTATTTACAATCCATAATGGTCTAATCAGTCAGTCTGAAGTGCTGTGAATAAAGGAGCTGATCCTGGTTCTGTTTCAATGGGTTTATATTGTTTTTGGAGTTGCATAGCACTATCACAGTTACTGAAGCTATACCAATTTACACTGGCTGAGGAACGGGTAAATGCTATGTAGGAGAAATCAGTACTTTTAAAGTTCTTCTACTGTTGTCCTAACACTCAAAGTTTCTTGGTATGAGAATGGCAGCCATTAATATACAAGTTAAGGTCAGACAATGGCCAGAAGAGCAAATGTACAGGTTTTGGCAATTTTGTTGTGTTTTCTCCAAATACAATTTCCAGATGTATTCCCTTTGCTTTAATTCTTCCAAGAACTATTTGGAGAAGTTTTAAAAATATTTTATTGTCTTAGTTTTTATGGTTCCAGTAGATAAAATCAGTCCATCTTTACCAAGCGTACATTGTAATATCTGACTGCATTGTGGCAAAGCGCTGTGGTTTTATTTTTATTGCATTTTCTAAAATTGGTATAAATCATAGAAACTGAAAAGCCTTCTTGGGAAAGGGGGTGATAAAGATAAAAGAAAGCAGCATTTAGTTTTCTCTCCAACCAGTTCCGAATGTGCCACTGTGCCTATTACATCCCATAAACACCAGGGCAAAAGCACCAGCTGCTCATTACTCTCAGAGGAAATGCTATTTCCTCTCATTTTGGCACAAACTACCTCCCAAAAGGAAAACAGCCCTAGTGAGCTGCAGCTAAACATGAAGTCTTTGTAATGGCATTATATATAAACAATGTGATGTGGTATGTGTCTTCTGACAGCCAATCCCTGCAAAAATATAAAATAGAGAGATGTGATAAACTAAAGGGCATAAAAGGTGTTTGCATATGAAACTGTTCCTGAAAGGAACTTCCTCAAGCTCAACCATAACTGTTACTCATTGGGTGGCTGGGATACAGACAGGCAGGGAACTAAGTGCCCTTAATATGTTAATGCTACTCGGAGGTCTCTTGCTAATGCCAGTTAGAGTGCAAAATCTATTTAAAAAAATAAAATCAGCTGAAAACTGTTATATGTTGCTTTACATTAAATAGGAGGCACATTGAAACATCATTAATATTTGAGATGGTCTTTGATTTAAAACACTCATTAGTGCATCCCAAGTATTGGGAAGCAAACCAGAGGGAGAATCAGCACTCTCTTAAGTGAGGACTCCTGAGAATCCTTGAGTTGTTGCTCATACAAACACCAGCCTAAAGCAGCTAGAATCCATTCCACACCAGTACCATCCATTTTTACTAGACAAATTAAAAAAAGTGAATGTTCTCAGCTTTTTGTTGTTCAAGGACCACAACTGTTACCTGCTGCTTTCATAGTTGAACGCGTTTCTCCATGACTTGTTTTGCCATCACCTCTTTTCTCAGCTTGGTCTGCCCAGGCAGATCTTAACTACAGGTTTGAAAAGAAAAAGGTAAAATTCAGCAGTTTCACTGATACCAGTTGATAAATAGGAGAGATTGGCATTTGCTAATGAAAGGCTCAGGGAATAAAAGATGTAGAGCAAGGAGGATATATCAGTGAAATGTCTTTTACAGAACAATGTGCTTGCAGGTTTGGGGGAAAAGACAATAAATGACTAAGGAGGTCATAACAGACTGGGGAGGAAAGGTGTCAACACAGCCTAAAGATCAAACGCAACTGGAATATAACCTAAGAGGTATCTGTGTGGCACTTAAATTATATTGTTCTGAGGCATGGATAAACACTGGAAAGTAAATCTCAAACTAAACAAAACCCCAAAATGTCAAATCAAATGAGCATGATAGATCAATTTGTAGCAGTCTCATAGGCTGGTCTTTTTCCATATTAGGGGGAGGGAAAAGTGGAAAAAAAAAAGTCAAATCACAGTTGTTACTTCCTAATAATCCAAGCAACCCATCTAAAAGATTGTGAAAACTTAGCAGATGCCAGTAGATCTAAATTAAAGCACATTCAACTCAGAATGCAAATAGTTCTGAGACCGTAAGGTTTCCCTAGAGCTCTGGCAAACATTTGGCTGGGTTGATATTTTAGGCACTGATCTGCATAGCATCTGATTGTGAACTGAATATGAGCAACACATAAATGCAGATTTTTGCTGAAAAAAAAAAAGGCTGCCTATTGCCTTCTGTGAGACTGAGAGACGAGTTACAAAAAGCCTTATGGCACATTGCCTCGATTTCTGTCAGCATGTGAAGCCTCCAACCCCAATTTCCATCCTGGGGAACTTTGCAGCACAGCACAGTGGGGAGAGGCAAGGGGCGTTCAGCAGCTTCTCAGACTGTCAAACTGATCCCTTAGAGGACAGTGCCAAAGGCCCTGGGTGAGGCCAGTAGCTGATGTAAACCAGGATAATCCCAATTCCCATCAACCTTGAAGTTTTATTCTGCCAAAACACACATTAGCTTTTGGTTTGGGGCTGCCAGAAAAATAGTGGAAAATTACGGTAATGTGAGTTTTGCTATTCTCTCAATTTACTGTAGCATGCCAATGAAATACTGGAAGGAGTTTAATACTTATGCTTTGAATAGCAGTAGAGGTAGCTCAAATTTTTGGCAGTCATAAATGCTGTGGGTTAAAACGCTGTTGGGACTTGTGTTGCAGAACAAACACCTCTGCTGTCTAGTGAGTACAGAGAGCATTGGCACATTTTAGTGTCTTGGGTGAGCAGTCGCAGTCCTTCAAATATCATTTTACAGAAAACATCTGGGCATCAGACTTGATTCTGATTTTCTTGACCTTGTGCCACCTATAATGGCAGACTTAGGTTAGACTATAAGAAAGCCCCTTTGAAAAGATTCCTGTCCCTTCTAATTAGAAATATGATAGTATAAATAACAATTTTCTATTGCCTTGATGTTTACATTGTGATATCTTTATTGAATCTTTATTCACAGAAAATTACACTGCTAGAATTTAGTATTTGTCTTTTCTGCTTGTTGACTTTAAAACTGTGCTGAATTTTCCGGTAAAATGGTTCATAGATAAATGTATATTCTTTAACTGTTAAAATAGTTAACTTTTAAAATCAAACTAACAATTAAAACTGGCTAAACCCCAAAAATTTCTTTGAAAAAAAATCAGGATTTTATCAGTATTGTAGGAGTGGTCACAATTTTTGCAATAATGGAAATGTCATTAAATGTTTCAGGTAGTCCAAATATTATTTTTTGAGACCTACATTAAAAGGCTTGGATTAAAAGCAGAGCCGATACACTGATAATTATCCATGTACTGTGTCTAGTGCAATTTGTGTCAAAAGCCAGTCAAACATCCAGCAACGTTATGGTCTTATTGACTGAGTACATAAGACTAAAGAAGCAGTGAGTTAAATTCTCCTGTCTGATATAAGAAACTGTTTCTTAGTGCTGAAATCCACTGACATGGAAAGACGGGCAGGCTTTCATTGCAGCTAATGGCAGTGTACCTATCCCGTGAGTAATTACCAGTCTCCAGTCTTTGGTGCTTCTCTGCTCATGAGACTAATGTTTATTCAGAACAATAAATATAAGGTCTATGACACTTTTAAAGTAATGTTCAGATGTGTCTGTGTAACCATGGATGAGTGGTGCTAGTAGTTTTATGCTTTAGTAAACATATTTGACTCTCTGAGTGCTCCAGGGACAGTAGTGGAGTGTGGCAGATGCTGGAGAAGCTGTAATGATTTGCAATTCTGGATGAACTTGTGGTAATAGAGGGTGTAATGACAAGGTACCACGATCAGCTTTCATCGACTTCTTTTTCTGCTTCATACAGAATATTAATGATTCATTTAGCATTGATCTGTACAGATTCAGAGCATAGATTTGTATCGGTAATCTAGGAGATTAGTTAATTTTTAGATCCTCATGCTATGTAAATCTTACTAGAGCTCACAGCTGTCTCTGCGTAGTTAATGACCCTGAATAAATTCCATTATAATTCCTGGATGATGCAAAGGTTTTCCACAGTGAGGAACTGAAACCTGGCCCACCACCAGCTCTCAGCCCAGGTGTAAACTAGCAGCCTTGCCCCTAGGCCGAGTAACTTTCAGAAGGTGTTGAACATTATCCGTTACCAGATATTTCAAATGGGAATTTAATGCACTGAGTCTCCGAGAAACAGTGCTAGCTTTCTCCCAGTCCTATGCAAAATTCATGCATGTGCTTAACTTTATAAGAATCCCTGTCAAAATCAACATTACTACTCATATACATAGTTCTTACCTTGATTTCTAATAATTTGCCAATTCCAGACTTGTGTTTTCAGTTTTGGCCAAAAGTAATTTATTTCAGTGTGTGATGCTTTCAGAAACTTTGTTTTTCTGAGTTGCTAAAAGAAAAGGTACTTTTACTTGAAGTAATAATTTCATCTGGTCTGAGCATTGCTGTGCCAAACCTAGCAGGCTGGAAGGAATTTTTACTTATTTTCTTTGTCACAGGTGAAAAGGAACATTTTGCAGTGGGTTACTTAAGGCACTTTTGAGTTACAAGTAAAAGGATTGTTTCTTTATTTGAAATTGTAGATAATAATCAGACTCAGTAAAGTAAGGAAACTACTATGGCTTTTGGAAAATGGGTTTCTAACCAGTAAGCATAAATCTGATACTGACAGAATGGGAGGAAGATCTGTATTTAATCAATTTGATCAAATTTAACCTTTACAAAATTGAGCTTTGCCTGCATAAGTCATGCATGCACCTGCTGTGCAAAAGGAGGAAATCTTCTGTATCTAGGAGACTACAGCCAGCTAATCAACTTTAACAGTATATTATTTTCATGTTTTAAATTTTTTTTCCTAAATCCTAGGGACTGACTAACAAGAACACAGAGTACCTGTGGTGCTTTTGGATTTACAAGCTTCTAGGTTTGGACCATGACTCAAATTTATCTTGCTCATAACTGCATCAGCAATGTGAAATTTAGAGTAGTTATCGCAAAAATGTAATAGAAGAAGTAGCTGAGATTTTCCCTTTAGTGATAATATTAAAACTAAAGAAATATAAAGACTGTGATTATCAAATGAAAAGGGAATGATAAATATGTTTCCTTTTGTGTTACAAAAGAATAGTCTTCTTCAGGTGCTAGAACTGTACTTAGGGCCAGTTTTAGATATCAATTTCATATTGTTTAGCACCTGACTCCTACAGCAGGAACTGCTGATGTCAGTGGCACCATCTGTAGAGCAAGAAGTTAGTGTGATCAAAGATGTAGAAACAGGTTCTCCATAATTTCAAAGTGTTTTCCCATCTGGAGTCAGTATCATAAGTACTTTAGTGGAAGTCTCTGCCTGTTTTTCCTATCCAAACTGGGGAATCTTCAAGTCTTATGTTACAGTGAAGATGGTCTCGGGTAGCAGTTTCATAACAGCTACTGTTACACACACAGTGCACAAAGCACTGTCTAAAGTCAATAGCATCATCTTATTACAACCAGACTCTAGAATTCCTAGAATAACCAAAATAAAAAACTTTAAAATAGACAGAGCTAATCCCCAATTTTTAATGGAATGCTAAATTAAATACTGTGTTCTTCACTTTTTAGAATATTTTCAGTGAAAATGCATGCCAATCCTTGAATGAAACAGAAGACAACATGGGAAGAGGAGATTAAATTTTCATTTGGGATTTTTTTAAATGAAAAAATTGCCTAGGCAGCTCCAAGTTACACAGGTAGCCACTGTTAGGGAGTCAGCAAGCCACTTGAAGAAGTCTGGATAGGTTTGTTTGACCCTGGGATTGACAGAGAAGGGAGAGTAATTCTTGTACTATATCTACTGTATCTTGCTGGAGAATTTCCTTTTGCACTTTGGGCTGGTTTTCCTGGCTATGTAGACAGATCTCTTTTTTTGTTTGCTTCTCAAGGAACAGCCCCCAGGCAATTAAATGAAAAGCCACTTAGGATTTCATAATTCACCTATCAGAATTTTTCATATAATGTTCAAGTTCTCCACTGGCTCCTTTATATATCCTATAGTGCTTTATTAAAAAAAAAAAAGTGGATACATCATTCCACTATTTGATGCATCAAAGTGTGTAACTGGGGTATTGACTAGACCGAAACGGAATTCTTATTTATAGGTCCTTTACCTAAATTTACCCTTTAATTCTCTGTTACAGCTATTGCCTCACTTGCCCCTGTCTGGGAGATTCCAAACCACAAGGAACAAAGGGGAGAGGGATGGGAAGAAATTAGACTTTTGTTTCACAAAGATGAGTTTGTCACTCTTTTAGTAAAAGACAGAACCCAAAGACTTTGATATGTTAACACATTATGAACTTTTTTCTTCTGTTCTTTTCATGTTACTAGGACTGCATAGGACATATTAAATAATAGAGCTCCTCTGATATTCCAAAAGAAGGCACCACCAGTATCTTGCAGAAAATTTATTCTCATGGGTTTTCAAAGAAAATAACCTGATCCAAATACATGTTCAAACCATGAGTACTTATTCAGAATGAAACAATGCTTCCTTGGTTCATCTCATGGGGAGTCTCAGTTTAAACCAGCGTGAGTCATTAGAAGTTTAATATTAAAGGAAAATCGAATTAACTTGGGACAGTTTGTTTTTTTTCTTGGGGACTTTTCTGTCTAAAAAGTCTTCAAAATGCTTCAGAAGGTTTTGGAGTTCTTATGTACATTAACATACTGTCTGACAATATCCCTGGCAAAAGCAACAAGGACTATGGGTAAGCAATAGGAAAATGAGATATAATGACAATCTGATTTAATTGCCATCAAAGCCAGGGAGTGAAGAAGCAAGTCACAGACTGTGTGGAAAGGTATCAGAAGAAACTGTCTTTGAAGGGAGAAAAAGTTTCTCAGTGAAGTCTCACTGAAGTGGAAGATCTATAGAGCTCTTACTTTTACTCCAATTAGAAACTATAGCAGAGATGAATCAGGACTGCCATACTGCCTCTTCCATGACCTTTTTTTTAGAATTTTTTTTTTCATTAGACAACATCACAGTAAAGCAAAATTATTTCCTAATGATTCTATTTTGTTAGTTTTTTGGAGTCAGCAAGCACATGGTATAGCAATGTGAGATCGCTGTGCAACCATTGGAACGTCTCTTGCTGTTGCTGTGCCTTCCCCACGACTGCCAGCAAAACCTGCTCACCTGCACGGTGATGTCAGGCAACGGTGACTTGCTGTATACTACAGCTTGCTTAACTCCCCATCAGAGCATTTCTCCTTTAAAACTCTGTCTATTACGCCCAGCATTATAGTTCTGCTACCTTTTAGGTTGGTGTTTTGATCATGGTGTTTATCCCATGATCTTATACCATTTAAATTAAACCATCAGTATTTCATAGGTTTCCATATTATTCCATTAATTTAGAACTTTTACATCTCATTTTTGATCTGTTTTCAAATTAAAAGCCAAATTTGAAATGTCTACTGGCTTAGAATTTTGTATGTAAACCAGGTCAGCTACACAGGTAGTATCACCTATAGAAGTTATTGAGGAAAGTGAGATGTTTACCATTCACTGTGCCAGTTAAAGCTTTATCATTCATGCATGGTAGATTCAGCATTACTGTTATCTTTGCTTGGCACTGTTGTAAAGAGGGTGTTATTGTTGATCAGATGACTGATTTACAATTCATAAAATAATTTATGAAATAGTTCAGATCTCTTAAATCTGAAGTCTGGCTTCAGCAATAAGCTTTATTTAACCAGAAAAGCTCGTTGCTTTTGAGGTAGAAAAATTCTGAAATCCTTACTAGGTCTCTTTATAAAAAGAACCATTTTTTCTCATTCAGTGGTCCTGTGAGAGTATTTTGGTGGTCTATGACTACTGTGAGGCATGACAAAATTCATAAGACTGGTTTGAGTAAATTTGTAAGTCACATATGTTATTGCAGAAATGATAGGATGTTAAGCAGGCAAAATAAGTTAAAGCATGGATGACTGTATACGATACCTGTATACTTTCTAGATGTAATTTTGAGTACATAGCAATTTGTGGAACAAGCAGATTAAGGAGTCTGCAGCAGCATTTTTTTAAAAGAAAATTGACTAGAAGAATTTGACAGTGTTTTACACTGCCATTTTTAATTATGTTTTAGCAGTGTCAGTTTGCACTTCAATTTTGAAATTATTATTTATTAATTTAGAATAATTATTGCATATGGTGAGCCAGTTTTACTTTGAAATGAAAATCAAAAATTTATATTTGGTTTATGTTTTTAAAAGATTCTTTTTTCTCCACATAGATTCTTTCTTCTTGTTTTCATTCTGTCTACCCTGATGTGATGAGGCAAAAAGCTAATTTCTTTCCAAATGAATATATAATGATGCTAGTACTAAAACAGTTAACTGGATAGCTGATATTTACAAAATCTTCAAATGTAATGACTTCAAGTTCTTTGTTGAATATTCATTAAATATCCTTTTCTCATAGGGCTTATAAATCCTCTGAAAAGCAATACATGCACACTTTAAAATTTGACAGAAAATACTCATATTTCTAAGATAAAGGGTTTTTTCTTCTTTAAGCACTCTCTCAAATCATATATAACCAGGAACATTGGCAACACTGCTGCTCAGAGAAGGACAGAGTGAACATCAAGAAATCCAAATGAATTCAATCCCATTAAATGTAATGGTGTGGTAAATCTCACTATACCATCTGCTGTAGAAGGCTGAGACACTATTGGAATTCCACATCTTATTTACATAGCAGATAAGAATGTGTTGGGAGATTTATATGGTGAATGAATACCCAGAGACAAAACTAAGTTTCTACTCTGTTCACATCTGAGGAGCATCTACATCTGTAGAGCATTATAGAAAAACTACTGTAAGTTAGCCTTTCTCTGAAAGACCCTGCCACTTCATTCCAACATTACCCATTAAAGAAAAAACCACAAAACAGTGAGAAAGTTCCTGCAAACACTAGTGGGAACTGAGCTACTTCATCACAAGAAAATATAACCTCCCCTAATTTAGTACATATTTCCAAAAGAATTAGCATTGAACATTGTAGCAAATCGGTTGTATCATATTTAAAACATCTGTGCTGTGAGTTCAGAAATCAACCTGTGGCAAAACATTAAGGGAAACATGGCACAGATTTATTTTTTCCCTCTCTTGAACATTCAAGTTGACACTCTGCATTTTAACTAGATTCAAAGCTTTCATTTACTTAATACTGAAATAGAGCTGAGCTGCAGCCCAGTTTTAAACCAGATTATATCACAGGTGTAACTTGCACAATATATGAACCATAGAGGAACAAAACACTGCACAGTAGCTTCCACCTGATATGTTCCTCTTTATCATTATATTTAATAAATCTTGAGCTTGCTTGGGAATAGCATGTCCTTTGTGCACATTGATTGTAAAACCCATCACTTGTCAATTCAGTTAAACATTAAAGTTCTAATACATCAGAAGTGCATAGGGGAGCTGACCTGGGCTAAGAAAGCATTTTAGGCAGGAATATTAATAGAGTTCTTCTGCAGCTGCCTCATGTACTTCAGATTGGAAACCTCTGAACCAAAGCCAATTGACAGTAACATATTTGGAAAGGAAGATGCTTTTAAATTACCTCCTTTCCATTTAATCAGACAAGCAACCTCTGAATCCCAAGCCGTAGGTGAATGTTTAAGAGAACATTCTTTATATAGTTAGCTGAACCATGCCCAAGAGCACCCACTGACAGCTTTCCTATTACCAGAAGGACAATGAATCATATGAACTTTGCTGACACACATGCTATAATAATTGTTACATTTTCTTTTAGAGTATATCCTTGGGCTCACATTTGGCCTCACCTTAAAGGTGACAGCCTGTAAGCTACATAACCTAGCCTGCCACTAAATCATCAATAACAGTTCATAAAATATCCTGTGATAATTTAGCAGTGCATTGGTTCTGATCCTAATGGAATCAGACAACAGCAGTTATGCTATTTCCTCCTCCGATTCTGGATACTTCTAATGAACATTTGTTAAAACAGTTGTTCATCTACAGTGTACATATTCCTGCCAAGCTTCATGGAAATATTTCTATCCATTATTTTTTAACGTCAGCTCTCAGTAGAAGTTTGTCTTTTCTGTTTGGAACTCACTCTAGTGTTATATAGACATCTTTGTTTCATAAAGCAGACATAGTTATAAACATTAAAGCAGACACATTTGTATTCCCTTCAGGTTAATGGCCAAATTTTCACAACAGCTTTCCAAGTAGGAAGAGAGAAATAAGAACAAGTTTGGAATTTGTCTATGTCACAGCCCTAATAAATCTTTGGTTTTCAAAAGCGCATTTAGGCAATCCACATTCATATCTACATTTTTCTTTCCTACTGAATGCTTTAAAAGAGATTTCTGGACAGTATTAACATAATTTGGATACTAAGGCTGTACTAATATTAGTAATTGTTATATTGTTGATATAGGTATTTTTGCAGTGTTACAAAAAAAAATCTTATTGAAACAACATAGTAATTACTTTTTCCTTAATCATGGTAAGCATTTATCAGTAGATCTGATAATAATGTTATCAGAATAGAGATTTACAATAGGTTTTAGCCAGTATTTGGTATGTGTGACCCCTTTTGTCCTGGATTCCCTTCTGCTTTTTTTTCTAGTTTCGCAGAGCCTTGTGGGGTGCTGGTGGTTGGTGGCATTGCCTTCAGGGACCCCCACGTCCCTGCCAAACCTGGGTCAGAATGTCTGTGCCACTCCTTGCAGGCTGTGGCCTCAGAGGTCCACCCTGCCTGGCTCACTCATCTGGGGGTCCCCAGGGAAGGGCAGATGCCACACAAGGAGATGCAGGGATTTTAGGGTGTTAATCACTGTCACCAAAGCTAGCAAAGAAGGCATGAAAGTTGACTTATCAATTGGATGCAGTTACCTGAGTTAAGGCCTTGCCAGAGTACTTACCTATAGTTTTGTGCACTTGATTTAACCAGTGAAGTTCTAACCCATTTAGCTGGAAAAGCCATCTCAGTTCTGTGGTTCTGTATTGAAGACTTCTGTGATTAAGTCTAAATGTCTAAATATGATTAATATTAAATCTCTTTCTACATTAAGAAATGCTGGGTTTATTTAATGAAATAATTGTGGTTAAAGACAGTGGTGCTGTCAGATATCAGTTCTATAAAAAAATTTTTGGATTTTTTACAGTGTAATTAATTTTCATATCGTTTTATGAATTTCAAAAATATTTTAATTTGTAAAGTAGCTATTTTATTTTAGTATTAAAAGTACATATTTTATATCATATATATTGCTGTGAAAAAAATGATAATAGAATGTACAAGCAATTACTACTTTGTTTCAATTTTGTCCCATTTATATCTTTTAAAGGCAGCATCATTTCTAGGTCAACCCAACAAAGAAAAGGCTTACAAAACAGTGTTTCTCTTGATCACCTCCAAGAGCTCTGTAGATTCCATGTATGGAGCTGCATATGCAGTGAGTGTACGGAATGATTAGAAAATTACTTCTGGCCACCGTGAGGTTTGAGACCTTCACAGTTTTAACTTGTTCCCTTTTTCTCGTCCATCTCCCCAGAAGGTTTTCCAAGATCCCCCTGTGTGGTTCTTGATCTCTCCAAACCTCAGGTTTCCACAAAAACTTCAGCATCAGTGTTTTACCAGACATTCAGAAGTTTTTGATTTCCTGAGCTTATACCCTTCCTTCTCAGATGACTTCTCCAGACTGTGACTAAACTCTCTCAGCAACAGCAAACACCTAATTTTCTCTGTCCCTTGTCACTAGGTAGATTATCTTCAACCCTCTGATCTTTCACTTTCTCCTCCCCACACTCTGTCATTTCTTCCATGTAAGCATCTTGTCTTCATCCTTCTTTTCTTTCATACCAATCTGCTTCAGATCTAATTTCACATTTCCTCAACTTTATCCTTAAGATAAGTTACTATATCTCATGTATGAATAAATACATATATAAACAACTATTGTAAAGGCACATATAAATAAACAAGGCCTCATGGTAACTGTCAGACTTGACTGTGACTTCTTTTTTTCTAACCTTTCCTACTGGCATTTTTTGCTTATGTTTTTTGTTTGTTATTTTGTACTACTATATTGTCCTCTTTATTATGTGAGGGCATGAAACACCTGATTTATTTGGCAATTCTATTAAAACAAAAGTGGAATAATCCCACACAAATGTAGTTCTTAAATTCACCTGAACTACAGCTTATTTCCTTACCCAAAATGAAGTGAAATGGTTGAGTTGCCTTCTCTAGAGAACATGTTAAGTCCTGATGAACATTATGCAACAGGGAACTTCACGAGTTATAAAGCCTCTCCAAGACATAACTCCTATTATTCCCTTTGAAGGGGTCTATCACTGCCATTCTGGGAAAGGATTGGAAAGACTACTTAAGCATTACATCATTGTCTGCTTTACTAATATTTGTCTGTGTCTGTTTTGTGGGGGCTTTTGTTTTTCTTTTTTTATAAGAATGTCAATTCATTTCACACAGTCTTATCTTTTCCAGTCTATAGAATGATACCAAAAATAAATATAGTTATCTTTTTTGAGAGCAGTTGTTTTGAACTTTTGATAGCAGGTTGAATATTTCAATGTGTTGTATTAATATCCAGTATCTTTGTTTCACATATTTTGATAACATCCTGCTTATATAATTGCAAGTCTTTCTCAAACATTAATAAATGTTTATTCTGGAGGAGGAAAACTGGTTTTGTAGCTTTTTAGTTCCTCTAATACAAACTGTGGAAATAACTGGACTATGTAACTTATCTTTCAAAGATAATCAGAACTGTTTCATTTTCAAATAGTCAACATCACAGAGGTCTGAAAATATCAAATTACTTTTTGGCAACTAAGGTGATATTCATTAAACATGTGTTTTAATTTACTTCATGAAACTTCAGTAGCTAGTCTAACTTACTAACTGCTCACAATATTTAAGAAATCCAATACCATCATAGAAGTAGCAAAATGAGTACACTAAAGAGTCTGCGTAAGGGGGGAAGAGAAGCAGACAAACAGCAACAAACTGTGTTTATTCAGTCAGAATACATACTGCCTATGTCTCCCTTTTTTATTTTAACTTAGTTTGCAACTAGTTATGTACTGGTTTTCCCAAATGAATTATCTCACTTTTATCTTCGCTGCCTGTAAACAATGATAATAACTGTTGTCTGTCTTCTGACTAATCGCTATAGAAAATACACTCTAATAAAAATTATTTTCTGTATGTACAGGAAATAATGGTGACTAGACAAAATATTAAATTTTCTTAAAAATGGTCAAAAAACATGGATATAAAAAGGTATTTATGCCTTAAAATCAGATTTTTTGCTTTGTCTTTTCTCACAACAGTGGAAAAAATATGAAAGTTCTATGATAAGACAGCGTGCAAAGTGTTGAACCTTAATTTAAACCTAATGTGAGTTGGAATCCATTATGACTTCAAGCTTTATCTATTCATACATCTTATTTATCATTTTTATGCCTCTAATATCCTTTTCTGTGTGCAAACCTATAGTTTTTGCTATAGATAAGCTAGAGGATGGCCTGTTTTTATGCTCATCCCCACTCACCCAGAGTCATGGAAATAACGCAGAAAATACTATTTTCTGTTTCTGTGGCGGTTGCAAAAATATTTTGTTGTACTGCTCTTTCAGAGTTACCCTTTTAGAATGAAAGAAGTTGAGTGGCCAGCTGGGGTGGTGCAGGTGGCCCTAGACTACTGCTGAAGCCCAGTCTCAAGCCCATGAGCATTTATAGCTCCATCCATCCCATACATGTGGTTGGATATTTTTTGAAAAGAAAAACAGCCATAGTTTTTGTAAGACAGACTGAATACTCTAAAGTGCTCCACAATTGCTAAAGATGCCTCAGTAAAGACTTCGTCAGACCATGGAACAACCAATAATGCTATTCTGTTTTGGAATATTTTCAGCTTGAAAAACTAATTTTTTTAAAAAATAATAGAAGCAATAAATTCTCCAAAGCTGATGCTGAGCTTAATATTGCTTCTGAGAACACGCAAGAGATAGTTTCTCCTAAAGAATAGAAATGGGCTACTGTTCTCCTTTTTACAGTCCTTACATCCTAGTGAGGACAAGGTTGTTAGCTCAGAAATACCAGTGTAGAGTAATAAAAATCTGTTTCACCACATGGAATATTTTTTAGTTATTAGTCCACAGACTTTCAAATATTTTACATGCCTATGAAAAATACAATGCCCTATTTTACTTCACCAAAACCCACAAAATTCCATTTTATTGATTGAGGGATGTTGCCAGTAAGCATATTAATTCTTTTTCACAGTGTTTTCCCTTTGACGTTCTGACATTAATGATCATTCAAAAAATCCTAGGGTATTCCTAGTGAAATGGCACAAAATATATCAAATTTTTAGTGGAAGCTTTAGATCTCAACAGAGTCCCATTTTTATCCTGAGGTTTTAGCCATGCAGGATGGAGCACATTAAGCAGAAGAGCAGTGAAACAATATTGCAGAACTGAGCATGTTTACTCATTAATGAGAAGTTCTGATATAAAACTGGACATTTCTTGCAGGGTAGAATCTTTTCATTCTTGGTTTTCGTGGGGAGGAAGACAGCAGAAAGGAGGAGGGGAAATCCTTTAATTGTTAGTGCAGGTTTTAAACTGACAAGCCTCAAAGGCAGAATACTGACTCTTTGATCTTAAAAGGGTTGTAAAAGGATGGTCTCACTTGTGTTTATTCAAATATTTGCAGGTAAATGCTGATAATCTAAACTGAGTCAAAGCTGCAGAATTTAGCATAAGTGATTTGCATATCAAGAGCCTCAAAATAAATACCAATTCAGAGATCTTAAATGTTGTCAAAAACTAATCATGACTTGAAATTAACTTGGGGCTTGTCAACGTATGAAAGTCTGTGCTCAGGAAACTAAAACATCCATTGGCAATCCACGGTCTGATAGATGTGCTTAATCCCCACTGAGAAGGCTGTGTGGTAGCTGTAGGTGTCTGCAGTCACACACCTGCTGGTTTGGGGCATACTGGGCAAAAGGGCAACCTGGCAGGGCAAAGAGCTCAGCTGATACGCTGGTTCTCCTCACCACCAGACCTCATCCACTGGAGACATCCTTTGGAGACAACCAGTAGCTGATTCTACTTAATAGCTGGGAAAACTGCTTCTAGTGAGTGCTCTTGTAGACAATTTGCATTTCACTGTTTCTGGGCAGAGTTGTTAATTCTTGAACTACTGGATTCTTGACAAGTTTTTTTACTATTTGTAATTATTCATATTTCAAGTATAGGTATCACAATTTCTAAATTACTTGATTGTCTTGAAAATCTATTTTTAGCACTGGGTTTCTGCTACTTATTTTATTGCTAAAGACTTCTTGGCATAATTTTGTGCCTGTTACTTGACTGAAGGAATGTACATCCTGTATGAGCACTGAGCAACCTGTTTGGAAGTAGAGATCCTTCACACTTCACCTCCAACTATCAACAAAAATTGTCTGTGCTTTGAAAGTTTTCTGTGTGCACCAATGCTGAAACTGATGAAATGACATACTAATAATTAACAACCCATCAGATCAACTGTACCTCCCAACTTAATAACATAAGATTAAAGTTTCAGTCTCTTGGCTCCCTTTGGGAGTGTTTAGGGTATCAACATCTCTAAAAGACACTAGGAAATAATTTCAATTTGGGCAAAAATTTGCAAACCGCTTCTTTTATTCTGACCCATATCTCGTTATGTGGGAAGAGCAGCTGATTGCAGTGTCAGAGTTAGGTCAGCACTTCAGTCCTTCTGCTTCTGTACATTTCTCTGCATTCCCAATTTGCGTCTTAGACAAAAGTGATCTGTGAGACTAAGAAATGGTCTGGGCGTTAGAAATACACTAATGACAGACTCTTACATATGGAAAGATTAGGAGCAAACAACTGACTTTTTCAGCTAGTCAGTGCTTACTCAATTCCCTGTACAGATGTTTGTTACCTACAAAGTCTTCCTATTTTGACTGACTCACGGTGAGATACTTGTAGTTTAAGCTGGTGACATTACAAGTCACTCTTCAGGGAATAAAAGTCGTATGTAACCAATCAATATAGCAACTTAGTAAGTCATAAAAGATACATTTCAGTTCTCTAGAACTGAGTCTCTATGAAAAATGAATGTCTGCCAGATTCAGCTATGGGTCTTGGGCTGAGATTTTTGTAGGGAATTAGGCATTGCATAGTAAATTAGCTACCTTTCTGAAGCCTTAAATCTTCAGAAAAATAGCTGAAGTCCCTCTTTTAGACCTAATGTTCTGAGTTTGCTGTTAGTACAGTTACACTAGACCATAATTTTATCTGAAGTTATTTAGAATAAGAAGGGATTTGCTAGTAAATAGGCTCTTTCTATTGCAATATTTTAAAAAAAATAATTGCTGGACATGGTAGGAAAGCAATTTTTGAGAATTTGTGAAGGTTCAGACTATTTTGTTCCTTCCTTTCTCTGAAGGCAAGGTCTGCCAGCACCAGGGAGAAGCTGCAGTGCTAACAGAAGTACTCAGCACCTACCTAAGGCCAGCCCTGCCCTCTGATGATGGCATTCTAAATTCTGACATTCAGAAACCTTCTCTGCTGGTGTTGCCATAGTTCCCTGAGCTCAGCACCTGCAATCCAGCTGCCTCCCCACTGCGATGACTCACTGACATTTCAACACTTTACTTTGTCCACTTCCTGCGTCATTGCTTTATTCTCCAGATCTCTGCCCACTTTTCCCAGTCCTGTGGTACCCATCTTTTATTGGTCAGATGTCCACAGCTCATCTGACTCTGCAATTTTCATTTGCTTTATAGGATGTCTTACTATAGCTTGCCTACTGCACTCCCAACACTTCTTTTCTTCCTCACAGCTCCTGTCCATGCAACACACAGAACAGTTTGAATATCTGGATACTGCCCAAAGTTCTTATACTTGTAAAACACAATAATAACTAGCCAACAAGCAGTCACACCTGGTCATTAACAACAGTCAGTATAAGCCTGTTGCTGTCTGAGCATGGGTCTAATTTTACTGATTCTTGAGTTACTCAAGCCTTTATTTTGAATAAAGATGCATATATTTTTGAAATTTAAGTATATATGTTATATTTTTTCAACAAAAAGTGAGTACAGTTCTCAAGTTCAGCAACGTCATGTGCAGTTTGCCACTGTGCACAAAAAAATTACTTTAGAAGTAATTTTTTTCTGAATTTGTGCTTGTGTATCTTTTAATATACTTTTGCATATCTGGTGATGCCAGTTTTATTTTTTCTATTTTTATGAAAATGCAAATTAAGTACTTTTCTATTGCAAAACCTAAAACACTTTCAGAGATTAGATTGAAACTGACTGAAATATTCACACTATCACCCTAGATTTTTTTATATGATAACAAATTAGGAGCTAAAAGGAAAGGGAGAATTAGTTTGGTGTATGGTTGAGGCAAGGTCAGATTCGGGGTAGAAGTGTCTGCATGGCAGTAGAAAGGCTATTAGTAACACTGAGAGTGATTAGTTATAGTGCAGGAGTTTGTTTAGTTTCTTGCTAATAAGGAATTGTAGGCTTAATACATGCCTCTAGAAGATTATGATCTTTGACAGACTTATGTATCACAGCACTGTAAATGTTATTTCAGCTGCAGTCTGATCCTATATTGCACAAAATCCCATCTATGAGATGCCAAAAATCTCAATTTCTGATACATTAAGAATTCTGAACACCTCAAGAAATTCTGCTTATGGGTCTTCATGACACTTCTTGGGCTAAATACAAGTGTGAGAAGAATATGAACAGCCCACTGCTGGCTCTTCAGTCTTGCTAAATATGGGTGAATTTACAATGTCTGGACCTCAGAAGATTTAGTTCCATGTACTAAGTGTTGGGGGATTTCAACAACAAAATCTTAGACTTTTGATCCTGCTAGTATATGATTATCTTAAATATACTAGATATATACTATATTATCTTAAATTACATGAGTAATTCAACTGACTGAGCTGGTACTGTTCAAACCCCTGAGGTTGATAGTAGAGGGATCATGGCCTTAACATGGGGGTAGAAGTATTTCTGTGGGGATTTCTTATTTCAGTTCAGAAGCATTGCAATTATAAGTCTGTGTGAGTGAAACTAAGACTATATCACCAGGTATATGGCATTGCTTCACTCCACAGTCACCATCATAAAACCCAGATTAATACAGTTCCATTGAGTATATTTTACACATTCCTTCCTAAGAATGAGTTTGTGATAAGCTATTTTCTCTCTTTTTTGCCATAACAGTTTTTGTTAAATGATTTCCAAATTTTAATGCCTTATATGATCTTTGAAAAGCTATAAAGTTTTAACAGACTCTAAACATAAAGTGAGTGAATAAATTGCTAGGGAGTCTGTGGTTTGATCCCAGGAAATCCTGACTAATAGCCTTTAGCTTTTTTTAGACCACCCTGACTACATTGTGAAAAACAGTTGACTTATTGCTATTTAGATTGTAATTCAAGTTACTAAAATTATAACAGTTTTTTTAAAATAAATGCTAAATAAAGACATGAGAATTTGTATTTTTTTCATATAAGACCATATGCTGAACATATTTCTTGGTCTATTTAGCTCCATCCTGTAAATAAGTGATTCTCTATATTTGGCAAACACATAAAACCACTTTTTAAGATAGAAATAGTCAATCCAAAATTAGTGTAATTATTGAGACAGTAATGGTATTCATAATATTCCTCTTGATTTTCACTGATCAGAACCTGCACATATAAAAATTAAACTAATTTGCACATGTGTTTTAGGAACCTGCCCAATAACATTTTTGGTAGGAAGTGGAAAACAAATATTGCCTAGGATAATGTCAGATAATCTTTTTATCTCTTTACTTAATGTGTAGTTTATACAAACAGTATTTTAAGAACATGGTAGTTTCAACTGAATTTTTGTTAGTTATAATATCAATTAAAAAAAAGATGCATTTCTTGTTCATCTAAATCTTGACAGTACTAGTCAAGTACAACAAACAGAGCTAAACTGAGTCCTTTTCTTTTAATAACTTGAGATTCTTCAGTGCTATCACCTTAGAGTAACTTAATTGCTTCATAGACTACATTTCTAGAAACTTGGATGGGTGTTGATCCTGGCATGCGTCTGAACTAAGGTAGTAAAAAACAGCTATGATATGAAATTGCTGTCCAAAGAGGCTCTGCCTAGAGGGTGTTTTCATGTGCATGTGCTGTGATCATGTGCATACAGAATGGATGTATTTTTGTCTTATTAAAAATGCAATTCTTTTGGTCATAGTATTTGCAGTAATAATAGATGCAAAAGAAAAGAATCTACAAAGCTATTACAGAAGGCTGATTATTTAGAAAATAATTTCCATATTGTGCAAAATATAACAAACCTTGTTGAGTAAAAAAGTAAACAAAACATATATAGAGAAAACTATGATAGCTAAGTAGCAATAAACAGAATAAATTTTCATTGTCTTTGCAATATGCTCAGATTCGCTTCTCTTTTCAAGAAGAAATAAATGATTTCCCACATAACAGAAAATTGAGTTTACTAATTCTAAAATGCTCTTGACATAGAAAAAGGAAACATTTTAATATTAATTCTAGCGCAGCATTTAAGGCATCACCATCCCCCCTTTCTACTCTTAAATAAAAAAGGAAAAATCCTATTGTTTTCCTAGGTTCACTTTGCTTCTAGTGATTGATGTAGAATTTTACTGCCATCCAATGGCAAGGACCTATTATAGCCTAAGTAAATGTCTAATGCTTTTTGATCAAATTGTAGTCTAGGGAATTTAACTTATGCAGTACACTTAGAACTTACATCAATACATCTCTGTTCTTTACACAGTAAGAAAGAAATATGACTACAGTTTCAATTTATTCTGTGTTCCCTAATTCAATTTTACTCTGAATTACTAATATTGTGGTACATAATTACCTAAATGAATAAATCAACCTAAGCTACTCACTATAAAGAACATTAGTGTATAATATTAATTTTTGCCTGTACCTTGTCATGTTAGTTTAAAAGATTCCTTTCACTACAATTAAGAGAATTTTCCTGTTTGTTAAATATTCTTTAGTTAAAAGAATACTCTTCTCCATTCCATTTACCGTGCTTGGAGATTTCAGAGTTGTTATTGCACACTAAATAATTGCTTTATGATTCTCAAACATGGTATAGGGGTTGTTGTGCACTTTCTTTCCTTTTTACTCAAACAAACTTCTAGGACAGAAAGATAACTATTTAAAACTCTAATCTGAAATATATGGATTTTAGTATACTTTTATGCTCTATGCCTTCCAGAATCAGCTTCAACAGGCAGTCCAACCTAACAGTCATTTTTTAGGGTTTTAAGAAGCAATCTAAAGTTAAGACACTTCATTTTTCAAGTGTTTATTTTACAGAGGAAACAATACAGATACAGCTAAAGGAAATAATGTCAGACCTTGGCCAGAATATAAAGCCAAGGCTCCATCTTGTAGTACTAATTAAAAATTTCAATAATCAGTGGCTGTTAAAGGAAAAAAAAAGACCTACCAGGATGAAGAAAAATATCAATTCAGAAAGAAAGAGAAAAAAAATAAAGACACAAAGAAAGACACAAAGTCTTATTTCTATTGTTTCATTTTAGCTAGAAGACTCCTCATATACTTTAAGTTTGTTAGGATTGCTCTCCACTGCCTGTTAAAGGCAATGGACACACGTCCAGTGACATAAAAGAGACCTAAACCATGTCCCAGTTGTGCATTCATATCTCCTTGCACAGATGGCTGCCTGGAGTGCCACAGGTGTATTTCAATTCAAATTTTTAGAAAAAATATTTTTGGCTTCTCACAAACATGCAAACAATGGATATCTACTATGAGAATCAGAACACGTAGGAACACTTTCTAAGATATTATGCTGATCTCTTGCCATTATTTCAATTTGTTTTAACAACTCCATGGCCACAGTCTTTAACTATTACCATAGCTGTATAGAAAGAATAAACTTTGATTAAATTACATCATTAACCTGAAGCACACTCCACAGCATGTAAGATTACTGGAGATGGAGCAAGAAACAGAATAAAGAACACAGTCCCAAAAGACTCAGACATATATGCCTTATGTGTCCATGCCTTAGATAAATTCTACACTTATGAAAACCATTACAAAATTAAACCTTTCCTTCTCTAACTGAAATACAATGACATTAATCAGCACAAAGTCTTTGGGGTTCATGTGCAGAGAAAAGAGCACCATGCTTAAAGATAACGAAATTAAAGTAGCTATGTGTATACTGTTTGCTATTGTAGTTCTCTAACACTAAAGGAATAGCAGAAGAGTCCAATAAGAAAATTAGAATAATGGTACATAAGTTACTTGTATTGTTGTATTTATTCTGTAATTAATATCAGGACACCACAATTGCATTTAGACTGTCAAAGAGCACCAGTCTCAGAAAAGGAGCGTAGGTGAGCATGGCACACATGTTCCTCCTTGGGAATATCCGTTTATTGCTAGCTAAGTTGCTAATTCATTTTCTAAAGTATTCTTATTGCTATAGTTCTCAATGTCTCATGTATAAGCTTATGCAAATTTATTCAGTGAAATCAGTTCTACATTAATTTGTACAAAAAGCTACACTTACTTCAATTTTAATACTCCAAGTCAATATACTTTCAGAGAGCAGATACTTTCTCCTATCCCTCAAAATTCACTTAATCAGTTTCTAAAAATGGGTAGGAGGAAAAATTTAATTTCAACCAATTTTTCTTTCATGTTTTAAATAATGGGTCGTTTTGGTTTTCTTTTCCTTCTCTGTGCTTTGAAGGAAAGGTCTGTGTGACAGCTAACAAAGCTGCACTGACTTTGTAGCCCTCATTTTATGAGACATGAGATAAGATGCCCCCTGCATGGGTCTCCACGAGTTCAGCTGGCCGTAGCACATGGGCAGGCTTCAGGAAATGGAGACTTCCCCTGACTTGTGCACACAGATGTGTGTGGGGGGAGATATCTGCTAGTGAGAGGCACTGGAGATCACAGACAGAGAACACAAAGGAAGTCCATGAGCTGGGTGAGGTGTGCATGGGTGAATTTGGGGCAATTCCATCACTCCAGTGCTCCTGCCAACAAGAGCAGAGCTGGTAAAGTGGAGACCGTGGAGAATACAGCATGTAGCATTTGTTAATGGGCTAGAGATGCCTCTGCTCAGTTATTTTTCCCACTGCAGGAAATATCATCAGTCTATCCATCCATAATTTCTCTTGGCCAAGAGGGGAGGAGACCTGTGTAGTGACAAGAGGTGGCACACGTGGCCCTGCCACCAGTAAGAAGGAACATCAACCAGCAACCTCACCCCAGAAGAACTTTCTGCCCACCATCTCCCTCCTTTCACTCTCTCCACATGTTAATGCATATTCAAACAATTCATCAAAATAACCGGAAGGCAAACCACCACTGAATCACCCTCATCCCTGAATAAGCTGCTCACAGTCAATTGCCTTTTTCCTAGTTTAATTTTCTTTGTGCATATTATAATGCTCCGTGTACTCAGTGACAATCATTTCTGCAAAGCTGCATTTCATTTCCTCTGACCACTAAAACTGTGATCTGCTTTACTTGCCTGAAACAAGTATCATGCACAGATTTTAATTATTTAGTCATGATTTAGCATGCATGATATATGGCTATCATTATCAATGGCTGCAATATCTCTTCTTTTGGCTATTTAACATGGGGAAGATGCTCTTTGTTATTAACATCTGTTCATCAGGGACACAGACCTTCTCAGCATTACTAGCACCTTCTGTTTTTGTCAGGAGAAAGGAAAGTGATCAAGAGCCTCATCAGAGCCTAATTTGGCACTGATGTGTTTTCCTTTCTCTTAGCTTAGCCTAGATCTAAATTGTTCCTTGAAATTACAGTAGCTGTTAAAATACTGTTCAATAACGAGATCTGACTAGGCATAGACTAAGATGGTACAGATACAAATGTAACATAATTTGAATGTTATGGTTGTGTGTGGGCTACAAGATGAAAAATAAGTTAATAAGAGACGTGGTGGAATTAGAAAATAAGATTAGTGAAGTACTTTAGCCGTGAAACCATCTTCTAGCTATGAAAAAATGGTTAATCTTACTTTTCTCCCACTGAGTTCATGCCAGTTTTCCTGCAGCCCAGTGAAGGCCTCAGAACAGAAACGTCCCCTTTACATTTACCTTGCCATAGCAGGCATTTTATTAAGCTTTTTAAGGATGGATCTTGGGTTTACAGTCAAACAAGGCGCTGGTCCTAGGCTGCTGCTCTCTGTGCTGTTACAGCAAGGACACCCAGCTGTTTGCGTAAGGGCATCCCTGCTCAGCTGCTTTCCAGGTGGGTCAACCCTGAAGGGACGGGTGTACTTTGAGAACAGACTACGCTTGAACTTTTTCTGCAGATCCTTCTAAAAGCAAAGGTAAACAAAAAAAAAGGGATTTCTACAAAAGTATTTGGTTCTGTGAGTGCTGCCAATACTAAGCCAGTATAACAATGTTTGTGCTCCAGACCAGGATCTTAGTTCTTCCTAAAAGAAAGCATCAAGATCTGATCATGTAGATAAAAGAGGAAACTTCTCATGAATATACTCTACGTGATTAAAACTCCAGCTCCCTATGGTTTAGACCTGGAAGACATTTTAATTATCTATCTAACATCTTGCTATTTCTGGAATTTTGACTGCAAATGTCTGACACAGTGTTTTATAGAGTATCCCTTTCTCATATTGTGCTTTTTTTATACTCCAGATGTACAGTAAACAACAAAAGCCTGTTTCATCTCTTATGCTTCATCAGATGAAAGTGAAAGATAACTAAAATGAAAAAGAAAACACTTTTAATCATAAACATCCTGCTTATAATGTAAAGTCCCATAACAATCTCAAATATGCTTTACCAAAAAGACTCAAACTACACAGAACTGAGAAATTTAAACATTAACACTAGTGTAAACAAATATTTAAAAAATCAGCACAGAAAAGCCTTACATTGTCCTCATTTTCCAGGCAAAAAATATTCAAATTTTTGCACATAATTATAAATTTTAATCAATTTTAGCAAATTTCAATACCATCCTGTCAAAAACTAGCAGCACAGGGGAAAAAAAAATTACCATGATAATCATAAGCATGTTTTGGTTCTGAATACATAAGTAAGAGCAACTTAATCACCAGGGTGATTTTCCAAATGTAATCCAGCCTATGGGATAATACTCTTACTAATAGTATGTGAATGAGAACATAAATGCAGCATATAACCTAAAAGAAGCACATGAAAGGTGGATATCAAGCTTAAAGCCTTTAAACTTTATATTAGAGTGACCACATAAATAGTGCTTTAAAAGCATGGAGTTATTATATACACTGAATAAGAAATATGAAGGAATTCTGATAGACTCAGTGCTTGAGTGATTTCTAAAATTGCCTTATCACTTCTTAAACCAGAGCATTGAACTAACAGCTTAATATACCTAAAGTCTTGTCAAACATTTTCTCTGGGACTAATCTATTTCCTAGAGTAGTCCCTGAGTTTAAATATGAAGCAAAAGACTGATATGTCAGCTCAGGTTTTGACCCACAGGAAATGTCTACGATGTGAAAGGGACTGCAGTGACAGGCTGCATGAGTTGGTGACAATCAGAGCTTCCAAGGCAGAACTGTGCTGTGTAGCTTGTCCAAGCAGGGCTTATCTTTGTTGCCCAAGCAGTATTTGCTGCTGCCTTTGGCAGCCCCTGGCAGGACGTGTTAGCTGGAGCAAAGCAGCGTGCAAGCACGGCTGGCATCTGAACCGGAGACTCCCTGACAGCTGGCACCCAGAGCTGTGCCAACACGGGCTGCGCTCTGGGACACTTCACTGCTGCCGTGGCCATTACCTTCAGTCAGATCAATGATTAATTCAGGATGTGTAAAAAACTTTGTAAAAGAACTCTCTAAACTGGGGGTTTGTAAGATAGGTCTATATATATAACATTTTCACGAGCAGAGGGAAAACCAGGAAAAAATAACTAGTGAATGCACATGTACTTTGTAAAACCAGATTAACCACTCTGATAATAATATGATCTTTGTGCACATGTGTATGTCTATAAATTCACCAACTGATTCCTACATCCACAGTATATCTTTCTTCATCCTGCTTTTTAAAAGCAGTCATGTCAGACTCCTTTTATATGATAGGCCTCATCTGATACCCTGGTGCTTGGTAGCAAACACTTTCAAAAGAAGTTATTAAGGTAAACATTATTAACAGAGAAGTAAGGAATAACATTCTATTTGCATTGTCAACCAAAGATGCCTGTTATTAACTAGAAACAAGACCTGCAGGAAATTATTCCTTTATCTTTTCACTACTGCCTTTTTTCTCTTCACCTAAAGAGAAATGGGCTTTTGAAGTCTGATATGGTCAGCTTTCAGTCAGCCAAATTTGAGTTATTTGTGCTCAGAACCACCTGCTCAGGGGCAGCAAAACGACATGGCTCTCAGGAGCAGGCAAGTACAGCTGGTCTCCTGTCACACGGGGCCTGAGTCAATATACCATCTAGATCTACGATGGCTGTGTATGTGCTCAGCTCCTGGGTTGTCTGGCTGTGTTTCCATGGAAGGAGGTAGAGGAAAGCTACGTCAAGCCAGTCAGATCCAGCTGGATCTCTTAAGTCCATGCAGGTTGTCCCCATTGAACTGAACATGTGGAAGTACACTTGGTAGCAGACAGATTTCAGAGGGTCTCTTTTGGGTTTTAATATAATAAACTCCATGAAACCAGGTGCTTAGAGAGTGATGCAGGTACACCAAATAGCTCTGCAGGAGACAGCTTTGATACAGCAAAACTCATACTGTTTTGGAGCTAATTGGTTAGTCCAATTGAACCAAGCCTGATTTCACACAGAGGTGCTGTGAGATTACAAGTGTACTGTACTGGGTTTGATTTCTATAACACTTCTATGGTTCTCTGAGCATTTGCATCAAATATCACCAAGCCCCTCACTCAGAGAGAGCCAAGAGTTGACTGTGTTTGGAGAGTTGCTGGCACACACGCACACACGTTACATGCAAACTATCGCATGCTGCTGCTGAACTACTGTAACAACACAAACTGAGGGAGCAGTGCCTCTAAGCTAGAGTAACCGTAGAGCAACTGGAGTAGCTTTTGAAAGGAACATGTTCCATGAAAATACTGACCTACTGCTTCTTACCAAAAACATCATACAAATTTTGTTCTGCTTGGAGCACAGGAGTGTTTAAAACATGCATGTGAGGCAATGACAGCTTTCTAAAACATCTTGCATGCTAAACTCTGATTTTGATCCATAAACTCCCTCACACTTATGCAAATTCTGCTAATTTTTGCATTGTCATAAGAGTTTTCTAAGCAACCACTTCTGCTCGGCATCTCTGCACATCAGGCCACATACAAAACCATTCATGCATGGTTTTGACCATTAATGCTCTGATACAGTAACAGGCCACTGGGCGATCAAAAATCACTGCTACCTCTTAGCAAGACTTCCTTATGTTGGCAAAAATAAATGCGGGGTATGGAATTTACAATAGGGTTCTTTCCAAGTATATCAAAACTTTAAGCTAATAGACTAATGACAGTCAGCTATGATAATGCCTGAAATAACCCATACCACATTTCATGTTCAGAATGAAAGATATTTACTTCTGAATCTGAGTGGAGAAGGTTTGGGGCTGTCACTGTGCCACCCATGAAGAGATAACAGCAGCACTAACCCTGTGCAGCTGAGGGGCCAGCCCCACTCTGGATGGGGCTACTAATTTCTGCAGCCTGGGCTTGCCTAAATGGTTGCTGGAACAAAGGAGGGAGGTAACTTCCTACTGGCCAGGAAGCAGCTGATTTGGGGTCTTGCCTTGTGCTCCTTTGGCTTGGAAACTGGGGGTGTTGACTGGATGTGGTAAGTGATTTGTGTGGATGTTATGGTCACAAATCCATGCTGTGTAATGGAAAATGGCGCTGGTTTAAAGAGGGTTGGCAATAAGGAAGTGGTGTTTGTGAAGAGGAGAGTTCCCAGTATCAGGTTAGTCTGTTGAAGCGGCTATTTCTGTGGCTCCCAACTTCTTTCACATCAGGGATTCTGAAGAATTATAAGTGGGTTTAATAAGAAGGGCTATTTGGCACAGTGAACGGTATTCACAGTCATGATGAATAAGAACAGGCAAGTGTGGACCTTCAAAAGCGTGCTATCTGATTCCCTGAAAACCAGTTTTTCAAAAGCAAGTAGTCTTATATTATTGGAAGACAAACAGCCAGCCAGGAAAAAAAATAATTGCTGTGGATACTGTAAATGTAGTGGACATATGGAAATGTGGGCTTACTGTTTGGCTACATTAGGAATAGTGAGGAGGACATCAGTATCTGCATTTTAACACAGCTGTAGATAAGTGTTCCATAGTGTTTCAAATCAAGTGGAGTTACCATGATGGGAAGCTAATTTTCTGGTGTTGGATCATGGAGCTGGGTTGATTTTCTTTATTCTTTCATTCAAGACCTAGTTGTGAAGAATGATAAAATAACATCAAGAAAACAAAGTTCATGATGTGCAAACACTGTAGTAGGTGATGTGTCCAGATGCTGTCTTCTGTGTGTTTTCTCTCTGTTCTGGAAGCAGCTTAAGAGCTTGAAAGGCAGTGCAGTCTACTTAATCATTGCTAATCCAAGAATTCAAAACACAGAAACCTGTTATTTATGCCATGAAATTGCTCCAAAGGTTAAAATGTCTTATATGCCAGCACAGCAAGTTTCCCTTGAGGTTCTGTCAAGTCTGAATTTAAGTGGCTTTGAGTCCAGGTAATTCCAGGCCAATTAGCTTCAACCACACTGAACCTTGAAAATTGCCTCTTTCAGGAAGTGGTGAGATTCATGCCTAGAAAACCCCACTTGTATTCTGCTCCAGGGGCTGGGTATAAATCTTTAGTGTTCTCATTAATCTTTTAAGCTGGGGAACATAAACATCTGGAAGCTTGCACTTTCAGAGTTCCGTAACAACATCTCCAACTGGTTATTTCACTTCTTTTGTCTATAATAATGCCCCATTTTATTCCCCATGTATTATTCATGTATACCTTAAATTTAATCACCAACCCACTAAAGTTAAAATCACACTACACCTGAGATATAAACACCATCACACTCGAGTTGAGAACACATTATGCCTTATCCATAATTACTATCATACTGAGGTAAGGCTCTCACCTCTTTTTTGTAATACCACCAAAGCTTTTCTGGTTAGCAGTGCCTTTTCATACCTGTATAACAAATGCAAAGCGTTCTTTTGCTCTTGGGTCCTTTCCTCTCTACACAGGGAAACTTTTTTTGTTTCATATTCAGCCTTCTAGTTAGCTGTTTTCTGCCACATGTGAAAGTGGTGCTTGCCAATTAGGGATGTGCTGCCTTTGATTGCTGAAAGCACTCAGGGTGTGTCCTTCCTGTCCGCCCCCTGCAGAAGCACCGCTGGGGGCTCCTTATGTTACACAGGGAACATCTCCTTTACCTGAGCCAGAGTTCATGCCCTACGCTCATCCCACCTGGCAGTCCCTGTCTTCACTTGCTCCCTGGACAATTTTGAGATTTCAGTAGTGAACAAAGACACTACTATAGACCTGGCAGAGTATTTCTGCAGACACCTCTCTGGTATTATTGGGAGAGATATTGTACCAGTGCTCCTGTGCAGCAGCATAATGTGCTGTGGTGAACTGGCAGCATGCCTATTCCTGCAGGGCAGAGGACTTCTGCTAAAGACCTGAGCATCCCCACTTAAGTGGCACTATGGAATAAAACTTGCCTTGTAATTTGGTGTCCTGTATACATACTGGATCTTACCTGCAAGTCTCTGGACCAGCTGGCCTCTTACCTATTCAGAGCCAGAGGTATCCACAGGTATTTAATGTTGGTTACCTGTCTCTTCTGTAGTTTTCAAAGAAGTGTAATTTTTTGTTTGTTCTGTTCTTGGTTCTCTAGTCTCGTTAAGTCACTATGTGTTACCCAGCTGTCTTGAGTTCTGATGTTGCCTCTTCATAATAAATAAACATACTAAAATGTAGATGTGCACCTTAGGGGCGTGGTTTAGTGCTGGAGTTGGCAGTACTAGGTCAGTGGTTGGACTTAATCTTGGAGGTCTTTTCCAACCCAAATGATCTATGTGTCTATGTATAATGCATATATAATCACAGAATTCTAGAATGGCCTGTGATGGAAAGGACCTTAAAGATCATCTAGTCCCAACGCACCCTGCCATGTGCAGAGACACCTTTCACTAGACCCAGGTTGCTCAAAGCCCTGTCCAACCTGTCCTTGAACACTTCCAGAGATGGGGCAGGCACAGCTTCTCTGGGCAAACTGTGCCAGCGCCTCACCAGCCTCACAGTAAAGGAATTCTTCCTGATATCTGATTTAAATCTACCCTCTTTTTGTTTAAAAACATTCCCCCTTGTCCTATCACTGTCTGACCATGTAAAAAGTTGTTCTCCCTCTTTTGCATAAGCTCACTTTAAGTACTGGAAAGCTGTAATTACATATAATAATAAACAACAGATCCTGGGTGGACAATTATTGCAAGACTGCACTTGTATCTTGTTCTGAACTTGTACTGTACTAAACAGTCCTGGTTCTGAAGAGGAAAAAAAAAATGACATAAAACTTTGAGCAGGAAGTAATCCCATTTAAGTGGCTTGCAATCTGCATAGGTGTAACAGTTTTCAGTGTGTAACTAACTAGTTTCAAATTTATTCAAATAAAAAATGCTGGAAGTTTGTACTTTGAACATTCTTTGACTTATTTTTTTAATGGAAAGCAAATCCAAGTTAAATGCAAAAAAACCTCCAAAAATTAAAATTGTCTTCTGTCTATGTTAAACATGAAAATGTTATACTTTGTTCAGTATCTCGGCATTTTCATATGTTTTATATCAAGGTATTCTGCTTTATACAGTGTTGAACTTTTCTCCAGTCTTTTGCAATACCTGGGGTCAACAATGCAAAAACGGAGAGAAAATTTTATTTCAATTTATTGTCTGGCTATAATTAAATCCACTAATATTGTTCTAACGCTGCCTTTGTTCCAGAAATCACAGTGGTGAGTGCTACATCTCACCTTATGTTATATTTAAGAAGCCTTTCATGCTTATGTATTTAATTATCTGGCATTCTTTTAATGTATTTGTCAAGCACTCTGAAATATATTATTGCAATACCATATCTGCAGTAGTATCTGCACATAAACAAATGTGCTTCTTAACTACAGCACTGAGAACTCCCTCTGGTAGGATTCCCAAACTGCTCTGCAGGTTGCTGGCTACAGCAGACTACCAAAACAAATCTCTTACCATGATCAAGGTCAGAGCCAGGTCAGTCATTCACAGAATATTACATCTCTTCTTGGAAGCAGGAAGCATTTGATATTTGATTTCCCTATGCACCATTCTTTGATGGATTTTCCTTTTCTTTCCTGCAGAGGGAAGAAACTGTTATGTTAAAACTGTTATATGTATTTACATGTAATGACTGATATTTATTTAATATTGATAGTGTCCTGGAAAACCATTAAGGAAATGCATCTTCTGGCTCTGCAAAAGTATGTAGAGTGCTATTCTACTGGAGTCTAAATAATCCTTTGTGGAAAAGTGCGTTCACATGAGGACACTGGTCAAGGTGGTTTACAGTCACATCAGTTATTTCAGTAAATGTTTAATCCCCAAGTAGACTTCATCTATGATTTATGAAGGATCTGGGAGAGGAACATTGCTACCACTTCAGATGGCCAAGTTACCTTGGCAATTGTGCTTGGCTAATTTGCCAGGATAAGACCAAGGTTTCCATTTTCTGTTTATGTATGTATATACAGCTATGGAAAATTAGCTGGCTGATATTGTGGCTGAAAATGGAGCATTGTGTGTGTATGCTTCAAAATCCTTTGAATCTTACAGTTCTGGTAGCAAAATTACCAAAGAGATTACTCAATCCATGGATAGAATCCTGATTTTCATTGCATAGTCTTCTCATCTTTTTAATTCAGATTTGATAAAACATTGATTTCAAATAGTTTTTTTGATGTGGGGATTTTTGTTGTGGTTTAGCTTCTTCTTTTCTTTTTTTCCCCCCCTCGAGTTCTATTTCCCTCAGTTTCCCCTCTCCTGGCTCTTAAATGCTAGGGCTCCTAGTGTCTCCTGATTTAAAAAGTAACTAAAAATCTGAATAGGTTACCTTTCATATTTCCTAGGAAAGTGGTCTTTTGTCAGTATGCTGTGAGTGTTGTGGCTGCTGGAATGGAGGAAAAACTTTGGGTTTCTGACATCAGAAATAATTTCAGTTAACTGAAACCAAATTCCTCTCTGTGATAAAATTGGGCAGCTCTGTCTTACAGAAAAGTCCAGGGTGATGTGCTTGATGGCAAAGTGTTCTACTGACTTAGCAGCAATGATAAATGAGATTCCCTGGTAGACTATCCTTGTACTGCTGTGAGAGAGGGTCCTCTCTCATGCTGTCACAGTCCTTCATGAAGGACCTTAACACACAACCAGCAACCAGAGGAGACTAAGATCAAAGTGCATGGAGCAAGAGCAACACCCCGGACAGACATGCATGTAACTTAATTCTCTCCTAATTCAACCAAGTGCAGAAATGCTTAATTTTACTAGTTAATTTGTATGTTGGTTAGACATATATGGTGTTCTAAGTGCTTGAATTTATAAAATATGGAATCTGAGGTATTCATGAGCTATGCTATGCATTATGCTTAAAACTACAACAAACTATGGAATGCATTAATTTTACAATAGATATTAAAAGTCTTGTGTGCAGCTGATTAAACTAGAGGAAAAGTGCCATTTTTTTTCAGTTTAAAGCTAAGGAAACTTGGGCAGTGTTATACAGATTACACACGCTCTGAGTAGGAAAAAGGTTGCAAGTATGAATAGCAGTCTGAGTTTATCCTGGTAAGTAGAAAGACAAGTAAAGTGAGAAGTCAGATGACAACTAAACTGGTGTGAATCATGTCATACTGGATGTATTAGAGAGGAGCCAAATACCTCACTGTTGCTGGTCATCCTGATCTTGCTGTGTGGAAATCCTGGGTCATGCAAATAGAAATACCAAAGATGCTTCTCCTAGCTTGACAAAGTGTGTAATCAATGATAAATTGCACTTATTTTTGCATTTGTGTCTTGTTATTCATGAGAGATGAAGACTAAAATGTGAAGTAAATCCTAATACGGAGTGCCTGTGATGGATGGTTGGCTTTCTCTTATTGTTGTTTATAGTCCTTTAACTGCTTGTCATTAAAGACTAAGATGGTAGAAGGGGGAAACTGCCTTGGAAGTTTTTATGGCTCATTACCTTCCTATTTATTCTCTTAGCCTCCAGTGTCCTGGGCAAGATATTAAAAATCTTTGTTATTCTTGGAAAAAAAAATCCTAAAACTAATCTTCACTAATTTCTTTGCAATCAGTTTTAGAGTTTAACTGACCAGGAAGCTCAAGTTGAGTTCAGGGATGCCAATTGCTTTCCGTAGTTATTTTTGGACAGAAAGCCTGATATTTGAGGCAGGCACTTCTGCCATTCTTTGGTGACGATGGTGACTGTCATGCACAAAGCTACCTATGTAACTTTCATCATTTTACATGAAATCAAAACTTGGAATGGTAGAGACTTTCTTCTGTTGAGGAAACCTGTAGGTGTTGGATTAGTGCAATAAATACAGTGGTCTTTCAGCCAAACACCCTCCCTTACTGAAAGAGAAATACATAGATGCACATAATGTACCTTTTTGGTTTCTTGTCTCCAATTATACTAACAAGCTCCATGCTGAGAAAGGATTAGGGCTGATGGACAATCAAAGACAATGCTTCCTTCTTGGTAAAAAGGTGTGAAAAGATATAGGCACTAGAGCTGGAGTTATTAGGCATACCTGCAGGAGGCCATATGACTAAGTTAGGCCATGAGAGACTGAAGTATAGAAATTGCTTAGTCACTATTCTAAGATCTTCAATGACATCTTTAACACCTTTTGATTCTAAAGGAAAAGCCACAATGCAAACATTCCCCTCGCAGGTTCTGCTCAGTGCTTGCGGCTCAGTAGGGCAGCGCGACACCTGGCTGAGTAAAATTCCCAGTGGGAGACCTGCACTCGCCCTTCCAGCAGGGCATGGGCACCTGCAGGCGCTCAGAAAGCAAAGCTGGAGATTAGAGGCAGAAAGGTCCTATGGAATAAGCCCTCTGCTAATTTCGTTCTGTATTCCATAGTAGGAGAGGAGTAAATTAAAAGGTAGAATCAAAGAACAGTGTTAGATAAGTTTTTATTAACCATATTATTGATTCTTTAGAGCACTTAAAATATCCAAAGCAAGATGGTCAGAGAAAGAAAATTTCTTGTTCAAGTGCATTACCAAGAAATCATGACTTACATTTTTAAAATGTCTATACAATTTCAGTCCCTTTATCTTTTACTCGGCTTTGCTGAAGATATTTTACTTTAATTTCAACAGGAAAGATTTGAAGATTGAATCAATTTTATCTCTTCTTTGTAGCTGGCTATTTATTATCCTTTTCAAATGTGTTCCTGACTTTTTGTGTGCAGTTCTTTGGAAATTCATATTTATATCTTGCCTGCTCTATGCTTTGTGGACTATGGTTACTAACCTGTGAAACTCAGTGGTGTCCAATTGAACTAATCATAAAATACTATGTAAACATCTCCCTGCATCAAGGATATATATTAAGTTACATTCCACACAGACAATGCGAAATAAAAATATTGTAACTGAGAAATGGGTATCTAATACAAATGTTATTAATGTACCTCCCAAAGACTGCTCAGAGGCAAAGGTGACCGCAGGGGCGGAGGTGGATGGTTACAGGCTGCCTTCTCTAACATCTGTGTAAATACTGGAGTGGTGGGCCCTCTAAGTTACAAGGGCTGCAGTTTCAAATATTAAACTACAAAAAAGTCTGTCTGTGACTGTACTAAATAAATTGCCTTTAGTATCTTTTCTTTTTTGCTTGCTAGTATTAAGGAAAATACCAGAAGGACCACCAAGGAAGAAAGGGGCAGGAAAAGGACATAGGCATAATGAATGAATGTCGAGATTTAATTGACACAGTAGCGGCTTATACTGTCTGTTCTCTTTGTGGAGATGTTACCCTTTGTACGTTGATAGCAGTAACCTTCCAAAGAATGTATCAAATGGACTCATAACCCCTCCAATATTGGGGAAAAAAAAAGGTGTCTTCTTTAAATCATATTCTTTTCCCCTAAAGCCAAATATCCTTAACATTAAAACAGCTAAACAGAATGTTTAGAATAAGTTTTGATATAAAGGAAGGTAGTTAATAAAAAAGAAGATAGTTAACTGTTAAAAATAGCCTCAATGTGATCATTGCTGTAGAGGCATGAGTAGTGTAGAGAAAGGGTTAGATAAGTGGGTTAAAATGGGAAACTAGGACACTAAACACTTATGTTTGATTCTATCTCTTCAAGTTTTCCTGGTAGATTTCTCTGAAAGACTTTTTAAAATTCACATAAGCCTGATTTTTTTTCACCCCCAGCTTCAGGTTCAGTTTGCAAACAGGTGTCAAGAATGCAAATATGAGTGTGTGTTACAATTATAAATTGCTCCAGTATGTTGTTTTCAGAATGCATGGAAGGAAATTGTGGCTGACTATAGATGCAGCCTGCTATATATGCAGAAAGATATGATAATAGGCTGGAAATCAGCAGTTCTAAATTTCAGCATTTTTATTTTCTTTTTAGTGGTAGAAAATGTTGACACAGGGAGATCTTGTGACCACTCCAAATAAACATATATCAGTAATAACAAAATTAAAGAAAATTTAAAGTTTTACACTGCAGGTAGTCACATGAGCTTAATATTAATTACAACTTAGGATTATACTTAATTTAGGGTGAAGACTGCTTTTTATAGTAGAATTCTTGGGTAGAGTATGTATAAGAAAACATTAGATTGGATCAGACTCTTTTACTGCACATGGGAAGTATTGTGGCATTACTTTAGAAGCTCCTTTAAGTGACGTAGCTCTGTGGTGCATGAGGAATATTTTTTAGGGAAACTCTGAGGTCTAGTAGCAATCTAGAGATATTTTCCATGGACTCTTAATTTTCTCTAAGACCTGAGCACACTGCTATGGACACCGATTTATATCCATAAACGCCACTTTGAATATTTCCATCTCCCTCTCTGTGTGTTTTTATATTTATCTGAAAAGCATATATTTCACAGCAATACAGTTTTAAGTTCCAGTCTAAACTGAAGCTTATATATTCTGGTTTCTGTTAGAGGTGGGAAGGAAGGCATACAGGGACAGGAGAGGAAGTATGGTGAAGGATTCCTAATACCTCAGTCATAAGGTAATTTACCTGGTTAGCACAGAGGTTAAGCTGGTTTTTAACAATTGGAGGTAAAAGACAAAAAACCAGAAAGCTCAAACCATGCAGATAAAACTATTTTATGCACAACATGTGGGTCTTCTGTATAGAACTCCTCTATGTTGTATTGATCATGGCCTTCCCTGTGAATGTGTCAATGAAATAATTTCTGTAAAAAACCCAAACAAACCAAAAAAATCAGCCACAAAACACTAAAAGAAGAATCCCCAAATATTAACTTTTGTGCTGCTTGAATTTGTGTTTTGACAAATGAAGACCAGTGAGTTTTATTAACTGATTTTAAGAATTTACTTTTCTCCAAAAAAAAACCAATTATGTTTCAATTAAAAAAAAAAAAAAGGCAAACAGCCTCCAACTGTCTCCTTCTGTAATGTGGTCTCTCCGAGGCTCCCTGTATGGTACAGTGCAGTTCAGCGATGATGTACATGATCCAGCTGTGTCAGGCATGCAGGATATCCTGGTAAGTGCATCTCCTGTTCAATGATACTGCCTGTGGATCCCAAAACAGATGATCCAACACTGCACCACATACAACTACCCTCTTATTTAATCAGAAAAAGACATTTTAATCATGCCATTATATTTGAAACAGTTGGGTTCAGAAAAGTACAAAAATACTTATGCAACTGCAATAATGTCAATACTGTGTATGTATTTGAAGATTTTGATTGCCAAGTTGGCAGAAGATTGTATTGAATTTCAGTACAATATCTTTATGTCCATATACAATACAGCTATGGATTTAATGTTGGAGATGAGTCTCATTGCTTATCATTAACATCACAATTCTTTTCCCTCCAGTGTTTGCTAGCTCTGATTTAAGTGAAGTAGCTCCTGACTAATCATGATGTTATTCAGATGAAAGTTTTTAGGCAACTTAGCTGCTATTCAGCTCAGCTGTAGCCATTCAAGGGAGCCAGAGAGTAAGATTTTAAACAAATCTCCTTGTATTTAGAAATAAGCCAATCTAGCTACTGGGCTATTGCATAAAAGTGTCTGACTTTTTGCAGGATGCCCTTATTGGAAAGATAATTGTTCTAGCATAGGCTGGGCTCAGCAGTCTGTGCCAGTCTGGTGTGGGGCATGGGATGAGAGGCAGGCAGACTGGAGTGAGTGGCACAGAAGTGCTGTGCTGCCATTGGATGCCTCTTCCTAATGACTTTCAGACACATAAGAGGAACTCTTCTTGCTCACGAAATAGCTGCAGAAGACTGCTGCTGGATGAATTTCCTGCTTTCAGCTGAAATGAAAGCAATATTTTTACAGCAGTATGCAGCTTTATTGACAAGAACATAAGCATGTTTTTTTATTGTATCAGCATTTACCATTTCCCAAATTTTAATTGGAAGTTAATGATGTATGGCTTTTCTAGTAACTAAATTAATATTTGAACCACTGCAAGTTGCTTTAATAATTGTTCAGCTAATCGTTTAAATTGTCTTTACTTGTGCAAAGTCATATAAATGGTAAAAATTAAAAATTAATCAACTTGATTTACGTAACTAAAAGCTGCCATCTAATGGATATTTTTCAATAGAAGACAGCAGTAATTATGCCAAAAAAAAAAATTCGTTCCTGTAGTTTGAACGATTATAGCAATTTCCACCGGGGGATTTCGCAGTCAGGTTCCAGTTCTGGGCAACAGTGATTAATATAATGGTTATTAATGAGAATTCATTTTTGTACATCGAGGGGTGTTTGGGTGCCAGTGTTCCAAAAGCAATGTGGTTAGCATATTAATTACAAAAGATAGCATTGTACTGGTGACTAAGTAACTATATTGATTTTTTTCTCGTTTTCTGTGATGTGAAAGGTCAATTAGACTTATAGAAACAATGGAGCCTTCACAGCAGGAACTATCATTTCGCTCTGCTGACATCTTTTTAGCCATGTACAAAGTTCATTAAATGTGCAAAGGTAGTAACATTAAAAGGAAGAAAGTGATTGGGTCAGAGGTCACCAACCATGGCAAGCTGACAGCCTCTTGTGGATTACACCACGGGAGCTAAGTAATAGTGAGAATTGCCTTTCAGGTTGCCCACTGGGACCAAGAGGAATGAAGTCATAAGCAGCTAATACTATTGGGTTAATTAAAAGGAATATTGACAGCAGCTTTGTTTGTCTTGCACTGAATTGGATGCTGTTAACCAAGTATTTTATTGGGTTACATAACATTAGTACATTTTTTGTCTTGAATAATAGATTGCCAAATTTTAACATCCACAGTGTGCCAGTAAACAGGTATTGAACCAAACATGTCTGACGCTTGCACAGTCTTCTATTTCACTGTCTCTGTTCATGTTATGATGTAACCCATTCAGGTTATTTTCCTTTCCATTGAAGTTGGCTCTGTCAGGTGTTAATGTCCAGACATTTTCACAGAAAGGTTACAAGCAGCTGAAGATCTCCCCTTCCTGAGATACGATGGTTTACTAAATAATACTGAGTGTCTGTCATTCTGCTCATTTGGTCAAGCATTTATGAAGTTTTTAACACTTTTAGTTTGTCTCATTTAAAACAGTAAGATTCAAAGCAAGCAGTACAAACCCAAAAACCCTGCATAAAGGACACGAGGTACTGTAATGTAGGACTTGTTTTGATTTTTATTATTCTGATGTTTGTGGAACAGCTGAGTAAAGCATTCATGATAATTCTGGTGAAATTAATAACTTTAAGAGCACATCTGCAAGATTTTAAAATTGATTGCCATTTCTGCATAAAAATGACAGGTTTTCATACTAAACGTTCAGGAGAATAACCCTAAATTTTAATAAGTTTTCAAAGTGGTTTTCTTCACTGCTATGCTGAAAACATTATTTATATGCTAGATGTGACTAATTTGCTTGTAGTCTTCATCTCAAAACATCAGAGTTTTTACTTTTCCATGCTAAAAAGAAAGAACTTGATGTGAAGTCTCCATGTAGTAATATATGTCTGATTGCTTCAAATTTTGTGTGATCATTTTTGATTTCAAATGAGCTCAGAGCTGGCAGTGCAGAGATGTACAGGTAGACTTCAAAGCTGACTTTCTTCTTCCATTTTCTGTTCTGACACTACCATCCCTTTGGTTTGTTTTGCAGAAGCCTACAGCAATACATACTTCATTAGGTGACAATGTTAGCAAAAAAGGGAAGCAGAAATATAATTACTCTCTTTATTAACCAAGATATGAAAGAAAAGTGAAGATGAAATCACTCCATGCGTGTACAGGAGAGGCACATTATCAGCTGTATTTATATACGAGAAATGTAAAAGCATGAACTATTGTGATATAACCAGATTGTTATGAAATAGTAATTTTTCTGCCTTTTGAAAACTGTTCCTATTACAAATCAGGAAAAGTGCTGGGAATGGTAGGAGACTCAAAAGGAATTGTGCATCCAGATTATTAGAGCATCTTGTTAATGTTTTAAAAGTTGGATGACTTAAACTGTGAAAAGGACAAATTTGACATCTGACAGAAGCTAGCCTTCTGATAAACAAAACCTTGCCTTTCTGCATTGCTTCAATAAAACAGGTACCCAGCTGTAGTCACCTCTCTTTTGATAGTTAGACAGTTGTAAGGGTGTGCATTCTGCATACTGAGATCAGGTCATTAATGACCGTCACCTCATTATTTTTTGAAGTGACTCTTCTCCAGTACCTTTTTGTGGCAATGTATGAATTAAACTGTTCACCTTGAGCTGTAATCATTGTCTTGTAAAAATCTGCTCACTCAAAGCACCCCAGAATGCCCTGTAATAACAATTTTATGCTGTATTTCTTATGTTAGGAAGTAAAACCATTCATCTTGAAGGAAGTGTCCAAGCTCTTCAGAGTTGTTAAGGCTCCATAGCACTGTGAGATACAGAACTTTGCTATCCAGTGTTGCACATAGGGACGTCAGGCACAGTCTTGCCCGACATGTCACAGCTGCTTAGTGCAACAGGTATCTCAGGGCAGAGCTCTAATGTCCCAGCTTAGCATGCCAACTGTAAATTTATCTACTCTTTTCTAAGGACTGGGTGCTACGTTGGTTGAGGTGGGGTTCAACAAGCAATGAAACTCCCTGCTTCTCTAAAAGCTGAATAATAATTGCTCAATGGAAACCTCAGCAGACATCAAGAAGGTGAAATGGAAAAGCAGCTTCTGTTCACAAATATCGAGTCTCTGAAGTAAAGCAATATAAGCACATTCAGTGGATGAGCACTGAGCTCCAGAGAGATAACTTGACACTTGTATTCACATCTTTCACGGTTCTCATCTGCAAGTGATAACTTTTGACACCACTGCCTGTGCATGAAGGGTAATGATGGCCAGAATAATGCATAGTCACTGTCCGCAGTGAGGCTGCAAGGCTGGCACCTGAAACATGTACCACCCTTCTAATGAAACAGCTACATGGGTTTGCACTCCAAGTTTACGTGATCTAATTTGAAGGCAAGTAAGTGGGTCATACCTGGTATCTAAGCATGAGCCCTCATCATTAGTGTGCCTGTTATCCAGTGTTGTGTAGCATATCTGCAGGGGTGCAATCTTGCCTCTGGGTGTCCCTGATATTTGTGGTTACTGATTAGTCGCTGCCACTGGCTCTTCTTGATAAATTCCACATATGGAGGCGAAGACTTGCAGTAACCTGATGTCATGATGCACTGAAAGTGTGTAATGAGTAGCTTCTTCAGGAGCACTAATTTGTATGTTTTTTCATAGATATTTTTTAAAGTTATATGTCTGACTTGTTGACTGAGATTTATGTACAAAAGCAGCATTGCCTGAACTCCACCTGCAGCATGGGTTATACTTCAAAGCTGATGCTGCTTACAAAGCATTCTTTTGTCTCCACAGTGTATTTTCACCTGAATATCAAGTTGGCTGAAAAAAGCAATGAGGTGCAAAGGATTTTAAAACTAATCATATTAATTTATCTGCCTTTGTAGTGATCACAAATGAAGTATATACTCAAAGTGGCAAGTTTTTATTCTGAAGTGATCAAAAAGTGTTGCCCTAATGCATGTTAATTCATTAAAAAAAAATGGGTGGACCTGTGAGCTCAGTTGAGCACAGACCACTGCATGCTAGCACCATGCCTGTTCCCAATGGATGGGTGTAAGCCAGCTCCAAACCTCAAGCTATAACTGCCTGACAGATGTCCCAATGTGCCAGTGCATCACTGTTACTTCCAGACAAACACTGGCTCACATGTTGCCCTCCTGAGCCCTGGGTGTCTCTGCGGTGGCTATTCAGCCAAGTGCTGAGATAGTTCATGTTCATTTAAGTCTGGTAAATGCCTGATGCCTGACAGGAAGACCATTTTGACAGCCCATGGCAGCCTGCCTCTCAGACAGTCTGTAGATTTATAGCCTTCAGCAGATATATTGATTCTGTGAGGAAATGTGGAGCTCACGCTTCCCTGTCATATTTCTGAAGCTCCTTCTGATCAAAATCTTTTACTCTTTTTCTGGACATTCTGTAATCTAGGTATCATAGATTTCCACACCCCACCCCCCACCCCTTATTTTACATAGGAGAAAGTGCCCCTTCTTAAGTAGAAAGCTCTGTTAGTAATTACATCTCAGCTGAAAGATACAAAAGTTAGACAAAAAATGAATGATTCTGCTATTTCAGACATGATTCCTTCTCTGTGCACCTTTCTGTTGCCCTTCAGGCTGATGTCAGAGTTTCTCCACCTACAAGTAATTGCCTTATTTCAGTGTTATATATGAAATGAAGAAATTATGCAAATTACCTCCCCATGCTCTTATGACATCATGAGCTTTAGGAAAAATGAATTCCTTTGAGAGGAATATGCCATCCCAGCAGAAGTACATGGCTGGCTGTTACTTTTCCATGAAAAGGTAATCATGTAAGAAGAAAAGGAAAAATATACTAGGCGTTTTTTCTTCAAACTTCTGTTTCAGGGAAACTGCCTTAGTGCAGAAATGGCATTTCATCACATTCACAAGTTTTCTTATTGAATCTGTAGAAACTGGTAGGATTAAATCATATGATTTAAGCTGTTCATGCATCTAACCCTATCCCAGGCCTCTTCACCTTCATGAAGCTGCTTGTTGCCAATTCTTCATTTGTTATTGTTATACTTAGTGCTTTGTACCACTCTTGAACCAGATCCTCAGATTTATCTTGGTTTTTAAATTTTTCAACAGAATTGAAGCAAGTATGTTATTTTTTTGAAAAGCAAACTCAGTGTGCCTATTGTTGCAGTCCAGGGGAAAAAAAAAAAGGTGGTGTTATTCATATATGTCCTCCATATGACTGTACTCCATTCAATTTAAAAAATAATTGTGAATCGATGGCAATGGTGGAACAAAGTCCCATTCTCTGTAAGATGAGAGAAAATGACCTGCTGAGTACCTATTTTCAGGTTTACTCCACTAACCTGTACCACTGTTTATGAAAATAGAGTGGTAAAAGTCGTAAACTTCAAAAGTAAAAAGTGTACACAGTGGCAGCCAAAAATCAACAGAAGCATAGGTCTTCCCTCATCTTTATGAAAAGTAATACCAGAGAGTATAGATTTTGAGGTTCTGGCATTCTAAAATACCAGAAAATTTTAGGATTTAAATCCTAAAAATGCCAGAATTCATGGTTTTTCTTTAAATCTGAAAATTAAACCACTTTGAATTACCACCAAATACTTAGACCTACATACAAAAGCAAACTACCAGGCCATTCCCCTTGACTTAGTATTCTGACTCTAATCACGGCCGGTATTTAAAAGAAATGACTGAGTTATGGAGTTAACCGTCCACAGGGACAGTTTTTCTCTGAGCCTCATTATTTAGATTTGGCTTATATTCCACAGCGTGATGTTAAGCAACTAAGATACATCATTGATGGTGGGGACATCTCAGCTCTGAAAAGCAAATTATTTAGGTATGTTTCTGAAACTTATTATAAATCACTCTACATTTCTTAAATGGAAAAACCATGAAATTCTGGAACAAGTTTCTTTCAAATGTATAGAGATGTATAGAGTACTGCAGCGTAAAAACTATATAGGAAACAAACTTACTTTTATTAAAGTCAGGTTTAATGTAATAGTTTCCACATACTTCAGGGTAGAAAAAAGTTATATACAAATGTCCTCAGTCTTTTGGAAAGGCTGTGACCTGCATGATATTTAAAAGTCCACGGGAGTATGTAGGAATGAACACAGCAGTTGTTCCCTCATAGTATGTTATTACAAAGAGAACTGGGGGTCAAATTGCATGAATGATAAATGGAAGGTGCTTGAAATGAGTTGGTTCTTTTTTGAACATTATACATTGACCTTGGCAGTTTTGACAATTACATCCATCATTTCTAAGAATCCATTCCAGAACACCCGTCTGTTCTCTAATGTGGCCAAGTAAACAGGATTTGTGAATACACGAATCAAAGATTGATCTCCTGTGCCTATACACTGATTAACAGTTGGTTTCTTGGTGCAACTTTTTCATTCTATGAATTATGCGAAGATCATAATTCACCATGGCACACCTGTAGACAAGCATGTTGGAATGCTTTAATCTTCACTCACGAGGTCTTGGTAGAATCGATAGCTGGCTTCTGAGTTTCATAAGCAAAATGGAATAAAACCATTAAAAAGCACATTGTACACAGCAAAAATGATGTTTCACTGCCTTAGTGTTCCCCCTAGCAACAGAACCTGCTGAAGCCAAAGATGGAACAAATCAGGGTGGAAAAACATAGCTGCCCTCAAACATCAACATTCTCAGGCACTCAAAAAGTAAAAATTAGCATTTCTGCCCGGAATGTACAGTTTACCCATCTCAGACTGACCATGTAAACAGGCCTTGTAATTCCCCAAATGGGTAACAAAGCATGCTTACAGCAGCAATGTTTAACAGGGGGGTATTCTTGATCAACACTTTTCTCTTCACCAAAACATTATTAATTTGAAAAGTGCTGAGCTGAATGGGTGTTGTTCTGTAACTTAGCAGTACAGTAACACACATAGAGACACCTGAAGTACCTTCCAGTGTACTTCTACACAGTCTTTAACAAGAAACATGGAAAACAATGTGAACCTTCACTGAAGAGTTGAAGGGTGAGGTGACTGAAAACTTGCAAATTTATTGTGAAGTCCGAGAAGAGTGAGACCCAAAGTTCTGTCACCTTGTAAGGGAGCCAAGTAGGGACCATCCATACATAACTGTAAATGACAAAATCTGAGTTTGTGGAATTAATGTAAGGGCATCAACTATGGAGGCAACTCTAAAGTAGAGCTTTATCCCACTTTCTTTTAGTTCTCCTTAGAAGACATAACAAAAATGAGAGTAATGAGTGCTCAAAGAGGTGGCTGGTGTGACAGGGCACAGGTTTTGTGGAGATCGGCTTGGTGCAAGTGATAGAAACAAGAAAAGGTATGATAGAAAGGTTTAGTAACTTCTGTACTCTGGCAAGTAATTGTGCAATACTTTTTTTTTTTTTACAAAATCACTCAGAATTGGAATATATTAGTAAAATGAAAGAGAATGTTCACTCTGTGAAACCTCACTCATTCGTAAATTACCTGCTATTCTTTCACACTAATTTTGGTAGGACTGTTTATTCTTGTGTAAAGCCATATTAATGAAGGAACCAAACTTAAAATGCTTGCTGAAAATGGTCTGACTGGAGATACAAACCCTAGAAAGTAAGCACGTGAAGCACTATAATGTCCGTAAACTAATCCAGATTATCTGTAGACTTCTGTTACATATGTCACATTTGAAAGTGGAAAACTGCCTTTTTTTTGTGTGTGTGTAAGCCAGGCATTATTTTTCAGCCAATTTTTCTCCTTAATAGAAACATTCCCTTGCCTACAATTTAGACTGGCTAATACAGATAGAGTTTTTCTTCTGTTTCTTGGTTCCCATCTGCCATTGAATATTCTGATGTTCTTTCATTTTCAGATTTTTATGATGTGTCTTTAGAAAAACCTGCACAAAATTCATCCATCATAACTAGATCTGTTATTAATTTTGCTATTAATTTCACATATTACATTACAAGAATTGACATAGATGGTAAATGTTAGTCTTCCCCTCCTCCTCTTCCACTGAATGAACTATAAAAAGACCAAAATGGTTATGTGACAAAGAATTAAATAGATTGCAGCAGGTGGTATCACAGGTGCCTGTTTAATTCCCTGACTGCTGGTCAGAATTAGCGGAGGGAGAGAGGAGTCAGATTAATGGCTCAAGCTCAAGCCTTGAGCCTATTACAGGGCATCGTTATTATTAGTGGAATTAAACTTACTGGAGAGACCACAGGTCCATCCAGTTGAGGATCCTGTGACTGGAAGAGGTATGTGTTGATGCTTTAAGCAAAGGTCTATAGCATTCCCTTGCACTCCTCTTGATAAAGGCAAACTGGTCGCATCAGCATTGTCTCTCTCTTGCTGGGACAGAGAGAGATAGAACTTCAGCAGTCTGCTTACAGCTGACTAATGAAAGCACAGGAAAGTTCAAGTTGAAATAAGCTTAGTGTAGTTGCTGCCTTGGGTCAGGGGGTGAGTTCCTCTCCAACCCACTGGCAGCACTGCTGAGTTTGGACCATAAGGCTCTCTGTTGGCAGCATCAGATGTCAGTGCATGAAGCACTTGCATGGAGCCCTCCTACCAGATGGGGTGCTCTGCTAATCAGTTAAATCTGCATTAGCTGATCTTCTCATGCTGTGGATGGAAACCAGATTTTTGAGTTCATTTGAGCAGGATGGGAATATCTAGCAGCCGAGTACAAAGACTTCCCTTTAGACTGCACTGCTGAAACAGGAAGTATAGTGAGATTAATCTTCCAAATCAAGGCAAAGGTATGCATTTAATGTAAGTGTACCTTGTGGTGAGGATTGTTTCCATTTGTGTAGGTTAGCAATAAAGTTTATAGCGGTCTGGTGTAAACAGCTCTCACCTTTGTATGTTAATGTCCAATAGTCCAGGAAAACTGCTTAGTTTTTGCTGAGGGACTGCAATCACCATCCTAGCAGAGGATACCAAAATCATATGTGATAGACAGGGTAGCTCCCTTCATGAAATTTTTAAATCTGCAGGTGATTCTGGCTGAAGGAAGGTGAAGGCCTGGTTGTTCTCTGCAGTCACCTCCAGGCACTGGCCTGCCCACGGCTGTGCCCTACACTCCATGCACCTGCCCATACACACAAGCCTGTGCATGGCTGAACTTGGCTGTGGGGGTCAGGATGAGCTGCAGCACAGCTCAGCCTCTCCAGAAGGCACAGCTGGTCTCCAGTTTGCTCCTGCAGTTCAGTGATTTGCCACAGGTAATACACAGGGAAACTACTACTTGTTTGTGACTGGGGAATGCCATCTCTGTGTGCATGCCCTGTAGAGCAGATGCAAAAAGCATGGAGATAAATACACAAACCACATATTTAAGGATGTTTTGAGACTGAAATTTAAGTATAATCTGTTCATCTGAATATCTAGATCTGAGTGTCTGTGCCTTGTCACAAAGACTAAGCTTTAGTTAGATCCCAATTTATGTATCTAATGGAAATGTGCTTATGGCATGTAAGTAGTCTGTTTTAAAGGGATTGCCCCTTATTGAGTGATGAAGTTGTAATCCATGCAGAAAGGAAATTTAGTAATAGGTATACACACACTATGACTTTAATCCAAATTATGCCGCACATGGCTATGCAAAGAGGCTATTCAGGTAAAAAGCTGAGAAAAGATGGGGGGTTTTTTGTCATTCACTTGATTATAAATGGTCACTTATATTTTTGTATTATTATTTTATGATGAGTAAATGAACCTGTTTACCAGTTGCAACTGGTAGTCTCACTTTAAAATGTTTTGAATGTTTTGCCTGGGCTTAGTTATTAAGGTAAAATTGTTCTGCTTGATTTTCCTGGTTTGTACCTTGCAAATTGTGAGGAAATGGGCTAAGGAAGAAATGTGAATACTAGTTAAATATTATTTTTATTGTTTTTCTGTGTTGTGATGGAACTTTTTATCTCCTTCAAGCCACTATTTAAGTAGTTACTAATGTAACTTTCTTACTAAATAAAAATGTTTAGTTTGCACCCTAGTAATTGGGAGTTGAATTTGCAGACAAAAGCTGAAAAAGTTTTAATAGGGAATGATCATAAAGGGAAAAAAGTTTTCATTAGAGCTCTCTTGGCCTTCTTGCCTTTATCTAACATTGCTAATTTAGTTAATATCGTGTCTATAGTGAAGTAAATTTATTTACATGACTGATGTGCTATTAGGTAAATTTCTCAGTGCTACTAGCTGAGTATCTTTGATGTTAAGCTCAATATGGATCAACTGTATCAGGATTTGGCATCACAGATTGAGTTTCCTGATAGCTATCACCATCCAAGCAGTGTCAGAATTGGATAACTACACACCAGCTCGGCCCTGTCTATGTAAGATGCAGCCACAATAGCCAGGGTGCCTGGAAGACACTAGTTGGTTTTTATGAAAGCCTTTTTATTTGCCTGTGTGTGCTCCAACCTCAAGCCAGTTGCTGGGCAGCCATTTGTATTAAGCTAAATTATATGTAACTTTCCTTAAGAAAGACCCGGTGATTTTGTATAAAAAGTGCAGGCCTGATTTTCTATTCAATTTATACATTTACAGTCTGCTCTGTAATGTCTGTTGTCTTGGTGTGCCTATATGATAATGGCTCAATACAACATATGGAAACTATTTTTTTCTTGTGTATATGTTATGTTACATATGCATAGGGATGGATTATGAAAAGCCTATGCATAAAAGATCACTTCAGAACTATTACGTTTCTTGGTGTAAGAGGCATCAAGAGGAATGCAGAGCATGGTTATTTTACTTTTGTTTGTTTTAAGAGAAATGTCTAGAGGCTTAATGTGTGGAGACAATTTGCTGTCATATGTACAGTTATTGCAAAAATGATATAAAGATATAAAGAAAATTCTTTGTCTAGTAGATGACATACCTTACATTAAAAAGTTATTTTCATACTTTTAACGATGATACTCAGTAACTCAATGTGAAAAAAAGCATAAACCATTGCTTTTTTTTTTCCTCTACTAACTCATTGTAAGCGTTAGATTAGCTACATCTTAAAAATCCACAAGGGGCATCTCCCTGCACCACGATCTTCTAAAATGTGCAGTGTGAGCTAGATTTTTTTTGTATGTGCTACTCTGGATTTAGTAAATGCTGGGCATGGTTTGCTGTGCTTCCTGAAGCACTGTGATAGTAACATGGACTGAAACAGTTCCTGATAGAGTTGAATTTTAGGTGTAGAATCTGGTGAAAGACAAGCTTCAGTTCCAAGTCCATGCAGTGCCATCGGGCAGAGATTAGTATTTTAGTGATGAGTTTAAAGATTTCCCATGCTAACATAGCCTTGATGATTTGATTCTTGCCATCTTTCCCTTTTGAAAATAACAGTTCTTGATCACTTTATACCTTCTGCACTCATTAAAAAATGCTGTATGTTTTGTTTTCACTTAGATTCTATGTATGATTTGACTATTTATTTTCAACTACAAATCATATCTGGAGACTAAGAATATATTTGAAGCAAAGAAATCAGTGACTGCTATGCCATAATAATATTTTTCAAGAAGCTGTAGATTTAAACTTAAAGATGCCAAATTTCGGGTCTAGCTTTTGTTAGTAGGTAACAGCACAAGAGACAAAAATCCAGGAAAATTACTCTATATTAATGGCATATTATTTTATTGTGACATTTGATCCCTTCAGTTTGAAACAGTGGCTTGCTTTCAACCTATACATACCTCAACAATTCTTGTTGGGGTTCACTCCTCAGCTGCTGCAAGTTTGCATAGCTTGCCTAAACTCAATGATGACATGAAATTAATAATTTTTGTAATGGTACATGCATGACTTTCAAAACCAAATTCCAAGCAGGTTTCCTCTTTTACTAAAGCAGGCAGTTACCATGGCAATAGGAAGTGTGCAAGAGCTAGATGAGACAGAACAATGCATGACTTCAAAGTGCTCCCCTTCCTACCAAAAATGTCACTGTTCCCCATTCCCCAGCAATTTCTATGCATCAAATAGTAAATGCCAAAACACCAGAGGAGTTCTAAAAAGCCTTTTGCAGAAGCATAAAGAATAGCCCTATCTTCTGTTAAATCAAGGCTTGCCATCCTCCAAGTGCCTTCTAAACCTTCCAGTGCCTTGGAAAGTCTTCTGCCAAAACCAACCATCTTTATTCAAAAATCAGAATTAATGTAACATTCTGCTCACTGCATTTCAATTTTAAATTACTCAGAAAAACAGAATAATTAATATAAAGACAGCAAAGCACATACTGAAAGAAAGCCACTAGTTTTTGTTTTGGAACTTGATCTTTCCTGCTCTGATTTAAACATTAGTCAAGGCATAGTGATAGTGATAAATTGATGAAGAAATAATATTTGATCTCAAAGGAATATATATTTTAGTATAAGATTTAAGACTAATTTATTTCCTGACTCTCACCTACAATGACGTCAAAGAGGAAGAAATGTGATGCAAGCCAGGGTAGAGATTACCCTGAGAGAGAAGCTCTGAACAAAGAGAACAGGCCTGGAGCTTTGCAAGAAAGAAAGAAATTCCTGTGAATAAATGTGGGACCCTGTAGGCAGTGGTAGGGATGGAATACCATTAAAATGTGCAAAACAAGCAGTGAACTCTTGGAAAGGTGGTGTGAGTGTACATTTGTACTCTCTTCCACTTTGATTCCTACCAGCAGTGGGAACAGATGGTGCATTACACTTTTTCCCCAAAATGAACCATCATCTATGCTCCCACCCACCAATGCCAGTGCTGCAAAAGAGGCAGGGACCGTAGAACAGAGCTCCTTCATGGTGATTTTGTGTTGATTTATTTCCACTGAAATTATTTGCATAACACTAATGTAAAAGGGCTAGAAAATGATCATGTTGTCTTTAGGAGAGGGAAGAAAGAGTCTCGAGGGAAGTATGGGAGGGCATATTGAACATGCATCCAGTTTTAGAAGCTGATCTAGTCAAGAAGCTTAACTTCAAAACTGTCATAAAGTCTTGCTGCAGTAGAAAGCACCAAATAAGCTATCTGGGGAAAATACATCTTTAAAAATTAAGCAATTTCTCTTGAGAATGCTATTTTAAGACATGCATACCAGAGGACTAAAGAAGTAAAAACTATTCACACAACCCTTCCATATAAAAGTATCTCTCAGACTTTAACAGAATTATTGCATTAAGTAGACATACACTCCTGTCAGTCTCATGAAATTATTGTGGCCACAATCACATTGGCTAGGCTAGAAGTGAACTGAATCAATGCCCATTAAAGTTAATGTGAATATACTGAAACTTTGATTTGACTGTAGGTGAACATCTATAGGTGGAATCTTTTAGTTCAAAAGCCTTACTCCTAGAACTTTTCTTTAGGGAGACTTCAAGGAGATTATCAGGTTCTTGCTTTTTGCATGGTTATATTGGTGTTTTCTGGTCAACTTGTTCTCTGCATCTCTGTTCTGGTATGTGTTTGTGTGATACTGGGTCACAAGACATGCAATAGCCAACTATTAATAGACGAATGTTATACATAATGCCCAAGAAATCGGTAGCAAGTTGCCAGTTTTGTGATTTTTGTTTTGTGGGTTTTTTGTTTGGTTTGGGGTTTGTTGTTGTGGTCTGGGTTTTTTGTTTGTTTGTTTGTTTTACTTTTTACGGCTGCAAAGTGGAAATAAACATCAGAGAAACACTTGCCCTGTGTATGACAACAAAGTGCAGCTTAGCAACTGGCTACTTATCAAGAGGAAAGCAAACTAATCATCCTTTCTTGTTGCTTTTATATTGTTCTGTTTTGCAAAGCTGGCTTAGCAGGATGTAATGGATACCTGTGTTGCACTGCACGATTTTGGGTTGTAGAATGGGTGTAGAGCACCCTCTGCTTTCTTTTGATCAAATAACACTCCTGGGCTTGAAGAGAAGGGTGTGTAGGGGGAGCATCGAGGCTGTTTTCCTGTAGATTTTTGTACTGGAATCAGAAGAAAGAATTTGTCTATAGGGTTCATTAACTGTTGGCCTCTGCTGGCAGTAACCCATGTTATATAGGCCACCATTGTGCCATCCTCAAAAGAACTCCCTGAAGGAGGCAAAGTCTAGAAGGAGAATATCTACTCTGAAGTTTCCCACCTTCCCTGAACTGTATCTGCAGAGCCACCCCAGGAGGGGAGAATGTGGCTTTGAAAAATAACACCTTTGTTATTCCAAGTGTTAGAGATGAAGCAGAGTTTTCAGATGGCCCCAAGGTTTTTGCACCCTTCACCAAACACAGATGGAAACTGGACTCTTTGAACTGCTTTGAAAATCTGTTACCATGCATTGCTGTGGGGCCTGTGAAGCAGCCATTGCTAACTTCTGTCTGCCTGCAATTTTTATGACCATGTGATGACAAGGGATTAAATAGCTTCATTTTAGAAGCAGACAGCTTTTAAATGTAAAAGTGAAAAACAAAATAAAGCAAAAAACCCAATAATTCCTTGCTCAAGGCAAAACTTAATAGATGCTGAGGTAACATTTCAATGAATGAGGTGAATTCTGAACTTAAAATATGAGCAGTTTAGAATTTAAAATTGTATCTTAGGCAATAGTTGCAAAACCTTGTAACATTATGATCTTAGTAGATTTGAATCCAGAAAATATAGATTATCCTCTGTTATCCAATTTAGGACCTGTTGGAATTATGGTGTATGATACCATCACTGTTCCTAGTAGCATTTTCTATTTAGTGCCTCTAATTTACATGGAATTATTATACAGGTGCTGAAAAAAAATTCAATTTCTTTATATAATGAAAACTTCTTTCACTTCTCTGAATTAACTGTAGGTGATGGCAAATAGTGTAGAGCTTTCTATAGAGAAACACAATCTTTAAAAATTTTATTGCATCTTATCCATTCTTTCAGATTATAAGAAACGTGTGTTCTTGCAGCTGCTCTTGGTTTATTAAAAACTCGATAGCCTTTTTTACAACATAATTTTATATATTGAGTTTAACCAGCAATAGATTGTTATTTCATATTTTTCTATATTCTAGAAGCATTTCGTCTATTAGGAAATAAAAAGAGTTCTTTATAGCTGCAAAGTAATCATTCAAATTTTGTTTTTCTAGTTCATTCACTAGGACTGATTTCACATACATGAACCAGGAGCTGAAACGTGCTACAAATTTCATCCAGTTTTCATGAGCGTGACTGGTTTGGGCAAATTCAATAGCATGCTGAAAAGCTGAATTATATGGGCCAACACAGACCTCTGACAACCTGTGCTGCACTCTGCTGTATTCTCATCCATCAAAGATATAAAACCTCTGTGTGTGGAGGGTCTGACTGGGGTGGTGGGTACAGGAGTCCCCAGGCTGTCTTGCTGCATCTTTTGGGCTGGAGCTTCCGTGAACCCTCTTGATTCCAGATCCTCGACTTTTCTCTCAATAAGGTATGAGGACTGGCTTTCCCTCAGCTAAGATCCTCTTCAGATGTTGACGTGATGACTTGATTTTCTCTCCAGATGGTGAAAATTTGGACATTCTGTGTTGGCAGAATGTTTTGTTTTAAGAGCTTCAAACACAGTGAGATGTCTTTATGAGCTAAGTGCTCGGAGGTGGAACAGTTGATTGTAATCTGATATGGGCAAAAATAATATGCTTTTATACCATGTAGATACCTTTTATAATGATTAATTTTTCTTGAAGCACTCTTTGGTTTGGTGCACAGGAATATACTAGCAGTTTGAGAAATCCTTGACTAAAAGTTCTGCAAGTTTGAATTAGATTTGCTGAATCTAAGACTCTACTTCTCATGTCAGTTCAGCAGCTCTGGCCCTGTCAAATGGTAATTTTTAGTTCAAAGTGCCTTACTGCATAAAATATAATATGACATATGCAACTGCAGACTATAAATTAGTTAAAACTATAAATAAATATTTTAGTCTGTCATCTGTTAGGAGCTGTTGTGGTGACTTTGGAGGAGGTAGAGGAGTTGCCTCCTCCGTGAACTGCCTAAGAGAGGGAGTACTGCTCTGCAACTTCTCTGCACATTCCTCATCCCAAAGATGACAAAGGGCTTTTACTTTTCTTCACCAAAGGTTTCCTTTTGCAGGAATTGGTACTAAGAATTACCAGTGTGAGAAGCCAATTTGGGTCTACTGCCTTTCTGGATGGCATCATTTATTTTGAAATGAGGTGGTAGTAAGGGCAAGTGCTGGAAGGCATATGGGAATATAATGCAAGCTCCGAGATCGGAGGTTGGAATGTCAGTCCTGTGGGTGATTTTCAGCTCAGTGCTGAAGTGGCAGAATTAATCTGTTACCACAGCAAGGCTGTAAAGTTCACCACAGTTTTCCTCTGTGTTCAGTGCAACTTAAGCATGTACATGTTTAGTACAAAAGAAGTGTGCACTGCGTCAAATTGCATCACATGAAATGCCACTAATGACAGGTAATTTTATTGCAACTCAAAGAACCTCATTGTCATAGTTGCAGCTTACATGGAAAACTTAGCTTACAACAGATGTGTCCTGTAGTAGAATTTTCCCTCGGGCAGTAATTTTTCTGCCGTATTTTAAGTGGTACTATGCAAATGACAATTAAGATACATACAGGGTCCTGTACCTTATCCTTTTCATGTTAACATGAATGCAAAAAGTGTGCATGTGTGCATAGAGTAAGGTTAGCTTCAGTAATTACTAAAGAAAACAACAACAGAAAATTTATTACCATACAAGAGGATTGTTTTTCACTTGCTGATAAAGGCAGAGGCAGTGTAAGATGCAAGGTGGGTAGTCAGTAACAGGAGGCGTAGAAGCACAGGGGTAGTGTGAGCAGTGATAAGCTGGTAACAAATCTTTAGTACTTGCTTGCCGTTTATCTTGCTGACATTTCTTTATACTCTAATTGAAAGATTTTGTCTAATTCAGTGAGATTTGAACTGTACCATAAGTAATTTTAACTCTGAGGACAGCTGTTTTATCACAAATCTAAGCTAATACTGGAAACATAACGGTTTAAATTTCCTTCAACAGAGGTCCTCCTCTAATAGAAAGGGATACACTTTCTTTACAAATTTTGATCACTTCATTTTAAAAGCTCTGTTCTCTATGATACATCAATCTTCAAGGACAATTTTTTAGATCATTATTAGTGTGGTTTTTATCTCCTTAGAAAGTAAGGGTCTTTAAGTCATACGGCATAAAATGGGTAAAATTGTGTAACACCATTTGGAACAAGCACAAATACGCAGCCAATGATATAAACACATTTTTCTGTAGGTTAAGTATTTTTGTGCATTTTAAATCTAATGGGAAATGTTTTTAAGAGCTTATTTTGCAAGTGTGAAATGTTCAGGGTGGAACATTTGCTCACTTTTGGCAAAAATGGTAAAATCGTTCTTTCAGATACAGTCCTTTTTCCAATTGCTTCCCAATTTCTCTAGGTCTTTGTATTATCCTTGTCTACTTTCCTTATGGATCAGTTCCATGCATGCACATTTTGGTGGGGAGTGATTGTAAGAGACACCACCACACCCTCTGGTTTCATGTTCTCTTTTTTTCTTTGCAATTTCTAAAGGGAGAAATGTGGGAACTTGCCCCTGAGCCATCTAATATTTCAGTTAACCAGAACTTGTTATTGTCCTCAGGACCCGGATTTTTTTGGTTTTTTGGAAAATTTTTCTAGAGCTGAACATAAAGGCAGTCAACTGTGTTGAGTAGTCAGCGATCACTGCTTCTGTCTCCTTCAGGATTCCCTTTAGACTAATTTTTCCAGTCTGACTGGAAAAAGAAAGAAGGAGAAGTTACTATGCAATAAAAATCAAAGAAACAAGGAAGAAAAAGCTCAAAGTATTTTATTTTTCACATTACTCTTTTACACACTGTGGGAAGCTTTCCAAAAGAAATATTTTGATTCTGTTGTTCTTTAAGATCTTTTCCCTTTTTAATAGAAATGCATCACTACCAAGACCACAAGAATTTGACATTTTCAAACAAGGCCCTGATCTTTGACAGATCCTGAAGATGTTTTACAACTCAGACTTACCATTGGCTTGGTGGGTCAAACACTCTGGTACAGGAGGAATTGGCCTCAGTTTGTTGCAGGGGAGTGCTGTGATGAAGCAGTGAATAATTGTTACAGATTCCTAATTTTGGTCAGAAATTGCACTTTTCAGAGAAAGCCTAACAACAAAAAACCCAATTCAATTAACACACACCTTTACAGTATTATGTAAGTTCTTAGATGCCCTTAGTCTGGTTTAGACTCAGAGGTTCCAGACCAGTGGAAAGCTGAGTCTTGGCAGTGAAGGGGAAATGGAGAACAGGGAGGAAATGTAGACAGAGTTAACTGCTCTCACTAACAAGCTGAATGAAGTTCTCATATGCTTCAAATAAAATCCTTGTGGGTGTAGTGAGGAAGTGGGGAAAGGGTGCATAGGGTAACATCCAAGGATGTTCTGGCTTGTACATGCCAGTAGCCTGTTTCTTCATTCTCACAAAGCACAGCCTTGCTGTGGGCTGGGAGGTAAGATCCCCCCCACTGGAGATTGGAGCCCTGGCTGTGTTCTGGGAGACCTGAGTCAGTGCTCAGTTATCCCTCTGCATTGTGTAGCTGATACAGGCTGGCTGTAAATCCTGCTATACAAGAATAAATCTCTCTTATGCTGCTAATACAGTCAGATTCTCTGCTGAGGTACAGAGGAATACTATACTGCAGATATTCAGTCTTCACATGGCCAAAGTCTTTTGTAACACTCAAAGATTGGTTCACAAGCTTTTCCTTCTATGATCTTCATGCACATGTACCCCTTCTGCCTTTGCAGTATAACTACATTGATCACAAGTTAATAGTAGATCTATTGGTCATTTAGCAGACTGTCCTTCTGTCCCTCAAGGAGTAAAAGGGACCTGGTGTTTTGCAGCTTGGGTCTGTAAACATTGTATTTATTAAATGTCACATACTTTGGGGAAGTGGCGGATCTACCCTTCTCCTTGTTTAGCCCTGCTTGGCAGCCTGTCTTTCTCTTGTAGCTGTATTTATGATACTTTGAAAGACATTTTAAACTAATAAAAGGTCATATTAAGGCAACTCAGGTGGTATTAAGTACGAGAGCTGAATGGCTTGACTACAAAGGGACAATTGGGGGAGGTTTAGTTCAATAAGATACTTGTAGCCTTGTAGCTTATGAATGCACATTACTACAATCCCTTCTGCCCTGTGAATATCCCACTCAGAGTAAATTGATCTTGGTTACTGTAGCTTTGCTCTCCTCTTAGGCCCCAATACGAAAATTGGTTCTCTTACAATATATTTTAGACTCTCTGCACTGACCCTCAGTTGACTCATAAACTTTGAGTGCTTTTCTTTAGCTGGGACCCACACTGCCTGCCTCGAGCCACTCTGCCGTGCAAGAGCCCAGTGCCCTCTGCCTCCTCCCTCGTCCTGGGAGCAGGGACAGATTCTTCCCTTTGTCTTCTTAGGAAGGTGATCCCACTTCTGGAGGTGTTAAGAAGGCCAAAACTAGAATTGTGTGATTTCCTTACCAGGCTTGAACTGTCAGCTTCTGCGTAAGAGAAGGCACCTTCAATCATCTCTCTAGAAGTGCTGAAGCATTTGGTGTGATGCACTGATTGCTGCTGATGACACCAGCTGAACGCTACTGCTGTAACATATTACTGGCCTGTAGGTAGGTAATATGCTTATGCAGGTATGGAATATGATACACAACTTGCATACATCCTAAATATATGCCTAAAGAGAGACAGTAAACAACTGGAGAATGGCAGATATTAATTTTGAGGCTCTCAGTTTTAAATGTAGGAAGGAAACAGTAGGCATATTTGCAGCCAGCACAGACAATCCTCCAAGCAGTAATGGTATTTTTGCCACTATACTGTGAACCAGAGTTGTCTAATCTACAGATACAGAAGCCTCCGGTGTTGATTCAGCCCTGCCTCTTCACAATCAGAGACACTTTCATAAGTCTTGGAAGAGATTTTGTACCTAAGCCAGAATGAAATGCTTAATTTTTGGAGACAGTGTGTAATCAGAATCACTCTTCCTGATGTTACAATACACCTACCAGTTCCAACACCCTTTTAAATAAAATGAGATTGAGCTAGGCAAGCTTTTCTTACTGTTCATATTCCAAATTGACTAGTCCTAAGACTATGAATGCCATTTTCTCTGAGGAAGTGATGAAATGTGTTCGACATTGTTAGAATCCTGGAGAAACATTCATTTTTCATCAGTAGCTAATGAATGCTGAGACTTGTATCTTGGAGGTTACCAGACATGCAAGAGACAGTGAAATTGGTCATTGTGATCCAACTAGTGGGAAGCCATTATTTTCACATTTTTTTTAACACTCTTTCTAATGAATCTGCAGTAGTCAGTGCTGTAAATGACAAGCAATGCAACACTCAGGTAAAACTCCCTGGTGTGTGGCTCTGCAAGGTTTAGACATAGTCAAGCAATACTTTTCAGTACACAAAAGACAACTCCACATTTTGTTTTTTCACCTTATGCTGAACAAGTCACAGCAATTTGCATGTAAAACATTTCCTATGCTGGCAGGTGTCTTTGCTTTGGCCTCTCACCAGTGAGTTAATCCAGACTTTTAAATTGTTAATAACTGAATAAGTTTTAGATCCTGGTGCCTTCTATAATCAGTGACATAAATATAAATTATGCGGGAATTTGTACTCTCCAGGGGTGGGAAGGACATGAGAGCCTTGGCAACTATGAAGTAATTCACTGTCTCTTTTCTAAACTTTTGTACAATGTATAGAAAATGTAGAAGCAAGTAAAAATAGTATGTGTTGGATATTACTTAAGAGAATGCAATGTATTTTAGATTTCTAAAGTATTCTCAAAGGAAGTATTTTTGAAACAAGTTTCAAAAACTAACCTTTTGCTACTCAGAAAAAATATGCTAAACTATTAAGAAACTTGATTTTAGTAAACAAAAAGAAACAACTCAGACTAAATTTAATCAGCACATTTATAAAGGGAAGAGCAGTAAGAGTTCTTGGGAGCAGCTGTAATCCATCTGAAAACTTTAGTCTGAATGCGTAAAACTATTCTGAAATTACTTATATGGAAGAAGTTAAGATTTAACTCACATTTCTTAAAATGAAGAAAATCTGCCTGCTCTTAAGGGTTTCTGAAGAGGAATATTTGGTGTACAGAACTTGAACCTGTTGTGTATCTTTTCGTGGCCTTACAATCTTTGTTTCCTATTTTTTCGCATAGTGCAACTGTAGTTCAGTGTCTCATTTTCCACATTTTTTTAGTATTGAATGTGTACTTATTCCTTTGAACCACTTTTCTCTTGGAGCATTTTGAGAGCTACATTCTCAGCTGGTTGAAGTTTCTGAACTCTCTGTTGTTTTGATATATTCAGGTTTATTTATTCACATCAGTTTAGGATCAGAGGTTGAAGTAATTGAGGGTTTGCTTTTGGTTTTTGTTGTTTTTTTTGGGTTTTTTATATGAGCTTAATATGTAAATGTTCTGGAATCTCTTGATGCTGAAGGTCACCTGGCTGATTTTATTCTGTCTTTGGATTGCGCCAACCCTTTGAAGAGTATTAATTGATTGTAATTGTTTTAGTTAATCAGTTTCAGAGGATCAGGAACCTATTTTACATGCAGGAGTTGTTTGCTTCCAGGCAGTTCACAGAAGTGGTAAAAACTACCTAAGGTTAATTTTTACTTTATTTTAGTAGATTAAGGGGTTTTGTATGTACTAGGTGACACTGGGTTTGAAAGATCAGTCCTGTTCTTTGAATGAAAGCTCAAGGTTTCCAAAATTCTGGGAAATATGTACCAGAGTGCCAAGACTTTCCTTGAGGTAGGGTGAAATCCAAAGATTTCTGTGCAGGAAGTCTCATTTACCTATCTAAGGTTGTTTATTTGTCTAGGACAGTGTGTTGAAGTGTTTGTGGAAAGAGTTTGCAAAGTACGGCCATCTAATAAACTTCAAAGGCAACTTCTGGAGTTCTTGATAAGCAGACTTTACTCAAAAAATTTTGTGGTAGAGGAAAAGTTGGTCCTATCCTACTCCTTTTCCATTCCAATTTCATTTTCCCCTATCTGCCAGTCAAATAAGGTACATTGTCTGGGAATGGGCTGGATATTGCATTGAATGTATCTTGTGTATGGAATAAAAGCCAAACCGCTTTAATTGGAACATAATATAGTTTTTAGAAACCTTTGACAAGTAAGCATTTAAATCCACCAAACTGACCTGTTCCATGGGGGGAAAACAAAAAGAAAAAAAAGAGGAGGAACTTCTCATTTCATCACAGAGTTCCTAACACAGCCCATAGTACAATTTCATGGTCTGTATGTCTTAAGTAGGAACTCTGCATGTTGGAGCATAAAGTAGGTTATTTTTTTCTTAAATGTGAAGCTGGCTTCTGTTTCATAAACTTCAAATAAGTTGCAAGGCTGTCCTTTTTCTCTCCTGAATGTGTATTTTTCTGGATTTCAGGAACTTGCAGCAAAATTCTGTGGGGAAAGGGGAAAAGTTTCTGACCCAGAAGTATGGGTGGCTCACTGAGGGGAGTGCTATAAGCAGAAAATGGCAAGGAAGGTAGTTAATGTGAATCCCAGATTTCTTCTAGGAACTAAAAACCAGAACTATCAATGAAATGAAATTACCTAAGTGAATATATCTGCATTTTTGGGCTAAATAGTAAGAATATCATTCAAGGAGGGCTATGAATTAAAGGCAGCTGAGCATAAATTTGACCACGTAATTGCAAGCTCTGCAGATGGAAGTGGAGGAAGAGAGAGAAGTAATGTTCACTTTAAAATAATGAATGAAAATTTGAAGTACACAATGTCAATGAAGGAGTGACTGCAGCAGGGGTGCATTTTTTCCTGGTCCTTTGTATTTCTTCATTCTGCCCTTGCTGTCCCTCTCAAAGCCCTGTCTATGACTCAGCCTGTGTCTGCTCACATGTACCATGTACAAATGTTTCCTCCTATGCTCCTGGGACCACTGGGAATGAATGACGTTGCTCTTGGACCCACAAAGCTGGGCAGAAATGGAGCATGGATACTTGTTCTGCCTACATACTTTAAAGTCATGGATGATAATTTGACATCTAATTGAAAATCACCTATATTTATGAATCCTAGTAGTTGAGTCTCTAGTCAGAGAAACTCAACAGTGAAAAACTTTCTATTCAAACAAATAAAATCTAATGGAGGTGGAAAATCTGGTTAGATAGAAGCAAAAGCAGCAGCAATTAGGCTTGTAGGTGACAATTTTTTTGTCAAGCCCTAAATATTGTCCTGTGTATTTTGAAGAGGAGTCGGACTATTCCTGGGACACATTCTTATCCCTTTCCTCTTGGGTGAAGTACCAATGCAGTCCCTAGGTCTGTTATGGTATATACATGAAGAAGAATTTTCAGGAGAGTAAAAAATAAACGAATGCACTTTAAAAAAAAAATTAAATGTATTTGTGGAAAAAAATATTAGATTTGTTCTAGCCTGCTAAGTTCCAGAAAGAAATGGGAGTTAAACTGCTGCACATTCCTTCTGATTTCATCTGCCTAAAAAAAAAAAAAATTACAGATGCCTGACTCATTTTATATACCTTTCTGTTGTTAAGACAGGCAGGAAATTCGAGAACAATATAATTGTCAGTATGATAAATGAGAAGGCAAAATAGTGTTGAACAGTAGAGGACACCGGGTGTTATTATGGCCTATTGTTGCTATGAATAGAACCACCCAGACACCAATTAACATCTCATTGCTATGATTACTTGCTACAGTATCTGTTCCACTAATCAAACTTGCACCTTTTTAGTCCATATTTTGATTTCAAAAACTTATACCAAGAAGAGATTACATTTATCTCAAATGCAAATAAATGTGAAGCTTAAGAAGCTAATTAAGTTTATAACCACTGAGAATAACATTAAAAAGAAAATTAAATTGCTTGGTTTGGAGGAAAACCTTTTAGGAAACATTTGTTGAATAAACACAAAAGAAATTCTCCAAATGTACTCTTATGCAAATAGTCTTCTGTTTATATATTCCATATGCCAATCATAAATAACTCTTATGATTTTTCCTTCACTAAACATTCTTCTTCATAGGAACATTTACCATCAATCACACATGTAGTAAGTACAACAGCTACATAACAGCAGCACACTACAGCTTCCCAAACTTTTTGAGAACAGAGTTTGTTTTATAAAAATGGCAATGCCATTACAAATATTTACTAAATAATTGCTTTTGGGGAGGAGATGGAAATGAAGGATAAAGTCTATAAGACATACTTCCCTAATTTTTCTTTTTTTTAAAGGGTTGTAAAAGGTACCTGAATGAAAGCTCTGAAGAAAGGAAATTTCTGCTTGTGTGTCAGGCAGCAGTACTGCAGAATTCCTTGGGCTGGGCTCCATCTTCCAAAGCATTGTGGTGTTGTACCTGGTCTAACAGACTGCTAGGACACACTCACTGTCAATGAGAAAACAAGGGTAGCTAAGCAGACCCTCAACTGCTTTGCTGGTTCACGTTGTTCAGCTCCTTGACAGGCTGAGCCTCTGTCCTGGTAGCACCTCAGCTAAAGGGCTGCCCTTTTACTAGCTGTGCTAGTAAAAGATAAGATTTCTAGCTACAAATAAACTTCCTCTGCTTCATTTAAGGAAAAACAACTTTTGAAGGAGAAATGGGAATTCATAGTCCACAAGACAAAAGCAGGTGTGCCATAATTTCTGTTTGAAGAGTGCTGTGAATAGCCCTGACTTCACTTCTGCTGCTCCTGGTCTTTCTGTCCCACTCTCCCCTCTGTGGAGTGCAGGATCTGAGCACAGCCTGCACCACCTTTCTTGCAGCCAGCCCTGGCTCTGTCAGGGTGTGGAGGAGCAAATACAGTCTCTGTGACCTCCTTGTGCAGGTGAATCTGGAGAGGAGCAGAGGGCATACTTTCAGTCTTGACTCCTGTGTACAGTGTTTAAGATTTGAAAGCAGCAAAGTAACTCACAGGGACCCATGTCAATAAATCCTGGTTTGACTTGCCCTAGAGGGCATGGATCTCTTGGCTGGACTGAGTGGTGGTCCTATCCTCTGCTGGCAACAACTTCATTCAGGTGAGCTGGACATGATGACCATGGGGAGAAAATTGTTCTGATGGAAATGGTGGATATGATGTCACTTCTGGGGCCTTGAATTTTTTGTTTGTTTGTGGGTTTGGAGTTTTTTTATTAATCTTTAATACATGCCTTTATCTTGCTTGTGCTCAGACAGCATCACTTTCCCTGCAAGGGTTTCAATTATGACTGGAATATTTTGAAATGTGCCCCTGATGATCCATCATAATTTTTTTTAAAAGCTTTGTACATGGAAGAGCAGTGTTGAACTTGGAGCTTGAATTCAGATATAATTTTTTTATAAAGCAGCTGACAGGTTTGCTGGATTAGTGTTTATAATACTTATTGACATCCCATGATACCTTTCCATAGCTGAGCAGAGTTTAGATTGACTCTGGAGTATTAGTACTTGATGAAGGTAATCTGTTTTCTTGGCTGAAGCTCACAAACAAAGCAGTTAAATCCCCATTACAAATGGCTAAACAGGGACCCATTAAACTTCTTATAGGCCTGTCTCATTTCTATAGCCCTGAAACATTTATAAAGGGCACTGTTAAAAATTTACAGAACCTTGAGACAGTGTCTTAAGCACAGCTACTCTATGTACACTACCTGAAATACTCAGTCTTCCTTTAAAGAGCAAAATAAAAGTAGAAAAAAACCACAATTTTTTTCATACACTTTGACCTACAGTAATTGTTTTGGCTTTTCATGATTTATTTTTCAAAGTTTCATGGAAAAATAAATGTTACAGGTAGAAAAAAACCACAATTTTTGCTTAAACTACCGCAGGAAGGTGCTAGTGTTGGTTATTAATAATCAAACTGTCTTTGTTGGTGCCTGTTTCAATTATTAGTTTTCCAATCACCCTTTTTATATGGGAAGTCACTCTGGAAACTGTTGGCACCAAAGTTGGGATGAATATGGTAATAGTGGATGTATCATGTTAATGAGAATTCTCATATTAAGAAATATAAAACACATTATTTTAATGATTCTACTGGCATCAAACTATGGAAGCCACAAAGTTATTTTTTAAATGAATCAATCCCCACAGGTCTAAAGTAATTGTGTAAAAACTGTTGGGCCATTTTTTTTTATTATTCCAGTAAAAGACAGCCCCAAACTGAAAATATACTTTTCACTGGGTTAGCTGATGTTCTTCAATAATACCAGGTATTTTGTAAATCTCAGAAGAAATGGAATGTTTAGGAGAGCACCAGAGTGGGGAGATTGAATCAGGCCTCCCAATGCATGTCAATAAAGACATGATAATAAGAGAGAGAATAAGCAAAGCCTTCATTTGGCCACAGATTATTTGAGTTGCATGGACAAACTGTCAAATTGAGCTCACTAGGGATGACAGTACCTTGTGAGACAGCCTGTACCTTAGTGCATGAGGATGGTGGCATTTGTTTGTGTAACAGGGACATGGTACTGGGGGGGAGGGGGGGGAGGGGATGGCCAAGAATAGAAAAGCACTATTGTCTGGTTTGGTGCATATATTCTTCTTTAGACATCTCTAAGAGTTTAATCTTATGCTCAAGTATTTAAAAAATAAATAAATGAGCAGTTCCGTCTTTCTAAACATGGGAGGTGATACAGTGTGGGGAATAATGAAACCACAGTGTGTACATATTTTCTAGTTCCTGTGAACTTTGATAATTTCCAGATGGTCACTTTTAAGTGTATTCCTCAAACATGAAGAATGGGTTTACAGTCTGCAATATGTATTCTAGGACACCCCTAAAATGTCTAGAAAATTTGAATCTTTAGGTATTATTTTTCTCCCTCACCACCTGTGGATGCCAAAAGGAGTAATAATAAAGAAGTTCATATGACAGTGTGCTTTTTATTTTCATGTAACCTGAAAAATACATGCTAAGCCATTCACACCATCTGCTCTACTAAGGTCAAAGTGCCAGCTGAACAAGCTCAGGAGTAAGTGCTGAGGAACTGATATTTTATATGGGCTAAAGTTGGTGTTTTATGCAGTTTCAAGCAAGCCTTTGACAAAATTCAGGGATGCAACTGGCACTTGTAAGCATACACCCTCTTCTGACGTTTTAGCTGAAAAATAACAGACTTCTTTACAAGTATCTTAAATAAGGTATACAACTTTATCTCTCAGCTGGGATCAAAGGAGAAAGGGACCTGTTCCCTCTGTGGTAAATAGAAAGGGAACTAGTAGTCAAAGAGCCAATTAAATGCCCAGCATAATTTAGCTGGGTAGTCTTCCAGTGTAATAGTTTCTACCTAGCCAGTTCCAAAATACAGTCCAGCTATGAAAATGCCACGTCATGTTGGTTTCCTTTCTCTTCCTTTTTGGCCTACTCTTTGTCAGTTATTTGTTATACGAGCGTAAGACAGGATTCATACAAATCCTCATGGTGCTTGTTCAAGGTCCAAATACTTGGTTTAGACCTGTGTCCTGTTCAAGTGGGGAAGTGGGTCATTAGAGTGAGGACAAGAAGTGGAGGAAATTAGCAGCAGCATCCTTACCTTAGGATGGTCAAATACCCTATTATATCCTAGTACTAGATTGTTGCTAAGCAGCTTGTGTTACCTTGACTCTTTTGAACCTTTCAGATAACTATAGCAGAAGGATTGCAGAGCTTCACACCAGAATTTGGACTTCACTTCTACTGTCTTAGCTAGCTGTCTTCCTAGAAAATCCTATTCCCTTGTTACACTTGCTTTTTCAACTTTATTGCAAAATATATATACTTTTTTATTAGCTGGGTGAAGTGTTTTTAGTATAAAAGTATTTCCAGCCCTGCGCATCCTAGCCATACTGTCAATCTATAAGAACAAAAGTAAGAAAGTACATCTGTGGAATATGTCTGAGTTGAGCCTAAAATTACAAAGGATAACCTACTGCTTTGACACAGCATCTAGCCTCTCATTGTATTCATCTCAAACATTAGTTCTCAATTCCAGAATTTGAAAGAAAGCCAGGAAGTTCCATTCATTTTGTCTGCCTCCTTAAGTGGGCATTCCTAGATATCATCAAGTATGTCATTGGTTACATCTGCCAGCCTATGCTTGAAGGCAATGATGAAAACAGGATTGAAAATACGAACGTTATATTTAGAAATAGGGCTGAGGGAGAGAAGGAAAAAAGAGTTCTCACATACCACATTTCTGCTACTCTGTTGTTTAGCAGTTATGCCAGTATGACATACCAGAATGTTTCAATCATCAAATTATTGTTATTTGTTATTACCAAATAGAGAATTTTAAATCCATGACTTGACTCAGTTCTTTAAATGCCATCTTATGCACATCTGATGAAGTGTTATTTGCTTGATACTTGCAGGATCACACAAACTCTTTTGGGACCTGAGGTTGCCCATTGGAGTGCTATTTTGATACCACCAGTAGTTTGAAATAAGCCACTTTAGGAGTCCTCTGTGCATTCTTCTGCAAATCGAATTATCTACTCAGTAACTAGGAGAGCAATAAGATGCAAAAGACAATTTACATGAAGAAGGGAAACACACAGAGAAGGGAAGTAATAACAAGTCATTCCTTCATTTGATATATCCCTGGAAGAAAGAAATGTGAATCTTGAATCTGTTCACAAACGCTGACCCAAGTAGAGTGGTACAGGTCTGTCCTGCTCCTTTCCTGTTTGCTGAAAGTTTGTCTCTGCAGTAGTGCCTTGCTATAAGTTATTTGAGGGCTACAGAGAAGACCTGCTTTAAGGTCCCTCAGTTACTGGGACTTGATTGTATTTTTTCCTTGGAAAAAGGTGTGTCTTTTTCTACTTTGGTGCCAGCACTGAGTACTGGAGTCAGAAGGCTGAATTTAGGCAGTAAAGTCTGATAATGTTCTGTGGAGTCTGCACTGTTCTTTCTGGATAGGCTTTTAGTGACTGTGTGATCAAAAGTTATCAAAATGTTTAGATTAGGGAACTAGTTTTGTACCCCTTGGAGCTTTTGTGCCAATAGATATTCTTAATTTGTGGTACTTTGGCCAAATTTAGATACAAAAACTAGACTACATTTCACATGAGGTTTAACTATGCATGTGACATCAGAAGGAGGCTGCCACTTTGTTCTCTGGCTGAGATCAGTCTTTATATGGACACAATAAATTGCTTTGGTAGGAAGGAATTCATATTGAGGAATATTCTCCCTGTTAGAATTAAGGTGATCATGACAAACTTTTTCAATTTCTATTTCATGTGTAAGACAGTTCTATTTCACAATTTTTGATCCTCCTTTTAAATTTCATGCCGCAGGTAACTTTTCAAACATCAAGTATTCATGGGATTTTGGTATAGTTGCACCAATGCTTTTTGGAAAACCTTTGTACCTCCAGGATAGAATTTAATGAGACTTGACAATGCTCTCCCAAAAGGTCACCACCCAGGTGGTTGTGTCATCCTGCTCAGGAGGACTCAGCAGCTCAAATTCTTCTCTTCCTATTTGGGTTGAGGATTAGACTGAGGATTTTTATTGTCTCTCCTGTTGCACCCTCTGAGCTTTCAGAAATATCTGTAACCACATTTTCTCCCCTAGGTTACTGGACTCCTTAGCCTAATTCATATTAGGAATAGTTCTGAGCTGTCACAGTCTTGGAGATGATCATGGAAGGGTAGGAGTTTCTCCTTCACCTCCTTTGGAAAAGGATTGGTCCTCACCTCCATACAAGGCAAGGAGATTACTTTCTACCTGTTCTTGTTTCTTATTTTTCAACAGGAGGTAACGTATTCAGAAATGAGTTTCTACAAAATAGTTCTTCCTGGGCTGCTCTCTACATGTGCAGGGGGAAGAAAGGAAATGGAGTTACAGAGTGAACACCTTGTTTAACCAGTTACTAAAAGATGCTTAAAGATGGCGTAGTAGGAGCACTTATGTAAAGTATTGTGTAGGTATGTCACCCTACATTTCCAGGGTGCACCTGCTGCCCACCAGAATGTATCTCAAGCCTCCCAGGCTGTGAATTTGCACCTCTCTATCTTGGTGCTCACTGTTATCATGGTGACTTTGGGCTGTGAATTAATCTTCCTGTGAATTCAGAGAAGCCACACGGAGCCTGGGCTGGGTGCTGAGTGTGCTGAGCTGGCTTGTTTTCTCTGACCTGGCCATCAGAGGGCACGGGGGGCAGGTGCCAGTTGCTCTAGGGGTTCAGGGGTGGGTGCTGAGGACCAGCACAGCTGGGCAAGGGCTAATGTACCCACTCACCCAGTCTGGAGTGTCTGCCTGTGATACTGTGATGTTACCAAAGATTTTGGTTATTCAGAGTAAGCCCTGCTTACCATTACCCCATATGATGGGCAAGTGGGGTTTTTTTGTGGATACAACTAACATTATCTGTTGTTCTCTGGAGTTCTTCAGATGTTTTAGAATCTCTTACAAGTAGGAATAGTTTTTCTTCTACAAATCATGACTGCAGGTGCTGTGAAGTAGTAGTGGCTCTTTCAGATTATATCTATTTGTATGAGAAATGTGTATCTTTGGCAGACTGCTAAATATTACTGCTTAAATCCATTACAAGGAAGCACAATTTTCTGTAACTTAATTTCCTAGGCCTAATGAACCCAGTAAATTTCCTCTGATGTCTTCCCAAGTTAATATATTAAATCTAATTTATTTGGCAAAAAGTTGGACAAATTTTCTCTTAATTCAATTAACCTAGAAGAAAAAATGTATTGTTATGGAAATATGTGACTAATAATTCACAGACGCGAAAGTCCTGAGTTTGGTTCCATTCATTTACTAGCTTACAATTGTTATTTTTGTTTGCTATAATTTAACTCAAAAGAACTAATTCTACCACATATGTGTTTGAAAAGTTTGATAAATGACACCAAATTAATTTCTTGTCATTTAATGTTGCAGAAGATTTTTCTGATTATCTGCATATTATTGAATATTATATTCATCAATTGATTTTTTTGATGTGCTACTGATATTTTGTGGGCACTGCTAATGAGTGGATGATGCATTTTCATCAGCAATAACGTGTCCCTAGCAATTTTGCTAGACCTCCAAGTGGTGCAAAAAGAGTTCACATTGTTTATGTCTTAATGTTGGGAAAAGCTAAACACTAAGTCCCCACAAAAACCAAAGCAAAACTGTAACAGGGAGTGGGTCCTGAACGCAGTTCAGCAGCAACACGCAAACATGAGCTCATCTATGCAGGCGACTTTGATTTTATGTGAACAGGATATAGATAAGGAGGATAGAGTTGCATATACTCCTGGAACATAATTAATATTCTTCATGCCAACAGATACAGTCCTGCTTTCCTGCCACTTCCATAATATATGTGGAGAGGTCTAATGGAAACAATGGATCCAAACCTCTGACAAATAAATTACAAGGGCCACTAATGAGTGCAAATCCATGTATGACCTTTAGAGCATTCGTGCAGCTGTCTCTGTGCTCTGATGTGTCTTGTGCTGGAAGAAACTTGCAGATACCTAGCATTTAAAAATGACTGTGTAAATCAACATAATAGAGTTGGTTTCTTTCTGTTTGCACACTATGACTGATTTCAGAGATGCTCAGGAGAGATTTTGGCTTTAAAACTGTAGGCCAAAGGTTTTTAAGGTTCCTGCATTTAATGCAACTATTAGTGATATCCAAGATTATTTTACAAGTAGTCCAGTTCTCCTGCTATAAATTTTTGTCCAGACATTTATATCTTTTCCAGCACAACAGCAATTGTATGAAAAATAGTCAATAAGCTGCAATATTGAGGTCAACAGCTTTAGTATTAAAATTAGTTTACAGTATGTTTGCTTGAAGTGCACATAAATTCAAAGAGGCAAGAAGTATAAACAGAATAGCTGGTTTCTTGGATGCACTCCAACATAATTATAGCTATTCACCCTTGTGACTATTTGTGTGTGTAGCTTAAAGCTATTTGCCTGCCCTAAGGTACAGTAGCAGTATTTTTACACATCTTTGTATCTGATTGAAATGCAAAACTCAGTAAACCTGGAAAGGATGCTAACAAGCTTAAAGAAATGTATGAGTAAAATTAACCAGCAGATTGAATGTGAATTTTGACATTTGTTAGCAGCACCACCCTATCCCTGGTACAGGTACCTCTCATTCTTTTCAGTTTTGAAACTGAGATACCCCTTAAGGATTTGTCACCAAAATAGTGTATTTCTAATAGGCAATTATGAAAAAAAAATCATCATCAATCACATTTATTGCAAACATCTCATAAAACAGTAAAACATTTATGTGGCTATGGAAGGCAAGTATGTTGCCATGTAATATAATAAGATTTGCATATAAAGAACAGCAGGCAGCAAACAAGTCTCTTTCCCTTTCTTATGCCATTTATACAAATGCCTTTGATGCAATGTATCTATTTAATTTACATCAAAATGTTATTGCTGCAACACCTGAATGATATTGGCTGTCATTAGGTCTCAGAAGCACACCCTGGGAACAGAGCAGGCAATGCTGCTTCCTCCAGGTAGGGTCCATCAGCCGTGTCACACCTTGTCACAACCTATCTGTCACTCAGGAGGCAGGGTTTGCCTCTAGCTGATATGTACCTGTCAGTGATATATATATATGTATATATAACTTTTTTTTTAAAGAAAATATTTTCCTCCCCCAATATCAGTTTTTCACCAGGATCATTCATGTCAGGATTTTTAGCTTTCAGACAAATTACAGGGATACTGGGACTCTATATTGTTTCAGTGTGACTATCAATACCAACATCTGCTAATCTTCTCCATAATCATCTGTACCTTGTGCTTGGGAAACACTCAGAAATCATTTTCTTGGAACTTTTTTTAATAGCTCAGAGTGCATCTACCATGAGGCTGTATGATATCAAATGACTAATAAAATGAAAGCTTATTTGTGTGTCAGAGTTGGTAACAACTGTCTTTATCTGGGTGTTTCCACAAGCCTCAAGGTAAAATGAACCAGGCAGCATTGCAGAGAAGAGTGAAATGAATGAAAATCCATTGTACAAATCTGTGGGATTTTTTGACACTTGACTTTGTACTATCATTTAAAAAAAATCTGCCTTCTATTTACTTGTCAGAACTGGATTTAATTCTTATATGCTGCAAGGAATTCACCATGTAAAGATATTGATATAACAAATTACCAAATGTTTTAGAGATTGATTCTTGCTGGACAAAATGGGCTTTCAGCTTGGAAGTCTTTTTTCCAGAAAACACCTGCTGAGATAAAAGTCTGACAGCTACACAAAAGAAATACGCAGTCTGTTTAGTCTGCTCCTATCTAGCAATAGCAGATGCTATCAAAAATTGCATTCTTAAAATGAAAATTACCTAAGGTTTTGGCAAAGGACCTTGGTTAAAATGGAATGAGTAGCCACTGTCAGATGAGTATTACCCAACTGATTGGTTTTTACTTCTGTCAGTCTTTCTTCAAAATTCTGACAGGCCACACAGCAGGGTGCAAATGATCATTAATACTTCATCCCCTGGGACACAATAAACTGCCCTTCACTTGCATACCAATAAAATACATAAAGCTTGTCAGACAAGGTGAGAGAAAAAGGTGATTTTTCAAAATGATTTTATAGTACACTGGGATGTGATCAGTTAAGACAGATTTCTGTATTGTGTGGTGTACAATCTGGGCAGCAGCATCTTTGAATTCATTCTGGTTTTAAAATATATTTTAATGCTTTTTCCTGATGCTTATTTTAGTGCATTAGAAGGACATGAGATTTTGAACACTTCTCAACCATACAGTGGACATTTAAGAACAGATTTTGTAGGAAAACACTGCTCTCGAGGCAGCACTGTTTATACCATCCAACCCAACCCCAAAATAAATCAGGCTCTCAGTGTGCACTGGTGCACACTCTGTGCAGGGAACAGAGTCCCAGGTCAAATGATGGCCACTGGAACAAAGATTCCCAAGCTAAAATTAAAGCTATTCTAGACTTGAATAAGCCATTTTCACAACATTTTTATAAGCAAAAAGTCTAAAAAATGAAGTAGTTTTTATGCTGTATTTTACTTTTGGTAAGGTCAGAAAGAAGTTAGAATGTGAGGTATTTGCTTAACCACCACTTCCAGTAACGCTTTTCTGTTCTGGGAAGTGCACTGAAAAAGATAATTACTGATTTATGAGCATATTTTGAATATTCTGCCTATAGGGGTGTTTTGGTTTGGATTTGTTTGACACATCCAATGAATTATTAGGTGGTTACTGCACTGAAAGTTTTGGGTAGACAAGGCACATAGGGTTGCTTAACCAGTCAATGTGGAGCCTCATAATCTCACTGTATTGACAATGAATTCCTTTCATATTTACTGGAAAAACAAATTTTCTGACATGCTCTTTATGCTTCAACCTCATTTCCTCCTCTACTATTTCCCATGGAAATTTATGGGATTCACTGTATATAATTTTGTGTAAGCATTTTTTTGAACTATTTCAATTTCGTTAAAACTAGACTTTTAGAAAGCAGAATATGTTCTATCAAACACTTAGACTGTTTTGTGCAACTACAGCAGTTTCCATCATGCCAACAGATCTCATCTACAGAACTTTGAGTTCATACTTCATTGCGTATTTCACTTGCAAGGCAGGTGAAGAAATTTGCACTTCCCCTTTGCCAAAACTGATTCCGAATCAATGTTTTCACAGTTTCATTCTGCTTGGTTTTCTCTTCACCATGATGGCGAAGAGAAAACTTACTTTTGAATGCTTTTCTTGACTGAGATAAAGAAGTACTGGAAGTTTCACAGGAAAGGTGGGTAGATCTGCCTGTGTTCTCCTCTTGGGTTTCTGCCACTTTTATGTTCCAGGGTCACTGCTGGTATTGTAATGTCACCTACTTCAGAGAACAAATATCTGCCAAACTACCTATCAATGACAATGTCATTTTGTACCTGGGACCCAAACATATATGCTGATTGTAAAGTTTTGGTGAGGAGTCTGCCAATATTGTGTAAGAAGAGACAGTTAAATGCTAGCAAACACCACCACTACGTATTTGCGTGACTGGACAGAGAAAGAAAATAAAAATGCTAACAGAACATACTTCATATCACTCCTGCCACAGTTTTGCTTTCTGTTCTTCCTTTGTACACTGAATTATCCTGATTCTAGACAACCATGATAAAATTTGAGAATGGAGTCACAAAATTAAATAGCACTCCAGAAAAATAGAAGGAGGAAACTGTGATGCAATGTCATTTTTCCCCTTCGTGCACATGTATTAAAGCAGTTGTGGGTTATTTTTTTCCGTCATTGACAAAATGGAAAAACACCTGCTGATTTCAGGCCTAGACAGAAGAGTAAACAACATCTTTAATAGATAAATTTTCTTTTGGCAGAAGTTTAATATAAAGATGGACTTTTTAAAAGAATTTCAAGATCAACCTTTTATATTAAAGTCTATATTAAGGGAACACTGCACAGAGCAGTGGAGGCTGAGATCACACTGGTTAAAGTAATGACTGCCTTGAATTCTGTGTGAAATGTTGTTAAGTATCATGGCTTACATTGCTTGGGGATTGTGAAGTTCAGTGATGAAGCCAGATTGGGCCTTTTTTGCATAGTAATTTTGCTTCACCTTCCGTAAGTCCTATTCCTTCTGTTTTGTGCATGCAGAAGCATGAAAGCTAGGACTGATTAGGTGGCATTGGCATTGCAAAATTTCAGGAAAAATACTACTGTTAATGAGAATTGTATGTATAACCCCCTGCTTACTGCAATGACAATTCACTCCTATGATTCTGTCAAACATTGCAAGAAACAAATAAATCTGGTAGCTCAGTAATAAATAACTGCTCAAGATGCTGCTGCCTTTTTTTCTTTTCTTTTCTTTTAACTTTAAAATGTAATAGCCTAAATCCTCAGCTAGATTGAATTCACCTCTCTCCACTGAGTTCCTTGCAGATAAACCGATTTACAGTGTTTGGGAATTTGGCAGTTGTGAGTCCAGCTCCAAAGCATGCAATAATTTTGTCAAATCTGTTTGGAACATGAATGGAAATGAATACAGGGGTTTCAAATGTTAAAAAGCAGCATCAGTTAAAAGAAACCAAACAACTTATACTGCTTCTTGAAAATCCTAATCTACCACTGCATATGTTCCGGTAATTTGCTCAGCCATGCAGTATGTTGTATTCATCGAATGAAGAAAACTTCTCGTGAGAATGTTTAAAATGTCACTGAGGTTCAGTCTGGATCAGGGTGCAGGTGGCTCTACAAAGGCTTCGCTGAGAGGATGTGTTTATACAGTTGCTGCTGACGGATGGTATTGATTGGCCAGGCAACTCATAAAACAAGCGACCACACTTTCATCTTTGTGCTTTCTGTTCCTTCAGTAGATAGAAAAGTGGTTTTAATTATTCACATCATCCATTTTAATATCTTTTTTTACTCTTATCCACCCACTCTCTTACAACCAAGTAATATTCTCATCTTCTCATTATTGTACAAAAATTGCAAAGGGGGCAAGAGTGGGCAGACAGATAAAAAATTTTTGAGAATAAAAAGTTGTTGCTGCTTCACATAAAATTAGCAGGAGTCAAGATATGCTGAAAACTCCACCCTATGAGACTACCTGAATCATCTTCTGGACAACAGAGCACTTGACATCAACTGAGATTTAGATATTGCCACAGTGTCTCTGGTGTTTTGCTTGTATTTAGTTTTCACAAATATTTTTAGAGTATCATGGCATCTACATGTAAAAAACAAATACTTGCAGCTGTTGTGAACCCTGTTCCCTCCATCTTTACTAGATTATTACAAAAACCTACAGCTGTTTGGAAAGGGAACAGTAAACACACTTAATCTAGCACTTGGATTTCCAGGCAAAAAGTGCACCAAAAGTAATTAGTGGGAAAATAAGACTTAAAGTCTGTGGTACTTAAAAGGGACTTCTAATTGCACTGGTAATAGCCAAGTCTAACTGTGCTTCTGGTTGTAGTGTGACAGAGCTGCTGTAAGGCACATTCTGTATAGCACTGTCTTTCTGCATCAGTCCTTGGATCCCTGAAGTACCTCTTGCATAGGCACAGATATGTGCTCTCTTGCACACTGCAGTGTTACAGGATGTACCTCTTTCCACCAGAGACTGTATTTTTCTCCCATTATATGACAAATTTTTCAGTTTTCATATAGCGTGGGAGTTGTGACAAGAGCTTGAGGACATTTAATGCTTCTGGGATTTGCAGTTTGTTTATCCTTAGAACAGAGATGTTATCTGTACCATAATGGGAATTTTGGTGCTTTTAATTACAGTTGTCCATTTAAAAAATGTATTAATGGCTAATGAGGAAAATATGAAATAACACAGGTATGTGCAAATCAGAAGACAGCACCTGAGCTGATAAAACTACAAAGAATATTCTTGGCTTTGGGAACAAAATATTATTTAACTGATTTACAGTTGTCAGCTTTAGCTAATGTGAGCTAGTTAGTAGATGTATGTCGTCATCATGACCTGTGTGTTCTACTCATCATCTTCACAGACGAACTTATCAAAAAAGTACTGCATGGGCATGATGGCTACAGCTGCTTGCTAATTCTGTCACACAGTGGGCTTGAGTTGGACTTTCTGATGAAAGAGACCTTGACATTATCTGAGGTTTTTGTACTTTGTACATGCTTCCCTGGAACTGCTCTTTCAAAAACTTTGCCCTTAGAGCTGTAGGCTACTACACAGTTGTATGTTCTAAATTACTGCATTTAACCAGTATGTATAGAAATTATGGAAACTGCAAGATCTTTGCTACTTTCTGGCTTCATAAAAAAAGACATGCATGAGGCAAGGAAATATACATAGAGCAGGAGAGTTTCTAAGTGGACCGGTTGACAGCTCCAAGAAAAAGCAGCAGGTAGAGAAAGAATATTGCTTCTGTCCCTGGAATGGACAGCTGGAACGGACTGAGCTCTAAAGCAATGGCAGTCTCAGCTATATTACGTAAAAATGCACAGGTATCTTCTCAATCAGAAATAGTTTCACATGTATGGCACAGAAAGTAAAATGAGATGGGAAAGTTCCTTAGTCAACCAATAGAAGAGATTGTTCTGAAAAAAATATAGGGGGAGTGACTTTTCTCTGTTTTGTTTGTACTTTTTTTCCTTTTTGAGATGCTCCATTTTCCTTCACATTAATTTTAACTCTAAACCAGCTGTGATTATTTTCCCTTTAAATAAAGTTGAGCCTTAAGGGGAAGGGGAGCAGGGAAATAAAAACTGAAAGCTGCAAGGCAGAATCCCTCCCTGCTGGATGGAGTCTGCTGGAGAGCACAGTTCCAGAGGAGAAGCCTGATGAATAGCAGGAAAGGCTACCTAAGTCTCCCCAGAACAAATAAATATGTAAAAGGATTAAAAAACAAGCAAACAAAACCAACCAACCAAAGACCCAAACAAATGAACAGCTTCTCAAAACCTTATTTCATGCCTTTTTCATATTCAGTACTCCAATCCTGAATACAGTACTGGTTTAGAGTACATATATATTTTTTTCATGCTTTGGTTCCTCTGTCACTTCAGACTGTCTGACAGAAGTAATAATTTGTGTGTAAAAGAAAAAAAGTTGAGCTGATTACAGAGGATGCGTATTCCCCATCCCCAGTAAAATAAACTAGGAACCCATGTAAATGAAGCATACGGTTTATAATGAATTGGTCTGATAGTGATGATGTGTTCAAGTGTATCTCCCAAAGTTCATTAACTTAATGTAATATACAGTGGCAAGAATGATACCTATGATTACTTCAATTAAAATTATAGTTTTGTGCTTTTCTGTGATGCAAGTTAGTGCTGTGAAAACATGAAACACACCTCATAAATGCCACTGAGCTGCAAAAGTGACAAAGTGAGCCTGCCAGCTTTTCCTAGCAGCATTGAGGATAATAGGCATGGCTGCAACTGGCTTTTGTTACTGCTGGAAGCTCTGGTACCTCACAAAGCGTGGTAAGACCAAGGCCATAAGAGTGTGATAGAATTGCTCAACAAGTGATTAAAATACACTAGGGAAAACATGAAAACATATACTCTTAGATGGAAGTGAAAATAAAGTAAATATCACTGTAAGTATATGCTGTGTGGATACCACTAGGAGAAGGCTGTAAGCAAGTGAGGATAGCACACTATCCTGCTCAAAAGACGTATAGGATTAAAGCTTTGTTCTGTTTTGAGCTCACTGCTTATTAATAAAGAGTGGATGGTAACTGAGGAGATGAAGAGACTGTATTGTGAGACACCACAGAGCACGGCATGTGTGATGTTCCTTCTGAAGCCATAATAACCATTTGATTTCTGACCCTGAGGTGAATTTTGTATACTCATATGCATAAAGGAGGTGAAAGGATATGCACTGAGCTATGCCCTTCTTTCCAAACTGTGTTTTTAGAAGCAATATAATTGAGGTATAAATAAAATAACAAAGAAAGCTTTTGTAGATATATATTATTATTTCAAACTACCAACAGTTGTCTTTGCACTTGCTGGTATTTTAGAGTCTTGAATTTTAAATGACACAGCTCTTCTTTACCACCTCCTGTAAAAAACACTCACTAGAGAATACATCTTAAGAGAAAATTCCAGAAACCAGGTTCGTATTACCAATAGTCCTAGAAACTTTACTGGAGTTCCCTACTCATCTCCTACTTGTCCTGTGACAGAAAATAAAGAATACAGCCCTAAAATTGGCACTTAACAATATGCAAGTCCATATCCTTTTCCCCCAAATTAAAATGGGAGCCTAGTGCATGGTAGTTGCTTAAAGTGTCTGCCATTATGTGGGATGCCAAGAGGCCACCCCCTGCTGCTTTCCATTCAGATGAATGGGAAACCTATGGATAAATTACCACCTGCAATGCCTGATCGAGGACATCGTAAGCAGTTGTCACTGTCACTCTGTAATTATGCAAGTATTCTTCTAATATTATACAATTAGATGGCCCCATCTCCCTTTTTTTCTCTTGATAATGTTTTTGTAGGTGTGAAGAACACTGAACCCTCCCCTTGTTCAATCATTTACATCTTCATGCAGTACAACCAGCACTTTCCTGATGCTCCTGGAGCTGGCACTCTTCCCACAGTAGAGGTTGTCTTCTGCTGCTTTTTGTAGTGTTTTGTATTGTGAGATAGCAAAATGTACAGGGATTGCTGTCAGTAAGCACTCACACCTTACTTCTGTCAGAGATATTGGGCACTTTTAGCTGTTAGAAAGATGCAGCTGGCTTTATTCTCTTTGGCAGGAGCTTTTTGCCAGCATTTGGTGGCTGAACTGTGATGTGAGACCAAGAAGTATCAATACATCTTTTCTCCATCTGAGGGATCTCTATAGTGAAAGGAACAGGAGAGAAACTGGATGGTATGAAGTAAAACAAATTTTTCAAAATTAAACATTGATTGCAGTTCTCAGATAAGAGAACCATCTTAGTAGCAAACTGTTTGTTTCTTCCTTGAAGTGGTTCAGAAAAGCATATTTTACCACAAAATGTTTCTGCCTCTAATTATATGCTCCTTTTCCTCTTCTCAGGATGACAGTAATAAGCAGTGAGTTTATGAATACTAAAAACTTGAAATTTCCTAAAGATTCTTGATAAAAATGGTTGATACTTTATTTTCTTCTCTTGCAAAACCCAAGCCTCAGTTGCCATTTTACAATCTAATACTTTATATTTTGTCCTTTTCTCCTGTATTTTGTTCTGGCAAGCCTTTATTTGGTCAAGGAATGGGGAAGATCTCTTAATGCCATTGAAGGCAATCAAATCTCACCCTCAGAAGCTGGCATTCATTCAGAAGTGGTCTAAATATGCATTATTAAAACAGACTTCAAAACCTGCCTTTTTTCCCTCAAAAAATTTCTTAACTAAGGGAAACATAAGATGAGGATCTGTTCCTCAATTAGCCTTTTCCTGTTAGACTAAAGTAAGTTTAGATTCAACACCAACGCTGCTAATTAATGCCTGCTTTTTTTTTTAATCTAAATTTGGGGTAAATCACGATGACTTTTATGTTTGGAAGGCTTCCTTCTTGCTGCCTTAAGGATAATTCCTGTAAGCAAAAATTGAGAGCTAATTGTGAAATTGCCTTTAAATTCTGTTGTTTACAAGATCCTCAAAGCTTCTTTCTGCAGAAAGCATGCAAAGATTATTAAATTGCACTTTGGGGATACCTGTAGCCATTAGCATGTTAACCCTCCCTCCATGGCCACCTGGCACTGGCTGTGGGAGCTGTCCTAGTAAACTGGAGCACAGCTTGGGAAAGGTTTATGGAAACCACAGTTTTACAGACCTGTGCTCACGTTGGCAGTTATGCAGCCATTTGAGAGGTGGATGGGGACAGTGGTGCTTGAAATCACTGCAGTTGTAGAGACAAATGAATGACTGCCCAAATGCTCCCGAGTGATGGCACCCAGGGCATGATCCTTGCCGCCAGTCCCCGGGCCTTTTCCGGCTGCGTGCTGGGTATTTACAGGCAACATCACAGAGGACCAAGAGACTAGTTGAGACCCGGTGACAAAGCCAAAGTAATTCAGGTGGCTATTGCAGATTAGAGGTTCACTTGTGTGTGCCTGATGTGCTGTGTGAAGGCACAGGTGGACCAGAGCTGGACCAGAGCCGCCTGCCCTCTCCCATCACACCTGCAATTGCATTTATTTTCAAGTAAACAGTGAGGGAATACTCTCATGCTGTGCAGAGCCCAGGACTCTAAAGTTATATGGTCTTTCTCATCTTTTCCTGAAGGTTAGGCCCTTGCTTTCTTTGTATATCCACTGAGCAAGAGATTTTTGACACTTTACAGATTAATCCACACATTTCAGAACACATAAATGGATCGAAATGAAGTTGCAGATAATGAGAAAGGGTGCATATCCCACGTTTTGAATGTCCTAAAAAGGACTTTTCAAGCAGCACACTATGTAGGACATAGTTTTCTGTGTTTATTTCTTGCAGCGGTGTAAAGACAGGGATTTTGAGAGCCTGCTGAATATGACAATAGCAGAGCATCATTTTAAATTGATAAATGAGAAGAACAAACCATGGTAACATAATGCCCCCTATGGTTTGTAAGGAAGTATGTACAACAGTTTTAAGGGCAATGCTTTCCTACATACATCCTCTCTAGAATCCGAATTACATGTTATGCTTCTCAGCTAGAGAGGGAAATATATCAAGTTGGATTTTACTAATAAGTAGGTGAGACGCTGCTAATTTAGATGCTTTAAATATCTTCCTTCTTTTCGGAGATTCAAAGCAATTTGGATTAAAATGGTTCTGAGTAATGTAGTAAGTTATTACATGAGTTATTACATGTACACACGAGACAGTTCAGAGCAGGAAGCGACCAGGGGGTAGAGGCAGGCAGGCTGCCCCGGAGGGGAGGCGCTCTGTAATTGAGGGAACGGCCACTTGATGGCAACATCTTACCGCACTTAGGTAAACCCAGCAGAATTTGACAGTGGAAACTATAAACCTGAGAACATTCACGTTTCCTCAGGATACGGCATTGCTTTCCAAGAACTTCTGCACATAAGACTCTCATCCACCTTTATCTCAACTAAACATCCACTTAGGAATTCCCTTGTTAGAGGATTTCATTTAGAGTTTTGGTGGGTCCTTCAGTAAGTCAGCCCTTTTGAGCAGCAGTGGGCAGGTTTGCAGAGTGGTGAGTCGCCTCAGCAGTAACTTACACAGATGATAATGTGTAAATAATTGTAGTTCATTTCGCTGGTAAATTAGTGCTCGTTTTTCATCCTGCTGCCCCATATCTTGTTTAAAGGCAAGCCTTGCCTCTTGTGCCTTCAGCCCCTCTATGGTGCCAGTGAGGGCAGAAGCACCATCTCAGCCCCGGGAGTGGGAGCAAACCTGCCCGTTTGCCAACAGTGTGGGATGAGAGCAGTGCCCAGCTGGGCTGCCCTGCTCTGCCCCTGCGCAGGAACAGTGCAGGTAATGCCCAGGGCTGCCCGGTGAAGTGCTCCATGACCTAAACTGGATGAAATTCATCATGCCACCACTTTTTAGCTGTGAATTGGGAAATACTCCAGGGCTGGTTCTCTTTCAGTTTCCACAGAGCCCACAAATACACTTTTAAACCTTCCCAGTGAAAAAAAAGAAAAAAAGCTGCTGATCCTTGTACGGTGGTGAACTTGCAGCAATAAGGGGACACCCACGGGTGCCTACCAGCACACAGGCAAAGTGAGAAAAAAATATATGTATAGGTTATTGCAGGTCTCCAAGAAGCCCAAGAGCAAATATGTTCAAGTCAACTGTTCAAGCAAGTTTTCTTTGTGTAATGTGATGGAAGAGGTGTCTCCCAGGCACAGTGTTTTAGGATTGTGTCTTGAATAATTTTTTTTGTTTCAAGACTTAATAATCTTGATTATGCATTTGTTCTATTTCAGTAACTACTGAAAAAGTAATGGTTTTCATAAATTTATGTCTTTGCATCATGGGAGCTGGATGGGAGGGGAAAATACAGGGACAAAGTGGGAGTGCCTCACTGGGAATAACTATGTTATTATAGTGACCCTCTTGCTACCTCTCAGGTACAGCCAGTGCATATCTGGAGTGGGGAGTGCCTCTTCACTCCTTCTGCAACAGTTATTTACATATTGGACTGGGACTGAAAATACAATTTACTGCTAAATTTGCCACAGCTAAATGTGAACAAATGATTATTTGTTATTTCAGCCACTGGTCCATGGGCAAATATACAGTTAATATTTAAAATCCATGAAAGGACATAATCACAATGTTTGTGAAAAATGAGGGAGTTTCCCTACCCTTAATGGCAGGGATCTCAAACGAATTGTGTTGTCAATGGGAGAGCAAGAGGTTATATAGTTTTCCATAATCTATAAAGCTTCTTCAGAATCATGTCATTAGCTTTCCTGTGGTAGAGCACAGCAGAGCTAATAATGCAATTATGGTTCATGTAGTTAAACTATGCTATTGATATTTTTTTTTCCCAGGAGGTCTTCATTTCTGGAAATTCTAATCATCTTCATTGTACAGCTGTATAGATTTCATGTTTCACTACAAGGGAAATAAAATTGCAAATAAATACCATCTTTCCTAATGTCTCTGTAAATACCAGATTTAGGAACCATTAGCCAAATGTTGTAGTCTATAAAATGTATAGTTCTTTGGGTAAATACATATATATATATATATATATGAGGCCACATTCACATACCAGTCACCAGAATAAACTAATATTCTGGAGTAAATGAGAGTAGAATTTCATCCAATATTTGATTATTCTCAGTTCTTGCTGCTATAATTAATTACATTTTTTGGTTTTGGTATACTAAGACTTTCTTTGTCAGTCTACTGTATTAAAACTTTAAGTATTAGAGTAAAATAGTGTCATTCTCACATGAAAATGGTGCATATGTTTAGCAGGAGGGGGATTCTTCTTTCAGCTTCTCATTCTTTCGAACAAATCTGGAATTTGGAGTTCTGTATTTTTACCTGATACACAATGAGTATGAGACCTGACAATCTAATTAAGATGCTATTTAGTCTACTATTAAGCATTAATTTAGTATTCCCTTTAAGAAAGAAAACCTTGGGGTTTTTTTCTTTAAATTAATGGTTCTACCTGAGCCAATCCCCACTACAGCAAAAACATCAATCCTGAGATGTTGAAACCCTAACTAAGAAACATAAAGTATGAAATAAGGATGTTCACTGCTTCCACAGTCCCAGTCTTCCATGATTAAGGTTCTTCTGAGAAGATAAATTATTACAGGAATGAATCTCTGAAAGGACTGTCCTGGGTTGTTGTTTTTTTTGAGGGGGGTTTGTTTGTTTTGTTTTGTTTTGGAGGGGGGGGAAGTTTCTCTGAACCTCTGTGTTTCTTCTGAGTAAACTACCAAACACATTACATGATAAGGATACATGATAAAGTGATAACATGTTAATCATTCTGCTGAGAAACATCCTTCTTTAACATGACTGGGACATAAATGGTTGGAAATAAACATAGAGAATGATTGCTGTTAGGTGTCTGAGAAAAAACCCAAAGATATGAGAGAGACATGCTAATTAGGCTTCTTTGTCCACATGGAGATGAAAAGGAGATGAAACAAAAATAAAGCAAACATAGCTGAATATTTAGATATTCTTGCAAGAAGTTGTTGGCTATGATAATGAACTGTCCATGCTCTTACGGTCCTTACAGAGAATACCTGTCATTTTCCTGAATACATCAGAGGCAATGTAGCACCAGGGTGTCACTTAGGGATCTTCCCATGGGATATACAACAGTACTGATCAAACCTAAGGGAGGTGAGATGAGGAGACAGCAGGACCAACTTTACCTATCAGAGCATCTTGTTATGGGTATAGAGCAGTTCCTGCCATTATAGTCTCTGTGATTGATGGAAGAGAAAGGGACTGTGCAGTGATAGAGCTGGCAGATATTCACATGCATTTTCCATTACTACACACATTTTTAAATTGTTCATCTCTTTCTACAAGTTCTATTAATGCTAATTGTTTTTCTGTAACGTAATAACAGTTTTGGCTTTTGTTCTTCAGTAAAGCACTGAAAATATTCAACCTGGCAATTTGAAATATTTAAGCAAAATGTTGTCAAGACATACTAATGAGAAATATCGTGCACACACAACCTCCTAGTGTTCACTTTTGCTCTCATTTGTTTTACAGATGGTGCTCGGTCAAAGCAGCAAGCTGTCTTTACAGGACAACCAGTTCTGAAGTTATGAGCATTTATACATTTTAATTTATGCACAAGTTTTCCCCTTAGCTTTTTTTGCTCACCTAAGCTGTTGGTGGTTTGCTAATGTTTTCTTCTCTTCTTTTACTTTGTATAACAGGAAATCTGCAAAGTGTTTTGCAGAATCTAAGGTACAAATTTGTTGCTTTTGGAATCAAAAACAAATGGAAAAACTTGCCGGAATGTTTTTGTCAGTAAGTGACTTGTGATACAGGAAGAAAGAAACATAAAACAAACTTGGGAAAAAAGATCAGGTTTCCAGATCTGCTTTGAGCAGACTGATGTATTAACATGTCTATAAAAATGTGTGTTTGGACCAGTAGTATAACAACCACTCAGCAACCCCTGAATGGTCCAGGCAAACTGAGGCACAGAGCACCTGCTGTGCAGCCTGGTGTCTCAGGGAAGTTCCTGGAATTTTATTTGACCCAGCTGGGATGCTAATTGATAACTGTTATTGTATGGGGTTTTTTTGAAAATCGGCAGTAGGTAAGTATTTTTTAAAAAACTGTATATTATCCCTATTGGTTATCAGCAGGAAATAATGTGAAAAATAAAATTACCTGGAATCCTGCAAGAATTACTTTTCTTAGTGGGGCACAGCCACAAAACCCTTCAATAGGTAGAAAATCTTAAATACAATAAGTGCAAACCCAAAATACTTTCAAATTAAAAGAAATTACTAATAGTTGTGCTGTACTATTGGGTAGAATTTCAAAATGTTGGTACTAAATGTAGAAAACAAATTGAATTCAGATCCTTAATTCCTTTTATTATTTTTTTAGGGGATGAAAAGCTTTATTAGAACTAAGCTCATCTAAAACTTATTATTCTTTCAGTATGCTAATTAATAGAGCAGGATCATGGATTTGTTAATTAAAATAAGATACCTCAGGGAAATTGAAATTAATTTTCATGTCCTAATAGAGTTACCATTATGTCATTAAATCTTCTGTATGTCTTATCCACTTCTCTTTCTTTCCTCCAAAAGTGAAAAATGTTTTATTTAGTTTGAATTTAGAATTAGAATATTGAATGGTGGTTTTCTGAAAATGTGGAGAAGATCAACTGATAATTTTGGAACAGCTGCAGACCTCACAATAGTGTCAGCACATCATGTGCTCTGAATGGGCAGAAAACTGTTGACCTCTGGATCACTGGGTCTGTACTGCTCAGTATTAACTTGTAAACAGTCACTCCAGTAGCCTACTTGTGTAACTTGGTAATGTTGGCTTATATTTTCCAGATATGGAACTAGCAAAACTCAACCATTGGGCAGACAATGATTGCCAAAAATGTATTGCACCTTAAATGAAATTACTTACATAGATGGAAGGTGTTATCTGACATTACATACTATGGTCAGCTGGGTATGTCCATGCTAGTGATTTAGTTTGCATTTTAGTATTGTATATAGCATTTTAAGGGGATCTCCTGGCCATCCTCACTTTCTGTGCTTAAGTGTAGATTTTGATCAATCCTGGAGTGTGCAGACTGAGTCCTACTGGGTGGGACCAAGTTGGAAGATTGGTGTTCCAGGAGCACACCAAAACCTGACAATGGTGTTCATCTGAAGAGCCACACAAGAAACAAAGCAAAAGAACCACTGAGCATGGTGAGTCCTTGGTCTTCTCTTTATACAGGTCTGCTGCTGTTGTGCTGTGCTGTTAGCTAATATGGACAGAGCTAGAGCTGCCCAGATCTTACCTGAAGCCTTGACAGTCGATCAGACTGTTGACACAGCAGTTGATGGAAAAGTTGATTTCAAAGTAAGTAATTTTTACAGAAGGAAAAACGCCTAAAATATCCTCAGTGTTTTCTGATACTCTGACTTTCCAATACACTTTCTTCCAAATTAGATATTCCAGTGTAGAGAAAGGGAAAAGGAGAGTTAAGTATGAGAGAAGTACTATTTTTCTTCTACAGCAAAGCACAATTGTTTGAATTTTACTTGATGAATTTTCAAGGCCAGCAAAGAAGTTCTGCATCATCACCGAGTGTTAATTGCAATTTGTATCCAAGACTTATGTAATTCAATGTACAAGACAGAAATAATCTTATTAATATACTAGTGTATATTGAGTACTTTTATCCCATTTTATCACAGGTTTAAATGGATAAAATTTAATTAGAGACAAGCACTAGATCTAATTGTTAGGGGCTACTGAGCAGTTGTAGTTTGGTTAGTCTTGTGAAAGCTTAAGGCTTCCCAGGAAGAATGTCTGCTGTTTGCTTTCAGCCTGCAAAGTGTTCAGAGGGATTTGGTTACATGTAAGGAAAAGCAAGATGCAGTTTTGTTACTGTTGAGTCTGTGTTTAATCAGCAAATACAAGTTGAGATGGTTTGTGAATTTCTGTTGAACTTGGCAGATGGTTTCAAGCAAAAATAAAAATAATAAATTCATTTCAGCTTCTCAAAATAGATTAATCACAGTTTACTAAAGTAAGCAGAAAAGAAGCATAAAATGTCTTTGCTTCCAATACACAATCAAGTAAACTGTACCTTCAATGTGCTCTTTCCACAGAGCTTATAGAGTTATTCTTTCTGATGCTCAGGCATAATTAATATTAAAGGATTTTTATCTGAAGTAGAATAGATCTTTAGGATAGACTGATCTTCAGGATAGATGTAAAAAGATTCCCTCAGGGTGTTCATTAGCTCGGGCAAATTCACTCAGAGGTGAAAGACCAGATTCAAAATTTCTTCATGACCAGCAAGGAGTTTTCAGTACAGGTTTTGGTGCAAGATGCATTCAGGGATTCTATGCTGCTCCTTTCTGGCCTTATTGTTTGCTTAAATCACATAGTCTGCTTACATAAATCAGCCTTGTGATGGCCACACTTCCTCTGCTTTTTAACCTAAAAAATGCTTAATATGATTCAAATTGAAATATTTAGGTCTGAGATTGAATTGGTATTTTGGACTAATTGCTTCATGCAGCTGTTTCAGAACTGCAGGGAAACCAGGATGGGCATAAGATCAGTAACAGTGCCCATAGCCCCTCCAAGGTCATATTTTCATAAGAACAAGGTTTTAAAGGTAATTTAAAACCCCTCAACCAAACACAAAAAAACTATGCAACAGAAATCCAGCCTCCTCCCTGTCTTCTCCCCCCCAAAAAACCCAAAACAACCCTGACAAAACCAAGAACCAAACACCAGTTCCACAAAAAACCACCAACTAGCCAGATAACTGCCCCCCCTGCCCCCAAAAGCCTTCTCCATTTCCTGTGTTAAAATTTGGTGTGGAAGCTGGTTTATGAATTTCCATTTCATTGCTGTATTTTGCTGACATCTACAGTTTCTGATCCCTATCAATACTTGCTGGGAGTGTAGCATTAAAATTTCTGATACATATTCTGTACCATGTACCATCTCTAAACACAAACCCTTGAAAGGTCTTTTCTTCACACAATCACTTCAAGATTGCCATTTAAATCCCATTTCCCCCAGTCCAATCACATGCAAAATAAAGATCAGATTGCTGAAGAGCTGTTACTTTACAGACTGTATTTTCTTTCTGTTAATTCATGCAACACAGACACCTTGTGTAACAGCTCCCTAATGGTGGTGCCTGATAAACCCTCCGTGGACGGACGGACGGGCGGGCGGGCAGGGCAGGCGGCTCCGCAGCGCGCTGAGCTCCGTGCGCTGCCGGCGGGCACGGGTTGCGCTCCATCCCCTCAGCGCTGCCCTGCCGGGACCCGGCTGCGCAATTCCAACAGGATTGCAGACGTCCTTGGAGGGGAGGAGCTCCTCTAGAGACCAGCCGAAGCAAGACGCCTCACAAAGCAAAGTTCAAGGTGAGAACCGTACTAGATAGTAGCTGATTTAAGAAATTAATTCCCCCAGTGCAGAAAGCAAGAGTGGATAAAAATATATGTTACTTGGGGCTTGTTATTGCACAGGTCACAGGCTGATACTTGTGCTCATGCTCAGCATTTCTCCCTGTGCCAAAGGCAAGACTAGCAAAAGGGAAGAAAGAAGGCTATATAATTTCCTAATAAGAAGTTAATAATAAAAATGCATTTTAACGCCGGGCACAACAGATATTTTCAGGAAAGGAGATTTAAAATGGAAATGGTGATTAGTGATGGCCCTTTTCAGCAGCAGGGAAGGTCAAGCATTGCTTGGTGATGTTGGGGTGCATGTCTGCAGGCTGCTCTTAACACTGGATGGCACAGTGCACCCCTAGGTGCTCAGATCTCAGCAAGGGCATGTGGGCTGAGATGAGCTCTCTTACCTGAATGTATTGAGACTGTGGGGACAAGGGGAGAGGCTTACCTGGGCGAGCCGAAAGTGATACTATGGAGAAAGGGAAGTGTCATCTTTTCCCTGAAGAGTACAAGGGCAAATGTCTTGCACCAGGCTCATGAACAGTTTTCCGAGCAGCAGGGAGCAGGACAAGAAATCAAACAGCTTTCCCTAATACTTTGAAATTTGTTGCTGTCTCTTGTTTTTCTCCTGTGAAGATGTTTTTTGTGAAACCATTGACATACTAAGCTGTGATGCCTGAAGAAAATGGAAGAGTGATTAGGCACCTATGCTGAGCCATATGGCTCATTTTTGCTTTCTTGATCCACCTGGTTGAGTATTACTTCATGCTTCCTAGAGGAAAAAAATCTGTGTTTTGGTTCTGCGTTGGAGACAATGATGTTTTAGTCCATGGATAGGTTTCCTACAGGCTGCTGTATTTTATGTAATAGCCATTAACTGCAGTGGTGTTTGTACACCAGCTCAGCAGGGGTGTATCTCTGAGCCTTTGTAGAAGTGGTAGTTATAGAAATGATAGTGTGATTTTTCCTTAAGGGAAAAATGAAGGTTCTAGATATATAAACTGTTCCAGCCAAGTTCTGCTTGCCCTGATTTGAATAGTCTCGTTGATTTTAAGGGATCCATGCTAACTTGCACCTTCTGAAGATTTGGCCATCAATTTTTATGCTTTACAGTATGGGATGGAGCAGGAATATTTTACAGGTAGAGGGAATACATGTATGTACACTCAGTTTCTTTTCTTTCCTTTTTTTTTTTTTTTTTTTTTGGCTAATACCTGTGAATGTGTTTCAGATCTCCAGCACATTCATACAGAGGAAGGCAGTATCCTCTACTTTAGTGCACAGACTCCAAATGATACAGTCAGTGTAGGCAATGATATCCTTCCCTGGAGCCTTCTTCAAGGGACAGGGGCAGCTAGCTTGAAGTCTTGGTGAAATTCTCCTTTGGGCGCTTCCACTCTGCTTCCTGAGGTCCTTAAGATTTGGTTAGAAATAGCAGTACACAAATCTTTAAATGTTTGTCCTCATTTCTTGAGTGTTTTTCCTGTGCATGTCTAAATAGCACCAAAATATGGCTACCTTTGTGCTTAGATAAAGTTTTCTGATAAAGTCTTCTGTTCCCAGTGTCTTAGTGAGACTGCTTTTAAGCATGTCTGGAGACAATTTTGACCAATACATGCATATTTATTAAAAAAAATTAAACAAAAAAGGGGCACCAAAAATTTGGATTGAATAAATATTAAGCATGTAGCTTTATTTGTAAGGACCTGTGCTAATGCAAGACTATTGTTTGCAAATCCGGCAGAAATCAACTGATGTAATCTACTAAAATTATTGCTTCAGAACCAAACAATAGAAATAAGGAAGAAGGGACATTTTAAAAGATATGGAAATTTATGAAAGAAATGAACAAACATAAAATATACTCAAAGCCAAGTTTTATATCTTTCTCTCACCTACTTACTGCGATTTTGTAAATAATGCCAGAAAATTAGTTCTTTGGGGCAGAACTGTTTCAGGGAAATGTTTATTTCATGGATTGCAGGGTAATGCTCCAGCAGCTCCCAGCACATCCAGGCTGTCCTGTCCCACAGGCTGTCAGTGTTGCAGGAGGGGCAACACTGGGACAAGGTTGGTCCCCTGTTACAGGCACAAGTACAGCACAGGCTGTGTTTGTGTGTTCCTCCAGGTCAGCAAATGAACTGCTTTGTCTTCTCAAAAATTGCTTTTTAAATGTTTGAAATGTCTTCTCTCAGCATAAAAATTTTCAGTGTGTTTTTTTCTGTTTGAGGCACCTTTCCTGATGTACTATGCTTGTTTTACACATTGACAGAATTACCTAGACCACTTTTTTTCTTTAATTTTTCTATGAGGTAAAATAAGTCTTTGTTAATTTTTAAAGGTAAATGAATGCCATCTCATCTGAGTTTACTACATTTATCCAGGGCTTTCCCTCTCCTTTTTCATCTTTGTTTAGGCTGTGTGTCTGCTCTCCTGCTTAGAGCCTCTGGTCCAAAGAAGCACATCTTTTTGACAGGGAGAAAGGAAGCAAAAACTTTTGGTCATTCTTAATTTTTATTTCCAGTGATGTCAAACTTCCTCCTAGTCCAGAAGGGTTTATTTAGTGCCCATTTTTCAGTCACCAAAGTTTATGCCCCTGGGCTGCCCTCTGCTTTTTCTGTGTGTTTCCAGGGTGAGCACAGCAGGATGTGGCTGCTCAGTTGCCCTCTGCTTGCCACTGCACCCAGTGAGTCCTCAAGTAGGCAGTGATAAACTCCTGGGAAATTTCACATAGCCAAAGCCATAAGTAGACACAAAGCTCTTGCATTTGCTAAAATAGTCTATAAAAATCAGCTTCCATATAATTTTGGTTGTTTGCAGGGCAGGATTTCTATATTCTTCCTTTAGAAAATCCTCATCAGGATCTTCCTGAACTATAGAGTCTGGAATTTAATTTGCTCAACCTTGTTCCTGCAGTCCATTTCAAGCCAGTAGAACTTGCAACAGCAGAACAGAAAATGGTCCCCAACACCTCACTCTGCTCTGCTGGGCTCTGTGCATAGGCTCTGCCGTTTTTGTAGCCATGCATCACCCCTGCCTGCAGATCTGATGAGGATCTCCATGGTGACTTGGGCACTCAAGGCAGAAATATGAGCTAGTAAGTGAAGGTTACTCTCCCTCCTTCTCTTTGTCTTTTCCTCCCAGTGCAGTGTGGGTAATTACATGTGTTACGTTTTCATCTGGAGCAAAGCACTGCTAGGCTGTTTTAATTCTCCAAATTCACTTTGAACACCTTGCATAGATCAGCAAAACCCTGTATGAACGTGTTTCTGTGTGGGGCATGGGGTGGAGGAATGTACAGGGTAATTTTCTGGGTGTAAACATGACATCCCTTGGAGGACATCCCTTGGCTGATGCTACGCGGATGGAATACGGTGAGAAATCCAAGGCAGCTTTTCCTGCTTTTTCCATGGAGAATGTTGACTGGGGTCAGCAGTTGGGAAATTATAGAATCACAGAATGGTCTGTGTTGGAAGGGACCTTAAAGATCATCTTGTTACAACCCTTCTGCCACGGACAGGGACACTTTTCAGTAGACCAGGTGCCTCAGACCTCCACCCAACCTGGCTTTAAACATGTCTAGGGATGGGTCAACCACAACTTCATTAACTCCTTTGTCTTTACTGGATAACCTGAAAAAAATAGAAACATAAATATTGAATTACAAAGATAGATTTTCTTGTAGTCTCATAATTACTACATACATTATAAAGCAGAATTTTTGGTTTGATATGGTCAGTTAGCCAGTGGGTACATTAAAGTTTTGTTTCTCTGTGCTCACATAGCACTTTTCCCTCTTTCCATTGGTGCAAATGCCTTGACATGGATCAGTTTCCCCCTGTTCATTGGCAACGTCTCCCCCTGTTGTCCTGTTCAGACAATGCAGCGCTCTGCACCATGAGGAAGGCGACACGTCTCCCGTTCTTTGTGAGCTGATATCAAGTAGACAGACACCTTCTGAAGTTTTGTGCATGCTGTGCGCTTTTTTTTCTTTGCTGCAACAAGAAAAGCCTTTTCTTTTAACCTGGCTTCCTTTGAAGAAGTAACTCAGGAAGCTTCATGGCCTCTCAAGGTAAGTGCATCTATAGTCTGTATTTTTAGATCATGTTTACAGAAAACTACAGTCTTGTACATTTCCAGCAATCAGCAGTCTGATGAAATGAGTGTTTCAGGCTAAAACCACATCAGTCAAAGCACAGTTGTTTTGGCTTCTTTTAATTTTTCAGCATCCAAGAGGCTCCTAAGGAGACTAAAATCTATACTAGGATGTTATGTGAATAAAATATGTTCTAAAATATTAGCATCTGCATTCAAACACAAAATTCAGTGTTTGGATCTTTATGCTTAAACTTACTGGTACAGAATGAACAGGAAGGGTAGGTACTGAGCCAAGAGTACCACTGTTTTTGCACACTTCTTCCCTATTCCACTTTGAAAATACTACATCAGCAAATGCTTTTCACTTTCAAAACTGGTCAGAGTCAACCATGTATGGAAAACAATATCTGAAGAGTAACTGAACTTAATCAGGTTACTCCTATCTGGTTCATCTTTGTCACATATTGACTTTGAGCAGCAGCCGGTTGGGTGCTCAGAGCTATAGGCAAATGTGCAGCATGCTGATCTAAACAGCCTTCTCAATTCATTTTCTTCAGGCTTTTAAACTAAGCAGGACACGAATCTCTTTTTTTTCCTTAACATTAATGGAGTCACAGAGGTTGTGATGTGCAGAGGCAGATGTTGGCCCAGGGAGTTTCAGGAACGTCCATCTACATTTGTCAAATGTTTACCCCTTTTTCTTGCTTCCCAAATACTCAAGACATTCTGCATTTAGAGCACGAAAAGGTATACAGCAGCAAGCAGTTTTTACAGCATTGTTGTATTCTCGCAATATAGGTGGTTTGGTTTTGGGGTTTTTATTTTATTTTATTTTTCTTTGCTTTAGTCATATAGGAGAGATCTGGTTTTCCATATTTTTGATGTATATCAGTTAGTAGAAGCAGTGAAATAGTAATGGTGTGAAATAGGGTTTTAAGAATGAAGAAATTTGATAATACACCCTTTTTAGGAACATGTAACTTCACAAATTATGTTTATACGGAATACTCACTGTATCATATGCTAACAAGTTTTTTCTGTACTAGAAATGAAATAGGAATCATCCATAAAAATAGTCAAAGCGTCAGAGTAGCTCATATCATCATTAATAGTTAATGTATTTACTGTTTGATTTTTGTATAGCTTAAAATTTGACAGGTAGAACTGCAATTTGTTGTCTTTTTTTTCTTTTTATTATTCAAGGATAACACTAACACTGGGCCACTTCGTGGCATTTCATGTAACAACAAGAGTTACGGCAGTAACAGAACCCTGTGAGGTAAAATGATGCAGAAGAGCATATAAAATATTTATTACCCAGTTATACATTTTTAAAAGCCAGCTACAAATTCAAAAGGGTTACTTCTTCCTGTGGTCTCAGACTTTGAAAGAAAGCAGTGGCTGCAATGACAAATTAAGATCAAAATATGATTAAATGATGAATCTTTCACAGTGAGTTCAAATAATACTAAAGGATCTCATTTAAAACCACAACAGCAAAAGAGTGATTCAGACTTAGAGCCAAAATTCCTTCTGGACCTCAAACGCCATCGTGCCTAAGTATTGTCACACGAGATAAAAATGATCAGTTTGGGGAATGTTTTACTGCTGAATCATAGAGGCTCAGCTAAGTACAAGCATTGGCCATATATATGGGGAGAGCTTTGCAGAATCACGGAATCAGCTAGGTTGGAAAAGACCTCTGAGATCATCAAGTCCAACCTCTGACCTAACACCACCTTGTCAACTAGACCTGACACCAAATGCCGCATCCAGTCTTTTCTTAAACACCTCCAGGGATGGTGACTCTACCACCTGCTTGGGCAGTCAATTCCAATGCCCAATCACTCTTTCTGTGAAGAATTTCTTCCTAATATCCAACCTTGGCACAGCTTAAGACTGTGTCCTCTTGCTGGTTGCCTGGGAGTAGGCACCAATCCCCGCTTGGCTACACCCTCCTTTTTCAGGGAGCTGTAGAGAGCAGTAAGATCTCCCCTGGGCCTCCTCCTCTCCAGGCTGAACAACCCCAGCTCCCTCAGCCACTCCCCATAGGACTTGTACTCCAGACCCTTCAGCAGCCTTGTTGCCCTTCTCTGGACCCACTCCAGCACCTCAACATCCTTTCTAAATTGAGGCACTAGAACTGGACACAGGACTCGAAGTGCAGCCTCACCAGTGCTGAGTACAGGGGAAGGATCACTCCCTTGGTCCTGCTGGCCACACTATTCTGATACAGACCAGGGTGCCATTGGCCTTCTTGGCCACCTGGGCACCTGTGGTGTGCTCATGTTCAGCCTCTTATCAATCCAAACCCCGCCCAGGTCTCTTTCTGCCTGGCTGCTCTCCAGCCACTCTGTCCCAGCCTGTAGTGCTACAGGGGGTTGTTGTGGTCAAAGCCAGCAGGACCTGGCTCTTGATTTTGTTGAACCTCATCCTGTTGGATTTGGCCCATCAATCCAGCCTGTCCAGGTCCCTCCTACCCGCCAGCAGATTGACACTGCCCCCCATTTGGTGTCATCTGCAGATTTGCTAATGGTATATTCAACTTGCTTGTTCCAGCATAGCCAGTGTTGCTGAAAGCTGATGAAAGATGTGCCTAGTAAAACCAGTAGGAGTTTGTGGGGAATCAAATGACTAAGGTGATCACAGTGCTGTGGGAGTGCTTGAGCATACAGAGGGGTATCGGCCGACAGGTGCCTGTAACAGGAAATGCTCTCCTTCACAGCACAGGTTACCTTCACAGCACTGGCCAAGGTAACCATCACTGTGTCCTAAAGGATGTATTTGCCACAGCAAACCAGAAAGCACAGCATAATGATATTTGATCTTTTCATTAAGATCGTAGTGTAAGAGGCTGTGTCAATTTTGATACCAGGGTTGTAACATCTGACTTGGGGAATCTGAGATCCCTGGAAAAGTTCTCTCTAATTAAGAGAAAATATGTGTGCTCTCAAAATGCTAGAAAGCATCTTGGTAAGGGACAGCCCTCAGAAGCTCAGTGTACACTGGCACACAGGGCAGCTCACAGGGAGTAGGGCAGGGTGACCTGTGCTGAGGAGCTTGTGGCCATTCTGTCTGTCAGTTCAGACCAGCTCCAACCTTGTAACACAAATTCTGTTGCTCACCACCTGTCTGAGTAGATCAGGTGCCCTCCAAGACCATATCTCCTGGTTTAGGTTTATCTGCAATGATTCCACTTTGCATATTCTAAGGCTGTTTTATAAAATGAATCAGAGTACTTAAAATGTGGGACCATCAAGAGATTTGTCTTGGGTCCTGCCTCCTGACCTGAAGTGCTGACAGTCACATGCAAAATGTGATGTTACTGTTCCAGCTTTAATCCAAGAAGCTAGCTGTTATTTGGCCCTGTTAATTTCTGACTTTTGTTTTCTTTTTTCCTCATGCAGAATCTCAGGGACAAACTAACCCCATCTTTAAGGATTACCTTCCTGGTTCTTCTGACACTCCTGAACAGAATAAGCCTGCTGAACCAACAAGTTTCTGGAGGCAAACAGCACACACTCATAACTTGCCACCCGGTCTGGAGTACCTGAACCAGGTCCTGAATCATTCCAAATGTTAGAATTGTTAAGTTTTCCTCATATCCTGCTTTGATACCTTGGAGGATAAACTTATTTGGGTTTTTCATTGGGGGAGGGGTCAGTGGAGATGGAGAGGTTTTTTCCTTGTTTGATATTACTATGAAATAAGGAGCGTAGGAATAACAAGCTCTTTCTTCATTGCTGTCATTCATTTTTATAGAAATTAATTTGTTATGCATGCAGCTCTCCTTGCACCAAAGCCATGGTTTTCTTCCTTCTTTGACATATTTTAGGTCATAGTATTATGCCTCTCATTGTACCCCCAGTTTCCTTTCAGCTCCTTAAGAGCTGACCCTCAGGGAAACGGCTATTAAACTCCAGCTGGCTTCAAAAAGACTAAAACAGGCAGTGTGTGAAGAAATTGTCACCTCCTTACATCTCATCTTTTGAGGGACATCAGAGTCTTCTGAGCAAGTTCCTTCTGCCTCTGTAGGTTAGAGGCTTGCTCTCCTAGGGAGGCAAGCTCCCAAGGGGGCAGCTTAGTTGAGCATAAGCCTGGCTGGCTATAAATCTGCACCCCCTCTGTATGGTGTTGAGGGAGAGGAAAGTGCTAATGCCTGAGAGGGAAATGCTTGTAAATGGGAGCAGACACAGGCCACTGGCAAGGAGAGAGAAGAAGTGCTTAAGTCATCTCCATCCTCCTGCTTAATGTGTGACTATTCCTCTCACTCTGCGAAACCCCTCACCTCCAGAAGCTCAGAGCTGCGACGGTCTGCAGCTCTGGTACAGAAGTTTCTTATCTCCTTGCATTTAGGAGGGTCGCTCACTGGTATTGCTTTGACACTGACTCTAGTTTGCCTTTCACATGTAGCTGGATTCTGCCACTCTATATATGCTGAGTAAGGTGTCATACAACCTGCCTGGTAAGGGCAGGGACAGAATCAGGCCCCCAGTGTACTCAGGTCATAATTCTGATAACCACATCTCTGCTGTGTTTGCATTTTGGTGATTATTGGAACTGGTTATTTCATTCAAGGTCTGTATTTTAGGCACACATTTCTGCTATAGAAGCAAAAATTGAATGTATTTTCTATTTGGAGCTAAGTTACCTAGATAGCTAATGAAATTGGAGACCCTTCAAAACCAGTCTTTCATGTGGAGTTATGACTTTCATTTCAAGGTGCCCAAGCACAAAATGATATGTGTTGTCAATTACGCAAGCATTTGCTTACAGACCGTGGAAGCTACATTTTTTAGTTTGAAAGTGATTGTGATAGTAAATGCTTGGCAGGTTACATATTCAGGCTCTTGTACTAACATGAATTACGTTTCAGATTTAGCTAGACAATGTGGGCAAGCAAATACTATCGCTCCATTTTATAGAAGCTTTACATCTGACATAGAGAGAAAAGTGCAAGTCTCTGTCAGAACTGGAACTGGAACTGAAGACCTCATTCATGCTTGTTCTTGGCCCAGTAACCATGTGACTGTGCTGCAGCCCTTCCTAATTATTCTCAATTTTCTCTGCAGTCTGAAAAGTGGGAAGCATGTGTGCAATGCTGATTGTCAGCATATACCCACAGCTCGAGTTTCTGTGCATCACAGAACATTTTGCTCTGCGATGCTGAAGTCATACTGTCTGTGTGACTAATGAAATAGACTCATACAGGATAGATTGGAGCATAAAGGAGATCCCACCAGCAGGAAAAGGACTGCCTGCAGAAAGAATGTAGGATTCACAGCTGCCAGGGTAATCTTTTGGGATTTATCCTGATGAACTTAGAGATTTTCATGTAATGAAATTCTCGAATGAAGATGCTTCTAGCAGAATTAGGAATTCTTTTATGCCACTAGAAGACTAGTATCCTTCTGGTGCTGTGTGTACTGGGGAAAGGTGGGTCCAAACTGAAAGAGGAACAGACAGGTACTGCTGGAAGGGTGTGGGGAATAGAGAATCTGCTTTAAAACAAGACTTCAATTGTTTCATCTCCAGACTAAAAAAAAACACTACCAGTGAGGGAACCATGATTGAGTACCTAGAAGAGTAAATAACTTGTGGCCAAAAGACATATTTAATTTATAGAATTATATTACCAGAAGAAAGATTATTTAGAAAGTGGTTGTGAATAAATACAGGATACCAAATAGAAATTAGATTCTGGGATTATCTTCAGCAGGAGTGGGGAAGATAGCTGGATAGATTTGAAAAAAGATGAATATATTTCTTAGTAAGAGCATGATATGTTTGACTCTGAAACACAGATCCAAATTTAGTGAATCTCAGAAAGATCCCTACAATCTTATTCTAAACAGCAACTGAAGGACACAGCATACAGCGTTGGATGAGAGGAACAGAAAATATCTGTACTGTATGTTAAGGCCAGACAGCAATATTTCACTCTGCAAATATATACCCAGAGTCAGTTCAGGTGAAGGAGCAATTCGATCAGCTGTTTAAGGTGCACCAGAGAAGGGCAAAGAACTGCTTCTGCCTCAGCAAACAGACACCGTGTTTTTTATAAACTATAGCAGAAGTGACACTCTTTAAATAATTTCCTACCAAAAAAAAGTTACCCAAACTTCATTATTGTCTTCGAGATCACAGCCATAGCTGGAAGAATTGCTGAGTGTCCATCACAAAAATAGAGGGAACCTTTTCGCACAGCAGGAATAGACAGGCGAGACCTTGGAGACGAATTTTCTGACTAGCTCAGCTTCATGTTGTGCCACCATTCAGGCTTAAGCAATTTTGTAAAACGCTTCTCAGTTTAGACTTGGTTAGACTGATCAGATGTAAATGTATTGCCCACAGAACTGAATACTGAGAATTAGCTGTGTATAAGGAGTTTTTACATGTCTGAGCTTGAGAGAACCAGTCTTGTAAACCAAAGGGCTTTGTTTACTTTCAAATGCAAGTGCAGAATTCCCTTAATCCACAAGTGCACCAATAAAAATGCATCAGAATAGCTGCATTGCAGAAACCAGTGAAAGGCAAAACAAGGCTAACAAGGGATACTGCTGTGTTGTCTCAACATTGTGTATACACAGTGCACAATAAACCAATACACAGACCAAAATCACTCAAAGCTTTTAACAGTTCAGGCTCATTAATTTTCTTTTCCCTGTGAAAGTCTACATGGGGCAAAGAAATCCATATTAAAATCAATACTAAAATATTAAAATAGCCTTAACATCTTCAACTTACTTACTCTCTTTTCATCAGCAGAGCCCTTCCCATGAGCTCCAAGAGTTCACATTTCTCATGAAACCTGAACAACAAAGGTTCTTGGGAGAATGTTTTTAAGTCTAAATATTTTTTATTATTCCAATTACTGGCATGCACATTTCAGAGATTAATGGAGGGATAAAAAGTTCCTCTTTTTACCAGCTTTTCCTTGCAGCCTGAACTAGCTGCAGGAGATGACTAGAAGTGACAAATGGCTGCAAGGGTTTGAATATGTAGCAGGCAAGATTTATCAATTGCAAAATATACAGGCGCTGGAGAGCTGTGACATGCTGGTCTTAGAAGGTCACTGTGTGCTTTCTGTCTGCAGCTGTGAGTAATGGCAAAACCCTGTGCCAAGCGTTTGCCCATCAGGAATTTATGGAAAAGATTGGTAAAGCCTAAATATACTACCACATAAAACAGGCATAAAAAGTCACATAAAACTGAAAGGTAGACTGAAATTAAGTCTTGCTGGTTTTATAATACCAACAACTGTTCTCTAAAAAAGAATAATGTTGGAGGGATGATAAGCACAGCAAAACTGGGTATCATGGCAAGCAGTTTTTCTTCTGCATTTGTAACCAGCTCATGGGGGAAGGAAATTTCAGCTTCCTAAAGATTTCTCTGTGGAGCTGTTTTGTTTATTCTGGCACCGTGGCATGACCATTTGCCAGATTAAGGATGCGGAGCTCCTGTGCCAGATTGTTAAAGCTCATGTGTCATTGTTGGCATCCCCTGATTGCCTTGCTGGGCTGCTCCAGCAGGGCCCTTTGGGATGTGATCACAGCACATTTTAAGCTTGAACTCAGACTTACTCACTCCAGCACTACCGTGGTGCCCAGCACCAACCTTAGCCTTGAGGTAAGGGGCTTCCTCTCTGCCAAGGAGAAGCGACAGGACTGGGAAGTGAACCCTGCTCCTCACACACAACTTTTTATTGCTGTTGCCTTTCTTATTCCCCCATGAAGATGAATTTTTTTCAAATGTGTGGGTGAATTACATGGCCACAGCACCTGATGTCACATTCTTCAGTCATCATTTCAGAGAGAAGTCTAAAGTGTAAGCCCTAAGTCACCCAGTCTGTGCACCTCTGGAAGGAAAGAAACCCTATAACAGGGAGAGGAGCAATAAAAATAGGTGACAGCTGGCAGCCCCAGACCTATCCAAGACCCACCATCTTGCTTATTTTTTTTTTAACAGCTGGACCGGATAATTATTCATCAGCAGGTGGAGCTTCTGGGAGGTATGGTGCAATCCTTGTCACTCTTTAACAGTGATGGTGACTCCAAAACGCTTCCAAGTCTTGCCCCCCGCTCGCTGAAGTCACTGCATAGCCTCTTGCTGCCCTTGTGTCAGGCTGTAATGTGGAGATAGTGTGGGGAAGGCTCACTTTATTGTATGCCTGTTTTGCATCAAACCACTGAGGAGAGAAGGATTACCGTGAATAGTCTCCATGACAGTCCTAAGTTCTCTGCCTCAGACATCTCCCTCTCAGTGTTATTAAAATTTAACCATCTTTCCAATCCTTGGAAAAATTTATTGTCTTTAACAATAATTAACATGCAATGAGGAACAAAGCAAATAGAGAAATGAAGGTCAGAAGACATAAAGTGAAGCATAAGAGTTTCTAATTACATGGTTGCTCAGAATTTCAAAGTACTGAACAAGTATTAAGTTCTGCAAGTAAAACACTCTAAAACGTATTTCTCCCACTCAAAATGGTTTTGGTCGAATTGGAGAATGACTTGCTGGGTGAAAGCTTTGTCACTGAAGTGGGACAGCCTCATAGTATTACTTTTCACAGAAGACAAAGAAATAGCCTAAACTAAGATGCAGGATCTGAATTCAGTTTTGTGATATGTACTTTAGTGTACAGCAAATCAAAGTCTTTGAACTAATTCCTTCAAAATGTAGACATAGTATTATTATTTCCTTATAACTGTATATTTTCTTTGTGTCACTATTTCAAAACAGTTTTTAAAGCAATCTGTTTTATAGATCTTTATAATGTATAGTCATATATATACACACACACTAACATTATACTGAGGTAATGAATAACATTATACTAAGTTAATGTTCTACGTGTTTTGCTTTATTAGCCATACTTGGCACAGAGACCTCCAGCAAATACGAGATAAAAAACCATTTGGGACAAAGAGTTTACTTTGCAGTAGAAGAAAATGATTGCTTTGACCGTAACCTGTGTTCGCCTATAAGGTCTTTCACCATAAGGATTGCAGATAACACGGGCCGAGAAGTGATTAGAGTGATCAGACCCTTGAGATGCAACAGCTGCTGGTTCCCCTGCTTCCTGCAGGAGGTGAGGGAATCCCAAGTGCTTTTTGTCCCAGCATCCTGCTGTATGTGCACAGCATTAATGAAGCCTCGTGCAGTTCTGTGAGGGTGGCAGGAAGGAATTCTCAGCCTGGGGGACTGGAGGCCTTCTTTTAGAAGCACTGTTGATAATGAGGCTCTTCTGTGAGTTATATTCCCAGTGCGCCTTCTCCCTCTCATGGGATCTTGTTTTCCTTATTTCCCACATAAAGCATTTGTGTCTGATGGTACAGATGTCTCTCCATTCAAGTAACACCCCAAAATACTGCTTGCCATGACACAGACAGAGATCACTCACCCACTGTCTTCTGGGAGGGTGAAGGATGGAATATCCCTGGAGGCCACTGTTGTGCGTGGCTATGACTGGGAATCAGCTCTCTGAGGAAGCTGATGCTTTGCTCCAGGGCTCTGCCTCTTCAAGGCCATGTATCTGTGGGAAATTGCAGAACATGGAATTGAGCTGCTTGGAGTGAAAAACGCAAATCCCATAGAGTATCAGATATTGTCTCCAAATTTTTTACTCCTTTATTCAGACATCTTTCTAGTTTTATGAAAATGTTTTACAAGTTAGCTCATCCACTTACCTTCTCAGCCCTTCATCAGGATTTTACAAGAAAGGTCCCTTAGTAGCACAGCTACTTACAAAAAGCTTATGGGACACTTGCTGATTACAATAACAAAAACTTTTCAGTGTTTGGCTTTTATGAAGTCTTACATTATATGTAAAATGTTTACTTCTGGTGCAGCTTTTGAGCTTCATATTGTCCACTGTATTTAATCACTATATGCAAAAAATATTTTGTCATTATATAAAGAATACATTATGGAAAAATATGCTAATATAAAATTAGTTTAAAACATTTTGTTGTTTTTTTTCTTTGTTCACTAGTTAGAAGTTCAGTCCCCACCAGGTACAATAGCTGGGTATGTTGTACAGAACTGGGACCCTTTTCTGCCAAAGTTTACTATACAGAATGAAAGTAAAGAAGATGTACTAAAAATAGTTGGCCCATATGCAACCTGTGGTTGTTTTGAAGATGTTGACTTTGAGGTATGTTTCTTATGAGTGTTAAGAATTTTAAAGTTTTACTGCTTTGAATAAATTTATCAGATGACAGGGAGAATGGGAGATGCTTGAAGAAACCCCAAATGGAGTTTTCTGATATGAACACAGTGCTTTGCCTTAGTTGAGAACCATAAAGGAACTTTGGGTTTATCAACTCATTAAGCAAGTCAGAAGACTGCAGTGGGTACTGTCTGAAATTTGTGAGAAGCATGCAGATGGCTACATAACTGAGAACATATCTGTCCCCTGAGGGGACAGGGGTCCATGGCAATGTGACAAAGAGCATATCAGAAACACCATACAGGGAAAAAAAAAACACACTGTGAAAGAAGAGGAAAAGTGGTATAAACTTTCCCAATTGCTTTCCTCCACTTTTCTGTCAATTCTAAAGATGCTGATATTTCCAAACTTGAGACCCTTTCTTGTGTGCCCCTCCTAAAGGCAAATTTGACACTAATAGAACTTCTCAGCAATAAGAATAAAAGGAGAACCTGACAACTATAGCATACTCTGCATGGCAGGGCACAGTCATTAATTCTGTGGAGATCTCATCAGTGTGCACTTCATTTATTTACATTTATGTCTGTTCCTATTTTTTATTTGTGCAGGTAAAAGCTCTCAATGAGATGACAACGATTGGCAAAATTTCCAAGTACTGGTCTGGATTTGTAAACAACGTCTTTACCAACACTGCCAACTTTGGGATCCAGGTCCCTGTAGATCTTGATGTGAGAATCAAGGCAGTAATGATTGGTGCTTGTTTCCTCATCGTAAGTGTGCACAGTGAAGAGGTAGACCTATAGAGGTGTGCAGACTGGGGCCAAAGAGGCTCTTGCTATCAGCTGTGATCCTACAATGGTGTAAGGGCAGTGGAAAGCCAAACCCAATACCTAAAAGATAAATTAACTGAAAATGGTTTACTTCTTATGTCTGCTTTTGTTCTTAGGTTCTTAAATTTTTGCTTATTAAATAGATTTAAATAGTTTTACACATGAAATTTAGTATTTTATATGGCAGGATCAAATATCAACACGCATGTCAAACTTACTAAATTCCTCTAAAGCCCTTATTGTGTTTGTACAAGTGTATGAAGCAAAAACAAGTTATGTTGTTTTGTGGTAATTTCAAACCAATTGAATAGTTCAGTTGAGTGTTGCATGTAAGACCTTCAGGCCATATGAAAATTCGTATAAAAATTTCCTTGTTAAGATAATTATAAGAATTTTATGAACAGAAAACTCAGTGCTAGGGGTAAAGATAAAGTCAGGATGCCTGTTTTCTAGGATTATAAATTGATATTTGCTGTGTACCTCTACTGACAACTTAATTGTGTCAATATTAGCATGCAATAGTTTCAAAATCATATTTGATAGTTACAGAAAATATCAAAGAAAACTAAAAAACTATTAAAATTATTCACTGAAAAGTGTTTGCTTCAAAATTGCAACAATTCAGAAATTTTGCTTTTGTTGGGTTAGAAATGACTGTTAAGATTTTTGAATTGTCCCCTCCAAAACTCTTGTTGCTCAGTGACAGAAAGTGATTGGTTAATCTAATTGTGTTTTGTAACAGAAGCCTACAAGGTAAGACTTTTGATAGTAATTGTTGCATTTTTGTACCTTCCATCTCTAATTCACAGTTTATTTATTTGTAGGACTTAATGTTCTTTGAAAACTCTTTGGATGGATTATAACAAGATGACAGAAACAATAAAATATGCAGAATGTGTTTCAGTAGGTAAAAGTGAACATAAATTGATCTTCTTGCTTTGAAGACTTATACATTAGATACTTTCTAATTCTTTTTCATTTTCTTCCAGATATCGCTTGAGCTTTGGACATGATTTTGAACTACAAAAATCCTTGTTCCTTATAGGAAAAGATAGGGAGCTAATGATGATGTTTATTAAATTATGTCTCATGTAAATAATAATTTGCCACTTATATTTTATGTGTGTTGTAGCTAAACACATACTTTTCACACAGAGCACTGTTGTTTTGGAACAGTGCTATTCTCTTCTTTCTCTTTTGATGTTCCTGTATGGGAAATCATGAAAGATTAGATGAAGGCTTGCAGTGTCATTGATGAAAGTCTGTGTTTAGAGAAGCCTTTGATGTTTTGCAAGTGCTGCTACCAGTTACTAACCACATGAGGGTGTGTTCTGGGCGTTTTGCTTTTTTGTAATTTTAGAAGTAATTTTCTGATTTGTTGTTTAATTAATAGTAGCAAACTGATATTGAAAGTAACAAATATAAAGACATCACCCAATGGGAAGTTCAAGATGTTGTCTGCTCCAGTGAGTTGAAAGAAGGGAAGTTATGTTTGCTAGTAAATTAACGTTATGACAAGGATTGTTTTAATGAGTGGCTGTCAGAAATTAGGCTTCCAGCACTAGACTTGGGAATGTTAGTTGTATTCAGAAAAATCTGGGCTTCCACTATTTCCACTGCAGGCAGGCCATACATAAGGTTTGAGGGATGGTCCTCTGCGTGCTAGAGGCACACAAAGCACTTCACTTTGAACTATCCAGCGTTCAGGATTCTTTCTGCCATCTACTCAAGGCTTTCCTTAAAAGGTTTGTTCCTCTTTATGAAATCTGGTGTTTGATAATTTTTCATTCAAACTTGCCTGAGGCCACTCTAGAACAGAATTATTCTTTTCCTTTGGCAAGTTCAGGTATTTTCTATGATGGGACTGTGCAAAAGGAGCTTTTTCTGGTTATACATAGCTGTTCATTCCTGCAGTCACACCTCATACTGCTCCTAAACATTACCACTAACAGACTTTTACTAATACAGGCTTCCTTTGTTGGAACATCCATGATATATAAGCAAGACATAAACAGAAATGGGATGTTTGTTGCAAAATATTTGCTGTCTGAACTTGTTTATGCCTCTCAAAAACTCCAGTGGATCCTTCAAGAAGCAAACCAGTACAATACTGGTAGTAAACCCAACTGCTATCATAGTCACCAGTCAGATTTCTAAGGGGAACAAATCACTGGAAATGCTGGATTTTTTTTTTTCAGTGTGAACCAGTAATTCAATTCTTGCAAACAACCAGCACATCAGCGGAAAGAAAGGAGATAATGAATAATTCATAAAAATGAAAAAGAGCTAAATTTATCAGGTGATTAATTCTCAACAAATATTTAGACTAATTTTAAATTAATGTTCATGGATATGAATTCAAACACAGTGAAGTCAGGAAGTTGCAACTAACGTTCCCATAGTGAAATTAACTCAGGAATACTTATAGATTTAAACAGTATGTTTTAGATTATATACCACACTTAGGTATTTATACAGATTTACATATGTCTTGAAAATAATTGTGGTTAACAAGCTCTGACAATCATCATTATCTGTTAACCATTTCATTACTGGCTCTCGCTGTAACCCTCAGCAGTGCAATCAGGCTGCTCTAGTTATGGGTTCACAGGGAACTATTGCCACCACCTTTCCCAAAAGGAAGCACTCTGTGAGCTTCATGGGCAAGAAGCTCCCTCGTGTGGAAATCTCTGGTTTTGCAGAGGAATAAAAGATGCTTTTTGCTATTCTCGTTAATTTCACGCTTAAATTCAGCCCTTTCACTCCTGACTTACTCTAATGTAGACTGAGAAAAAGAACCAGGTTTTTATATCATTTTTTGTCTTTAAATCCCTTTGCCATCTTAGACAGAAGTGACTGCTATTGTAGCCCATAATCTTGGGTCTTGTGCAAAACCACGATTGTGCGCCATTATTGAACTGTGTGTCTGAATGCTTGGTTGGATACAGAGCCTGGTAAGATCAGCAGGATCCCTGCCTATATCCCACTTTTTCTCTGCAATTTTCAGTCTTCTTATGAACCTTAACAAGCCAAAGACATCTTGAAGCAAATGTGTCTTATCTCCGTTGAAGTCAACACAATACAGGGGTTTATTTACCTGCAGGGCTGAATTTGGCTGTGAGTGTCCATGTAAATATCTTGTGGGTAAGGACTACATGCATATATTTTTCTATTAATTGAAAACAGATGATAATATTGGTTTTCTTGCACTTGATGACTTTGTTGCTGTTTTGTGTGTTAATATGACTTTTTTTGCTGTTAATGTATATGTGTATGGTATGTTTGAATGCCTCTGGCTACACTCAGAGACAGCCTCTGGGACTTACAGGAACAGACTCAGCCTCTGAATAAAACAAGCGCTAGGGCTGGAATAGCTGTTGCTGTTTAGAATTCCCTCAGCATCCTGTTTGGCCTTTGTCCCACCTGTCAGCATCCTGGTAGAAATTCAGTGCCAGTGACAGTGCTTTTTCAACTGGAAGGTCATTCATCCAAACCACAGCGGCCACACAAAGGCAAGTATTCATCCTCAGCAAAGATGATGGAGTTCTGAGTGACATTACTAAAGAAGAGCTAATGTGTACTAAGATTTTAATAACCTGTAGATCTAAATAATAAGTCTTATTAACAGCAGTGTGCTTCACATTATGGGAGCTATGCATGTTCACCTTTTCCATTCCCCCATGGCTGGGAGTGGCTGTCCAAAGAAGAATTCAGTATCTCCCGAAGGGTCACGGATATTCACTGAAGCAAGTTCATGTTCTGGATATCATCTAGGAAGAAACATGATAGTTCTAATGAAACAGAATTTTTACTTAATCCAGCCAAGCAAATATTTTAACTCTTGATCACTAGCCAAACTCTAAATCTGTGTAGTACACACTCCTTGTGTTCAGTAGATGGCAGCAACAGCTCATTATGACAATACTTAGCTTTTCACACATGATAAGCTGTACCCAGGAGGCTCATTAAAGTTCAACAAACCTTTAACCTCTAATTGAATTCTACTCTTAACTGGAGGATTTTATTTTCTGTGTCTGATATTAAATCCTTGTCACATGACGCTGGGCTGTCTTTATTGTCTGCAACTTACAGCTGAATTATTGGTTATTTTATGAGATCTGGTTGAGTCATGGGCAGAATACAGTCAATCACCAAGTGAGCTCTTCTGGTCATCACCAAACCTATTTTTTGCACCTGGAGCATCTCTCTAACTTCCACAGGTGGATAAAGGAGAAGCCCTAGCAGCCCAGGTGCTTCCCACTTTCTGCAAAAACAGAAAGTGCCATATCTAAAGGAGATTGCTTTGTGGTGGTGTCCCTAGAAATGTAGACATTTTCTATGGATAAAATGTCATGCCAGGTCAAAACAGTCTGTCACTATGTGCTGTACTGGGACAGAGGGATGGAAAGCTCCTGTAGTGTCATAAATCCAGATGACACCAGTACCTGGGGAGGAACTGGTTTGTCTACGGGAGCATCAGCCACTTTCTGTAAGAGAGTGGAGAAACAGCATCTCTGTAAGTTCTGAGATTTTTTTGTTGTCTTATAATTTGCTGGATGCAAAGGTGTACTTCTCCTCATAGAGTTTGATGTGTGCATTAAAAAATTTTTTTTGTGTCAATTGGATTGTTTAGTTTAGGATTAGACAAAGCTGGAAATGATCCAAAACACACATTTTCTAATTGAGTTGTCTAAGTGGAGCTGTTTAGAAAAAATGTATGAAATTTCCTCCTCCTGACCCTCATCTTAGTTGTATTGATTTCAATTAGAATGGTATGTTCTATGTTAGAATGATAAATATTATTTTAATTCAAAGATCAAATTTAGGTTTTTAGATATGCTTTTTCTTCCCTAAAATTAGAGGGCAAAACCCACTTCAGCTCCTTGGGGAAAATTACTCCAATACTGTGAAAGATTTTTTTTCTCCTGGAATCATGAATGCTTTTCTAAACTTGATCCCTCTTAGGAACAGTTTGCTAAATTATCATTGAAGTACTCTATTAGCACCTGCTATGAGATATATTGTCTCTAATTTGTCAGCATTTTATAACTTCAGTCATCTGAAATGCAGTTAACTAAACAATTTTAAAGATGATAGTAAGTACTTTTTGCAGAGAGAGAGCCCATGGCATACAACTTTCTGCTTTCTTATGTATTTGCTAGTATTATGCTTACAAAGGCACGTGAATGTCTTACAAAAGAAAGGTTAGAAGGACAGAGACTGATGGATGCCCAGTGACTTCCTCCTAAGTGTGTTCATTCCTTTATCCCAAGTGACAGTGAGTTCTGCCACTGTGAAAAGGAGATCTGCAGGTGACCTTACGTTTTTATGCATCTCCTAAATTGACACTGAAAATTCATCTCAATTCACAGTAGGTTTTATTCTTCAGTCTCTCTGCAAAAGCAATACAGAGACTTCTCACCCCTATTCTCACTTTAATTTTCTTCTGGCAAAGTATAAAAACAGTTATTGCAGCATTACAGTAGGAACCAAAACTCTGACCTCATCTACTCGTATCCATCAAACCTATTTGAAAGTTGCAGATTTCACACAAACCTGTAGTACGGTACACATGAGTCCATAATCCAACCAACCTCAGAGAGATACACAGTGAGGTGGATTATGTTTCCAGTGTGGAGTCCTGGGGCTGGCTACAAAGCAATGCAGCACTGGTACTCGCAAAGCTGGTTTGTCAGTCTTGATTTTGGAATAAAGTTACTGTATTACATGGATTAAATCTATCCATTTAATATCCTCCTTCCTGAGGAATAAATAAGTGAAGCAATCTTGTATAGACCCAAGTTCAATGCTTCTGCAGGCTTCAGGTTCAGTTCTGTGTATTTCTTATTACATGGGATCTGGCATAGAATCCCTAAAATCGGATATTGGCAAACAGATAAGCAGGGACATTGCTCACATGCTTGAAGCTGAGGGCGAACTTTGTGGGCTCTTATTTCTAAAGAGCCCAGCACTGCAGCAGGTTTAATCCTTGAATAACTATGAAATAAAGATGTTGATGAGACACACAAGTGCTCACATAAAATTTTAATTGGGATGAAAGTCCCCACTTACTTGCGTGATGTTAACATTTCTGCTCTTTGTTTATGTAAAGTAAGAGGAAAGGTTGACAGATTAGGCTTGCAATAAAACAACAGGGCTATGAAAAAGTATAGAATAGTCCCCCACCTCTGACAGGGGAAGTTGCATGTAGGGTACTAAGTTAGGCTGGAAATCACAGAGGTACACACCACACATCTTCCATCATTAAGTGTCTATAGGCCAACCATGGTATGTCTGATAATGTTTTTATTCTGGCAGCTTGGTGAGTATTGAAGGAAAAATCTACCTTCGAGGCATTTCATCAGGACTGCTTAACTTGCTGTGCTTTTCTACTTGAAGTTACTAATTTGAAGGACATATTTTCTCTGTGCCAGCCACATTAGGTAATTGCTCTATTTACATTGCTGATGTTTTCTGTTAGAAAAACCCATACACAACAACAACAAAATCACAAAAAAAACCCCCACAAGCTTCTGTTACAGACATTGTTCTATTGAGAAATAGCTGTTTCTATCTAGAGCTAGCCCTGGGCATTTTCTCTTTCTGCCCCCTCCTTTTTCCCCCGGATCATAGAGTCACAGAATGGTTTGGGTTGGAAGGGACCTTAAAGATCACCAAGTTCCAATGCCCCTGCCATGTGCAGGGACACCTTCCACGTGATCACTCTGTTCAAAGCCCTAAAGAAAATGTCACAGCTCATGTATCAAGGTCCAGTGTTGCTTCATAAGTCTTAGACATTTATGGGTTGCTTGCAGAAGCTTGGGGAAAATTTGGACAAGGCTAATGACTGTATTAGTTTTCTGTGTTTTTATTAGACCCTTGAAAAGTCTTCAAGCAGAAGGCTGGATGGAGGTTTGAGCAACTTGGTCTAGTGAAAGGTGTCCCTGCAAATGGCAGGGAGTTGAAACTAGATGATCTTTAAGGTCCCTTCCAGCCCAAACCATTGTAGAATTTATTTTTTTTTCTCCTATGTCTAGTTCCATATAGTCAGAGACTAAGGATCAGAGCCCCTGAGTAAAGTAAGACCCACATGAGATGCATTCTCTTGCCTATGGTATTGCCCAGGACTAGGTCAGCAACACTGCACTTGGAACCGTACTATTCCCTTGAAGATAAGATTAGTTTTCAAATGTTCTGGTTTGAAATTCAAAAGATTTTTTTTAAATGTCAGTATTCAAACCAAGAACTGTATGTGCATTTGAAACTCAGAGTTTGGAACAGTTTTGATTTGATAAAATACTTGATTCTGAAATGTTTTCACTTAAGTAAGCCTACCACATCATGATGAGCAGCATCATTTCAATGCTCTGAAAATGAAACAGATCACAGAAAAACAAGTTTAGCAGAAGCAAAGACAAGTGGGTTATTACTTAAATTAACAATAATTAATTAAATGGTTCTACATCAGTTTTCTTTCAGGTTTTACTGCTTTCAGACTCTCAGGGGCCTGATATAAAACAGTGTCATCTAATGCAAACTCACAGAAAAGCAAAATCCCACCAAGAATTAGTAGTATGCACTGTATTTCATCCTTCTAGAATCTGGCTATTGTCTTGGCAAAATCAGTACAGTCCCACAGTTTGATCCCTTTCCTTTCCTAATTGAGCCTAATAGAAAATTAAAGAGATTTTTTTTTCCTTTTGATGATCTGCAAGATGGGTCATTATTGATGTCTTTCATCTACCTGGATGTTCATATCGTATTCATCATTGTGATACCAGACTAGTACTTGCAGTGTTAAAAACACACACAGTGTGTGGTGATTTTGTGCTTGTCAATGAGGAAAAAGGCTGAAAAAGTGCATTTGCTTCCTGCATTGCTAAATAACTGCAAACAGTGCAATAGGATATGATGTGAATATATCAGGGCAATAAAATAAGGACAAGAGACACTTAATCTAGGGAGGAGTGTAGAGAGAAGCAATTGTGTAAACAGACAGTGTGTGCCTTTGGGAAAGACTTTGTTCAATAAGAGCAGATAAATACCAACTGATAGGCCAATATCAAATGTACCAGCAGGAGGGCCACCCAAAGAAAGCATGTATGTGCATGTGATCCACAAAGACATCTGTCAGATGAAACTGTCTGCTACAGTGGTTGGAACCAGTGGGACCAGCTGTTTTGTCCTAATTTGTGTTTTTAAACAGATGAACTTATCTTCTCCAATGGGTATGTGCTTTTGACTTCCATACACATACCACACCTCTGTTGTCATAGAGTGCTGTGGTGATATGGCTGCGGCATAAAAAGGCCATATACATGATCTGACTAATCTGCTCACTTAAAATGGTCCCATAAAATTGTTTATCTCAATTCTTGCAGTCTTTGGTACAGCTCTCTCTTGCCATTACTATGTTTGGTTGCTGCACGGACCATAATGTTTTAGTTGAACTGTGTAACCCTGGCTAAGGTCCTTCACCCTATTGATAGGGAAAGGGTGAATGATTATGGAGCTTGAGAAGAGGAAGGCAAAACAAATACTTGCAAAACCAGAAGGTAAGGCTAAGGAAAGAGAGTGGGTATGGAAACAAAATTAGCAGGAGGTGGAGGAGGACACAAGGAGAATAAAGTATTTTTATCAAGAGTAAATGAATGCTTTCAACCAGATGTGAAGTCTAATATGGTCTTTATGTAGTCAGTGGAAAAAGAGTGGAAATGGATCTTCACTACAAAATAAGCATCTGCTTGGTGGTCATGGTTATCTACTGCACTGCTGATCTGTTCAAGCTATAATGTTCCCCTGTACTTCAGGAATATCACTGATTAGAGATGATTAAGGGCGAAAAATATTTAAGAAAATCTGCAGAGGTGGAAAATGGCTCATGCAGCATTGATGTGCTTGGCACAATATGTATTTATTACTACAAATATATGTTAGCTTTCTTAGTGAAGTTTTTAATCTAAATCCCTTAATTATAAAAAGCAGAACTAGAAGCCTTATCTGAAGGAGATATATCACTGCAGAAGTAGTAAAAAAAACCCAATAAACTGTACAAAAGGGCTCAGACTCCTGCCTTCTCCCATGCTGTCCCAGAAATTAAATTTTGTAAATATCCTTGTTCAGTCTGTCATTTATAAAGCAATGTCATCTTAACTGCAGTCTTGGCTGACATAGAAGGGTTTAGCATTCCAACATCACAGTGAAACATTAAAATCACAGGGCTTTATTAAGTCTTGAAAAAATAAATGTTAGCCTTTGGATCAGGTCATTAACACCTTTTGTCAGATGAGTCCAGAATATTTCTAGGCAGCTCTACCAGCATATATTTTATATTACTAGTTCAGAGATAATAACTAGTAAATGGTGTAAAACATTTGTTTTAAAGCCATAGAAAATGTTGATTAATGCTAATATAGATCTAATTAGGCAGGAGTCACATGCCTTGAAATTCTGGGAAGGGTCACTGAAAGATAGCCATATCAAATAATTGTAAATACCGGTGTGAAAAAGACTTCAATTTTGAAGAGCTACCTTAGGAGCACATTGGTTCCAGAAACCTGCAGAACCTAACCTGCATAGACTTTGTAGGCCCCCTTATCCCATCTGACTTGCAGAAGCTGCAAGCTTAGAGGATTGGACCTCCCAGGATGAGGGGGACCACAGGTCACTAACCCCCCTCCTGCAGCAATGCAGAGGCATCGTGCATCTCGGCAGGGCTGGCTCCTCTTGGTACAGTGTCCTCAAGCTGCAAACCTGACGCAGCTGGAGGGGAAGCTGCAGTCTGGCCAGGACCCGTCCTTGGGCAGCAGAGATGTGGTTAAGGGGAGAGGAGAAGAGAGGACAAGGCATCTCCTCAATCAGTAACAACCAGCAGCTCAATTACACTAAAAAAATTGAATCAAAGATTGGATGGCAAATACAATTTATAGTAGCACATGATACGGCAACCAGGGAGAAAAATCTCATCGGCTGTAAGTGACAAATCTGGCAAACTTGATTTAAGAAATAATAAGACTAAATGTGAATCTACTGAAAGCTGTTCTCAGGATTTCTCAGGAATGGTCCTGACCTGAGCATGAGGTCACTGCTTTGATTAGCAATTTCTTGAGTGATTACTCCATATCCCAGGTAATCTGTATGAGGTTAGAGTTTACAGTACCTGACATTGGTGGCTAGGTCTTAATAGTGAATATGGTTTATATTTGATGGAAGTATTTTTCATTTTCCTTTTCCTATGTTCTCTTCAGCTTCCAGACCTCCCCAAATCCCCCAGCTGCCTGTGTGAGAAGCAGTGCTGGGTGTTGGGTTTCCTCAATTCTCATTCTTAATTGAGCCGTAATTCACCTCATAAACTCTTGCAGATCTTGTGTTTCTTTTACATTTACAACTTCTCAATTGTCTTCTTAATTAATGAAAGCTTCGATGTCCCCAGTATGTTTTTATCAGATGAGTCTTATGAAACACATTAACTTAGACTTCATTGGTTTTAATAACATCCTCTCCTCAGCCTGGTTCTGTGCTTAGGTATTGCTCCGTTTGTCCTCATGCTGATAAAAGAAGTGCCAGTGCATATCATAGCACAATCAAAACCAGCTTCATTTACAGCTTCTCCTTTATCAACAGCTCCTGGACAAAACTAGAGTGCCAAATCAGGAGCAGTAAAGTTAAAAGGCATTATTTTTTTTTTCATAACACGGAATTCAAATGCAATGCTAGTGTCCAAAAGACTAAGATATTATACATGAAAGCAGATGTGGGCCTGGATGCTGCATGATATTCTTTGCTGTGCTCAGAGGTGCAACTGGGGAGCAGGGGCTCCAGAAGATGGGCAAAGGGAGCGGAGGAGACTCCTTCTCTCAAGCCAGAGACATCCTGTGTACCATGCCAATGGGCTGCTGCTTACAGGCTTCCTTATTTTATGTACATATGAAAAGGGAGCACATCAATGAAAGACCCATTTTGTCCTATCGTAACTGCTTTATACAATTCCAAAGCAACATCAGCTCTAGAGGAGTTTGACCAGTGAATCCCACCCACGCATGGAATGTGCTTATGAGGAGAGAGACGGGAGGGAGGGAGGCAGGGAGGGAGTGTTCAAGGACTAGTAACACATCACTGCTGCTGTATGATATAGTGTTGCCTGCAACAGTGCTTAAAAGAAAGACCTTGGCTTTGCAAAAACCTTAAAAAACAAACAAACCAAACAAAAAACCCACAAAAAAAAAAAAAACCCAAACACACATAACTTTAAGCAGCCTGGGAATTCAGAGTGCCAGCTTTGACACACATAGCTGGACATCTGTCCAGGATGGGGCATGTGAACTGTCCTGACTTTTTTTTTTTGTATTGTAATTATTATGCCGGTATTAATTATGCTTCCCTGTAAATATCTCTTTGCAGTACCAATATCCCTTCAGCAGAAAACAGGATTTACATAAGCTGCATTTTAAACTCTTGGTATCACAGTTAATCCTAAATGCTGTAAACTGTAATGGCCTATTTCTTTATGTCGAGTTGTTCTTTTTCTGCCTATATCCTGTTTTCCGACTGCAAAGCGGCTTATGGCAGTTCGTCTACAGTGCTGACATTCAAAAACTTGCATGACTGGCAGCAGTAAAACTTTATTTAGCCTCCTTCTCGGTCTAAGAAAGAAATTGCTTTGGCACAAAAACATTTAGTAGCAAACCAAATGTGTCATATTGTTTCTGTTGTTGTTTAGTTGTTGTTTTCCCAGTGTGTTCAAATGTCTCGAGGAAAGGCTGATGATGATGGCTAACAGCTCACTGCGGGAATTGCTTTTCTCCTGTGATTATCGCGATTGTGGGCGACAGCCTGAGGGGACATGTTGATGGTCAGTATATGTAAAAATATAAGGACTGCTGCTTTATATGGTTTGGAACTCATAATTGTCCAATCATGCTATCTGGATGCTGAACTAAAAAATACTACAATGCTAAACCCATTTTCACCCAGTTTCCCTCTCAAAGGAAAACCCAACCCTCACTTGTTAGACTGCAGGCTTGATGACTGACTTGACATTGTTAAATGAAATCAAATACGGGAACAGTTATGTTACCACAGTTACAAATCTTTAATACGGGGATGATGTGTTAGCTGCTCTTCTGGCTTCATGAATACATATATTATCATGGTGAAGGCCTAATTACCAAAACAAAAAAGAGAGCTACACTGGGACTCAGGGGATGTCAGGTGCCTGTCAGCAGGATGGAATTCATTTGCCCCAGTTTCACATCAAAGAAATAATAATAGCAATTTATCTACTTTTAAAAGTGTTTGGATTTAAACTGCCTTTTACTGCCTGTACATCATGACTGTCACACTGGTGGTGGTCTGATATTAGATTCATCATGTTTTATTAAAATGTAGATTTTTCCTATTGCAAGATTTCTTTGTTTGCCTATCTGCTTCCAAAACCCATACTAATTTGGCTATAACAAATAGAAAATGGAAAAAGGAAAAAAAAACCCAAGCCTGATTCTGGATAAGATTCCTTTAATGTAAATAATTGGGGTTGGGGTCAGTCTTTTACAGCCTAAAATCTCCCAGAAAGTTCTAAAGCATTGTGAAAATGGTATCAGGTAATTGTCACTTTAGTCAGATTTGGAAAGTGCATTTTTGTGCGACTGTAAATTGTGTGGTCTTCACCAGCAAAACCTTTACGGTGCAGAACAGCCAATATTGCCATCTCTGGTACAGTCAGAGTCTACCATTCATCCTGTATTCACCAAAATGTTTCTGATATTTGATATTCAATTTCATTGTTGCCCATTATTCACAGATGATAACACTGCTTCCAATTTACTTCATCCTGCCTTATCCCTGCACCAGTTTCCATTCAGTGGTGGAAGGATTTTACAATGTAGATGTCCAAGCACTGACTAGCAAGCCCTAAGGTCAGAAACTGAAGTTCCTGGACTTGGTCAGTACCTTTTCCATTCCTCTGTGTACACAGTCTGAGTGTCAACAGGCTTTCAGACCTGTGCACAAGTGAGGGATGGGAAACAGCAGAGAAAAGATGTTCCCCTTGGATGGGGCTCCCGGTAATGCAGCGCAGGAGCCTTTCCTGGCCTGCCACGGGAAGGGGAGAAATGTTTTTTTTTCTTTCTTTTCATTTATTTCCTGGCAGCACCCTCATTTTTTTGCCTCAAACCTCATGTCCTTTGTCTTTTCTATATTTAAGACCACAACTACTCACAGCTTATCTTTCTCTCCATCTCCCACGACTGCTTTCTGTTCCAAGTTTGCTTTCCCGGTCATAAACACTGGAAAAGTGAGTCTCCTGTGGGATTATGTTCACAGGGAGAAAGGGCAAACCCAAAAGTAATCGCTTTTATTTCCTTTAGCAATGCAAGCACTGCCTTTCCTGAGGTTGCTGCAGTTAAACAGATTTTGACCTGCGCAAAGACTATTTGTTCTCATATACAACCTTGAGTGAACTTCCTCCTGTGCTCCCTCACACAAACTTCTGCCTGACCACTAAAGGAAAAGGATGCGCTTAGGTGGTGTTATGAAGAAAGAGGAGAGTTGCTCTGGTCAACTCAATCCAGCAAATCAGGTTACTGGAGAGTTCTCTGTGAGAAGTTGGTGGAGGAACTGATCCCATTTCTGGTGTTGGGTACCACAGGATCAGACGAGGTAGTGAAGTTGGGGACATCAGAATTTAAGTAGGAGAAAGTAGTGTTCTAAATATGCAGACCACAAGCAACATACTTAGAAAATGGGGTTAAGGAACTATAAACAATGTTTCTTTTCAGGTAAACATGCTCAAATCTGAAAGACTAAATTACTGGGAGCATGGTCACTTTCTCATTTCTTTTGAAGCAATTCCAACTTCTTAATCTTTTAGGTATTTCCCTGCAACACTGATTAAATGTGATCACTGGAGGAAATAAAAAGGTACTGCACATTTCAACCAACTGATCCAACAGAAAAGCACTGACTGACAGTTACAACATCAATAATCTTAGTTGGATAAGAAAAGAGGTGAAACATTATTTGATAGGGGAAGGATTGATAATTTACTCTGTATCCTGTGAATCATGGCATCTTTTTTTTTCTGCCACTGCAGGTGAATAGGTATTTTTCTACTGATAAATGAGTGAAAGGAAGATACATGATGCTATCTCTGTTCTCTGATAAAACAATAATATTCTCACCTAAGAAATAGCATTCATCTCTATATAACTATGCTATATTTGTGTAAAAAATAAAGGTAGTATCAAATGCTACCATGTATTTCTAATTTCCCAACCATGTCAAAATAATTCTATACCTATTTCTTAAGATGTTTAAAACCTATTCCTTGGTGTCTGTTAATCCTCTTAGTGGACTCAATGCAGATGTGTGGAAAAATGCTAGTCAGCTTTAGATTAGATCCTTCTGTACCTGAGGAAACTGGCAAAATCAAATCCCCAAATCCTTGTCATGTCTGGTGTATAGGTGAAACTCAGTGCAGGGCTAGAATAATAGTGTTGAGAGGAGGCAGGGGAGGGGTTGGGGGGAACGGTGTTGTTGGGTGGGTTTTGGGTTCGTTTTTTTTTGTTTGTTTTTATTTTTTGTTGGTTTTGTTTATGGAAAGTTCAGTATTGAAATGGAGACCTTATTTTGGAGGGTAGAAGACAGAGTATGTAACACTACAAAGCGACCTGCACTTACTAATTTCTGGTTTTCTTTATTAAGGATTCAAATTGAATCCCCAGTCCTGGATTTCATGCATGCACCAATTACTGTGTTCAGATTTGTGTGCTTTAGGTGAAGTACAGTTTCCTTTGGAGAATATGTGGACACCAGCAGGTTCAGTATGACGTATGTGAATATACAGAAAAGGACATTCATGAACGCTGTTAATCAGGGCGTGAGCAAACTTGCTCCAAGTCCTTTGTTTCCCAAACAATGCAGTATTGTTTGTTCTTGTTCCAGTAACTATTAAGTCCACGTAAATATATATATTTTTCCCCCTGAGATAGTGCCTTATACGCAAGGTGAAATTATTTCAAATATAATTTATTTTCTTTTCGGGGGGGCATGCAGCTTGGAGTTATCTCCTGTATGTAACCTGATATTCTGTGACTAAAAGTTAAAAATGAAGTATTTAAATTAACGAATTAATTAACTAAAAAATACACTGAATTGGCAGTGATGCTGACGTAGACTGAAAAAGTAAAAGCCACAAAGAGAACAGCTCAGTAACCTTTGGAAGTTTCCCTGGCAGGAGTCAACCTCGCAATTTCCTGCCCTGGGCAGGGACCTGCCCTCGCTCCCCGCCCCTGGGCGGCCCGGGGGCTGCGCTGGGTGTTCCCGGGCCGGCCCGACGGGACAGGGACAGGCACAGGCACGGCACGGCCGAGAGCAGGACAGCACAGGAGAGGAGAGGAGAGGAGCGGCGCCTCGGCTTTGGGAACGGTACATTTGGCTGTGGCTCTGTGTCCTTGCCGCCCGTGATTCCTGCGGGGCGGTCCTCCCAGGCATCTCTGGGTTTTCGTCACAGGGATGCTTCATGATCAGCAGGGCTGTGGCAAGGTCCTGATGATTAGAAGGACCGCGTTTTTCGGCTGGGGATTGCAAGTTTGGTTAAAATGTACCTCTCTTTAGCTCAATAACTCGCTTGCAAAGACTGGTTTAAGGGAAGGCTTGTGCTGCGAGAGCCCTGCCCGAGAGAGCGGCAGCAGCATCCCGGTTTTGGCAGCGGTGGTCCTGACCCCAGCGGTGAAGCAAACAGCGTTAGTGATGTGCCCTCCTCTCAGTGAGGCTGGGTGCCCTGGGTGTGACCCCGTATTTTGGCTGCCAGTTGGCCTTCCCAGGTTTCAGGAGAGATGGCAGTGTAGGCAGAGGATACCCTCCAGCATCAGAACAAAAACATTTTGTGTCAGGTTACAGCTTATTTCAGTCATTTCTTCTGTGACGACTATTTCGTTAACTTAAGATCAGATAGATGATTTTTAAGTATACTGTTTCTCCAGCAGTCAAGGTTAAAATCAGGTGGCTGAATAGTCTAATATAATGTGATGATGAGAAGAAATGCCACAGATCTGGCTAGGGAGAACAAATTCATGCCTCACAGCTATTTGGCTTTCTGAGTCTGTTTTTTTTTTAATATTAAACCTCCTTGGAAGGGCCTGGCTTGATATTTAAATGGAACCATGTGTAATGTTTATGCTTGTGGGCTTACGTCAATATGCTCTTGGCAGCATTTTAATGAGCTGGACAGGAAACGAAATTGCCTGTTAGTATAATGTTTTCTGATAAAAAGCAGAAGCTCTGTAGCTAACATAATTGTGACATCTCTGCATTACTTGCAGTATTATCTACTGACCTGTGTCAGAGCAGGCTGTGTTATGTAGTTCTGAAAATGAGAAAGTGAAAAGGACACGGACGTTTTCCTGTTCATGAAAAAGGAACTATCTAGGGATGTTATTTCCTTACTCTGTAAGGAAACTGTAAATGAGAATAGTTTTCTTCAGACTTCCTTTGGAATGAGTATTTCCTTCATTTCCTTTCCAAAAGCCTTTACCTGTTCTTAAGTGCCTGGGCTCAAAACTCCTGGAGGGGGAATGCCTGGGTACTGGAATGCCTCTGAAGGTTGTATTTGTGTTACTCTTTTGAGTAACAATTCAAGAAAGGAAGTAAGTGAGGAACCAGATGGGTGTGTTTGTCCTGGGTGAGAAGATCTAGGCTATCCCAGCAATTGACTGCTACTTCTGAGAGCAAAGAGAAAAATCTGGGAACTCCTATGGATGTGGAGAAAGGCTGGCAGTCTGTGTTTTAGATAGTACTATATAGGGGGACCAGGTATGAAAAATGAGAGTTCTTGATATGAGTTCCTTTCTCTCACAAGCAGTACCTCAAGTGAGGTGTAGGGTCTACTGCCAATATGCCAGCCCGCAGTTGAATGACTGCACATGGCAGATAAGGACTGTTTGGAGGGTTGGTGGTTCTTCTGCTCTTTGTTTTCTGTCAGCATTGCTGTGGTTAAGGTTGGAGGCCACACTGTGGGGCTCAGGTTGTGAGTTTCACAAGGGGTGTCTGGCAGCGCTTGCCTTTCCCAAACCCAGTTCTCAGTCAGAGCAGGGTGACCTTGTGCCATGTGGGAACTGTATTTTGTAAGGGTGACTCATTAGCAGGCAGCTGCTTTGTGTGAAGCATCACCAGTTCCCCCAGTGCTTCCTTTCTGACAGCAAAATCACTTCTGTCTTCCCCTTGTGTAAAGCTGAACCCAGATATGCCCCTTCTTCCAGAGAAGAGATATTTATATCTCATCTGTACTCCCTTTGGGAGAGTGGACCCTGACTTACTGCAGGATTGTTGGGAAAGGGCAAAACTTGATGTCATTTCCCAGCACAGGCTCCCTGGCGCATCCCTAGCCCAAAATGACATCAGGGAGGTTTGAGGTGTTGGGGGTATGGGGTGAGGCTGGTCTCCACTGCCCCTTGCCCTTCAGCACTCAGCTGGGGGATTTTGGTCCATGTTTGATCAACAAGAAGCCTCAGGTAGTGCAATAAAACATGAAGGATCTTCATAATTCTTGCAAAATTTAGGTTCAAAATAAACTTTGGAAGTTATTTTGTTTTATCCCTCTGCTTAAAGCCTGCCTAAATTCAAATTTCAATCATATTGCTGTAGGCCTTATAAAGCTTTTTACAAAATACATTGTAAACATACACAGTTGCTTCTTCTGGAACATTATAGTCAGATTATTCATTCCAACACAACTTAATCCTGATTTATGTTGTGAATTCATGTTGCAGCCTTTCGCCAGTGTAGCACAAGGGATTCATGCACCTACTGTTTTTGTTAAACCAAAAATAATTAATTAATGGACTTCTACTTGCTGAAATGCTTTTTTTTTTTTAAATCCTGTATAATTTTAACTCCATTACAAAGAAATAACATTCATTTGTATTAGTGGGAGCTAAATGCAAATACTTTCACTTTTCCCTGCTAAGTAAGTAGCGTTTCAATGACTGTTCCCTGTATTTATTTTAGAAGTGTTATTGGAGCTAGTAACACCTAGCTGTAGGTTAGGCCACATTTTATTAAACTGAAATGAATATGTATACTTCAATTCATTGCTTTGTGTAACCCAGGCAGATGGAACCAACAGGGAAGTGTTCACAGCACCTAGCCTGCCAGAGTTCAAAAGGTGTTTGGACAACGCTCTCAGGCATGTGGGGTGGTTCTTGGGGCCGACATGTGCAGAGCCGGGAATTGGATGTTGATGATCCTAGAGGGTCCTTTCCAGCTCAGGAGATTATATGATTCTGTGAACATATTTTCTGAGTGACTGGTGTTCCTGTAGTTGCTTCCTGACTAAAGTTTTACCAGGTGGGAATTTCACCTCATGTGACAACCTGGCTGAAACATATATATTGTGTAATATAAAGGTTGACAAAAGTGAGGTTTTGTTCCTCATTCCTGTGGTGTTTCAAACTTTTATGTTATTGCACAATCTTTATAAATTACCCAGATGAATAGCAAGGCATGACTGCCAATGTGTTAATCTTGATGACTGAATTGGAGGTATTAGAAGGGGTTTAGATAAAAGGCAGTAGAAGAATAGAGACAATTTTAATACAAAAAATAATCTTAACTATTCTCTTTAGCATCATGTCTGATGAAATGGGGGCTGAGCTTTTTAAAATCTTTGTTGCTTTTCTAGCTATAGAGCAGATCAACATTTTCTAAATCCTAGATTATACAATGGCTATGTGTGTGGTTGTAGGAACAATAAAAGAGTCTGGACTACTATAAAGCCTTTCTTTTAAATAAATCATATGATTCTGTCTTTATTTTCCTCTTACCAAAGGGTTTAGTTGTAATTCTCAGTATTTCACTGAAGCTCGGGTAGCTGGAATATCTCACAGCATAAACTGATCTTTTGCTAGTTTAAATAACATTATTTAGTCTTTAATTTCCAATATTCCTACAAGGTGGTAGTTTTGTCAGCATATGGTCACGTATTAAACTTATCACTCTATGTTAAAAACTGTGAAAACAAAGCTCAATTTACATAGTTTGGCTGTGTTCTTTCAAGTTTTAAAATCACATGTATAATTGTAAATTATTTCCTATTACTTTTTTTGTAACCTGCATCCATATGAGAACCAGAGTCCAATCTGCTTATGACCAGAATCCAACTAAAGTCTGTGAAACAGGACTGGGGTTTTTTTATAGTAAAGGTGAAGAAAAAGAATTATTAAAAAAGGAATGCTTTAAGAGCACTTTCCTAAACAAAGAGGATGTTTTGTAGGATTTGGGAAGTTGGATAGTTCCATGACATTCCAGAACCGATAAACATGAATCTGCTTTTACTCTGGGAGTGAAAGCAGGAAGAAACTGCTTTCAGTTTCAGTTCCATTCCCAGCTTTGAACGATCATCTTCACTGAACTGAAGTAGTTAGAACCATAACAGATAAAATATATTACTAGTTTAATGTGAACTGGATTATTTTTAAAGAGTAGCTAGGTTTATTTTTTATTTTAAAGCTTTTGATTCATTGAAAAGGATTGCCTATTCCATTCTTTTTTATACTACCCCTGAGACTTAAATAACTCTCAAGGTTAATGCATTTGTAAATGTTCTTTCTGGTGTGGGGTTTGTTTGTTTGTTTTGGTTTTTTTTAAACTTCTTTTGGCAACCTGGAAGAGTAGAACAAAAAAAACAAGCAGTTGGCCCTTTCACTCATGGAGTTCTGCTTGGCAGCCCACTCCCCTGTGCAAGCCCACCTTTATTATCATGTGAAGGCAAAAACTGGATAGATGATATTTGCAATGGAACAAACACACACACACACAAGCTTAGGGCAAGAAGAAGTTAACAACTAGCAGCTATTTTATTATTATAAGGCTTGTCTTTTATACTTTTTCTTATCTGTCCACGCATACATGTCACACTATTAGCCAAGCACTTCTGTTCATGAGTCTTAGACCATCTTCTGATGGGTAGTTCACATCTCTCCTAATGCTGGTAAGACTCAAGTTTGTTATTCACACGTGTTTTGTTTTTCTCAGTTGTTTTTGTCCTTTCTTCTACTTTCCCATGCTCACAGCTGCACCCTTTCAAGGCCAAAGCTGTCTTCCACCCCAGAAGTCTTCCACAGGTATTTAGTAGTACCACTTCAAAAGTGGAATAGCTTAAAGAACTGAATAGGTGGTCCATCATGACATGGCTGCTCCAGGATGCCCCAGCATGTTTTGTAGTCTCCATCAATACATTGACCCAGCTGTTCTGACATGACTGCAGTAAGCTGTTCATATGAATTGCATGATGTTTCTGAATGGCTGCACAGTGGATTCTTGCACATCCCAATGCTTTCCTCTCACTTGGGGATGATTTCAGGATACTCAAAGCATGAATGCAAGCATAGATAATTCAGAATTATGTGATGGAGACATAGCTTAGAAGGAAGCTGAGATATTTAAGGTTATTTTAGTTTGTGTTTGTAATTCAGCTTTCCCATATAAGGTTGAGACAGGCAAATATCTTTTATCAATAAGAGAGAGCTCTGAATAACTTTTGTAAAAGGATGTATTGAAAACATCATGAAATAAAAATGCTCTTTTGCAGAACAACTACAAGCAGATCCACAGTGATGCAAGGTGAGTAAAATATAAACAAAATGTCATCTTTTGTTAACATCAAAGGTAGCATGGGTCCTTCCTAGGTGTTCAAGCAATATTAGCTTAGCAATTAGTTTACCTTGTAATTATGTGAAATATGTATTAATGTTTTGAATTGAAATTGTTTACATTTTAAAATTGAATATTTTATATAACATAGAGCTTAAATTTTCAGGTATTGATTTCTGAAGCTAAATAAAAATAATAAGTAATCTTGAAATTTAAGTTATTTCTTCTTAAAAACTGAAGTTGATAAATGTTTTTCAATTTATAATCCTCACAGTCTGCTGGTGAGGCAGGAGTATAGTCTGAGCTTGAAGTTGTGAGACAGTGTTTTACACAGAGGGGAGTGGCTCGTTGCCATGTTCTGTACTGGAGCAGCCTGCCACATTCCTGGTAATGCTTTGAATTAAAGCCTCCTTCTAAATATCAGTGAACAAAAGCATCTGTGGTCCAGACAGAGGGAATTGAGCCTGCTTGAGCAGGGCTTGGATTAGATGATCTCAAGAGGTCTTTCTGAGCTAAATGATTTTGCAGCATTTTCATGACATCATGGGCAATACCTGCCTCTTTTCTGTGCTTTAATGACCAGAACTCCTTTAAGTTATACTGATGTTTAATATGCACTTTATTCATAAATATGAGCTTGAGATACAGTCCTTGCTGTACAGGAAACAACTGTGTGTACTCTGGAAAAGGAGGCAGTGTTGGGGATCTTTCACCCCAGAGCAGGAGGAAACGATCAATACTCAGAGCATATGTTCCATTCTTTAGGACCTCCACCTGCCACAGCACCTGCAGTCCCCTATGGCTCCCCCCAGCATGTCCCTGGGACTTATCAAGGTACGTTGCTTGGTTACAGACCTGCAGTACCATTAAGAAATAAGCATGGAAAATATGGGGTTGTACAAGGGTGATTATTGCCAATTTACTTTTCTGCTATTAGTTCTGTAGAGTTTCTTTTAATTTCTGTTTGACTGGGAAGTAATTCCTTTCCTTTTTTAATATGTGCTGAGCAGTACCAACACTGGTAGGAGTTAAATTGTCAGATAATTCCTTTGTGGTCACTGTCAGGAGTTTGCTAGGGAGGTGTTATTGATGCAAACTTCTCTGCTAGGGTGGGTAACTGATGAAAAGCAATTAATGTGTGGCAGTTTCTTACTGATGATCAGATTTTTTAATTATCATGTTATTTCAGTAGTTCACTGTATTTTTCTCTAGAAATCCACAAGTGAAGAAAGAATTGTTTTCCTCTTGCAGTTCTGCTAGTCCACATATTCTGTTCCTGTTTCATACTCTATTGCTCTACTTAGCATGTGGTTATTATACCTTACACTTTCCCTTACTAGCTTTTCTCCTATCTTATTTTCTGCTTTACATTAAAAATGCAGCACTTCTAAACAGCTTCTCTCATTTGCCAACAACTGCTTTCTGAAGAACCAAATCACAATATACCATATCTAATAATCAGGCTCAAACCATAAGTTATAGATAAAATGCAAAATATGTGGTCTAAGTTACCACACTGGACATAAGTTAAAGCTTGTGCATCTTGTAACAAGGCAGTCTGAGGTCTGTAAGTACAGTTGGCTTCAGCGAGGAACAAGCTCTCGCTGCTTGTACCATGAAGGCCATGGGAGTGTTTTTATTTTGATTAATTGTATGTGCACACACTTGGACACAGTAGCAGTAGATAGTTTATGTGCAAAGCTTGTGCTCAGACATAAAAGTGATTTTGCATTCCCAAAGGGTAGATTCTTCTCTGGGGTGAGTGATCTGGCCACCTATAAGTTTTAAGCCACAGCTGTTTACATCACCCAAGGTACTGGCGTGGTTATCAGCCTGATCCTTCACGTGTAGCAGACCATGTGTTACAATGTAACGTGGAATTTGGTGCTGAGTTGGCATGGGCTAAAGAGAAGTCTACAAGTAACTATGTTGAACTATTTGTACAGCTCTACACAAATACTCTATGCCTTCTGCATTATACTCGCTTCTGAGTGAAATATAGAATTCCTCTGTGTAAGACTGAAAGCCTCTCTGCCTTCCAGGAAGGTATTAAATGAGGGAGTGAAATCAGTTCCTGTGTAACTTTCACTGTCAACTTCCGCAGCTTCAGCAACAAGGGTGGTGTTGGTGGGAGGAAGGTATGGGCAGTGGCGCCAAGGCAGTGCTGCCTGTGCCATCTGCTGGGCTGCTGAGCACTCACACCCTGCAGTGCTCTGTGAGAGCTTGTGCCTTCTGCTCAGCACCAATTGGAGACTTACTTGGCATTCACAAAACCTGGAACTCTTTCCTCCTTTACTGCTCACCTTCTCTGTGAAGGAGTTGCGCATTTCCTGGGTTTTGATGGAGACTTCATTAAACAAATGGGAAAGTGCAGTTTTTAGGTCACTAATTTAGTTTGAGAATCACAGATGAACTTTGCTAAAAGGGCATTTCCTATCACATAAGTAGAAGGTATTATTTCAGGAAAACTTTTTTCTTAAAATGACTAATTTACTGAACTGACAACTTGTAAATTCCAATGCTTTTCTTGGAATTTAAAGTATTCTGTCTTCTCTACTTAGAAATAACCTTCATTTATTTATTTCTAATTTTTGAACTACCTATCTTTATATGAATGAAATTTCTGCTATATTCAAGGATGATACACTTATTTATTTAGTTTGATTTTGTCTGAGGCATTAGAACCTCCAAATCCAGTGTAACTTGCTTCATGAAGGTTGTTGTGTTCATAACTGAAATGTAGAAGGTGTAAGGAACTCAATAGTTCAAACTAGTACATAAATTAATATTTGGTAGATCGATGAGGTAATTATTTTCCAACTTTCATAATGATATCTCTCCTACCATGCTAAATGTTACAGGTGCAGGGAACTATGCCTTCCAGGCACAGCCCATGGGATTTCCAGGAGGACCTGCCGTTCCACCTGTCCAGAACCAGCCCATCATGCAGGAGGGGACAATCTGGATGCCTATCCCTCCTTCTATTCCCAACTGCCCTCCTGGACTGGAATACCTCACACAGGTATCTACGCCTTTCCCCCTTCTAGAGATCAGGTATTTGCCTGGGAAGCAGCCTGCATCAATGAAAAAGCTAAATAAAGCATCTGGCTGTGTTGCAGCTCTGTGGGTTGCTGCTTTAGGGCTGCTAAGGGAAACCTTTTGTGATGTGATTGCTGCATGTCTGAGTGCGGAGGTGCCTGTTGTGGCTGCAGCACTTGTTCAAGTAAGATGCTAAAGGATGAGTGGCACAGGACTATTGTGCATCCTTTCCATTTCTGAAGCTACTGTTTGTGAGATGTAACATGATTTGACAAGGGGCATACATCAAATAAATTTATAATATGGGCAACTGTAGCACATGAGAGGTGCTTAATTTTCTGCATGATGTTTTCTTCACACCTCCTCATAATGTTGTGAGTAGAGGCGCTAGTCAGACATCACAATGTAGAAAATGCTAATAGCAAAATAAGAATTGTTTCCACACGTCCTTGTGGAATGTATGTCTTTGTACTGTAAAATACAGTTCATCTCATAACTGGCAGGATTAACACTGACGTATGGTTACCAGTTCTGCAAATTGCTAAAAAATAAAACAGTGGTGAGGAGAGGCCGGTTTTCCCTGAATTTCCCTCAGACCCGAGCAATAACTGAGCTTCTGCTCTAAAACGTTTCAGTTTCCTGCTTTTGTCTGCGTGGAGACTCTGGGACCTGTGATGTCAGAGCTCTGTAATGCTCTGAGTTCTGGAAGGAGCACAAGCCCATTAGCCATGCATGCTTGTAACTGGACCAGTTTGGGTATAGCTCTTGCCATCAGCTCCGGGGGTCTGGAACGCTGTTCTACTGAACTGGCTAAGAACAGAGCAAGGAAGGATGTGAGCTATGAGCTACTCCCAGAGCTTTACTGGTAGATGGTCTGCCTTTAGACAATGTATGGATCCACTAATTTTCATTCTGAAATGAAACAGCAATGGCTCTTAAAACTACATTTCTCTTACTTACAACTCGTTAACTATTGTTTAATTTTTGAACCATAAACAGATTGACCAGATATTAATTCATCAGGAAATTGAACTTCTTGAGAGTAAGTACAAACTACTTAAATCTAATAATCTCAAGAACAGTGAAGTTTAGACTTTTTTTGACACTATATATTTAAGGTAGATGATCACCTTTCTCCTTCCTGTCTCTATTCCTGCAGAGTTTGTGGAGGAGAGGAAGGAGAAGTTAAGAGGGAAGAGGATTTTAATCAGGTTCTATATCTCAAAAGATACACAGCAATAAAACTGAATAATCTTGTAGCTAGTTATAGATAGAAGTCATACATTCCTAATGTTATTAATTCACAATCATTTGTACTCTTCTCTCTTCCCTCCTTAAAGGTCTCTCCTGTTATATCCCGCCTCATTCCGTAGACTGGCATGTGGCTTTGATCCTGTTTACAGGCAGTCCTTCTGTTTTAGCAAACGGAATGGCTTTACTTCTGTTCCACTCATTCCGTTCATTGTAACAGTATCAAAGTCATGTTATCAGTGTCTTTCAAATAGAAGAACTATAACGGACCATACATCTCTGCTGACACCTAATGTTGCTGCATTTTCTTTCCATAAAACTTAAGAGTGTTCTTATTTGTTATAGAAATTAATTAAAATTTCTGTCCTGGCTCTTGTTGCTTTCTATGTGTGCTCCTCTTGACTGTGAGGCTATTTTGTGGCCTTCTCATTGTGAACATATTTGTGCCCTTTTCTGTCTTCACCTCCAAATTCACAAGACTCTTTAATTCTCATGTCTTCGCTGAGAACCTGCCATGCTGTGTTACTGATAACTGTGGTGCTTGCTCTGGCAGCAGGTGTCCATGTCTGGTGGGAGGGGACTGGGGGCTGACGGAAATCTCTGTGCTCTTTCCAGATGTTCATGATGACTTCTCTCTGAACTTCATCAGGCTTCTCTACTTGAGGCTCCTTTCCTTTCCCTTTGCCAGCAGCTGCCCCTGACAGACTTTGAGTGAGGCTTGCCATCCCAAAGGGTAGCTGTAGAGTTAGCAGGGAGGGATTTCTGACCAGACATACCTCAGAAATTTAATAGTTCTTTTCCTATTTTTCAGTTTTGACTGGGTTTGAAACAAACAACAAATATGAACTCAAGAATGCACTGGGGCAAAGGGTGTACTTCGCTGCAGAGGACACTGACTGCCTTACCAGGAATTGCTGTGGGCCATCACGACCCTTCAGCATCCGGATTTTAGACAACCTGGGCCGTGTGGTGATAACGCTGGAGAGACCTCTCCGGTGTTCTTCGTGCTGCTGTCCCTGCTGTTTGCAGGAGGTGAGTTGCTGCCTCCCACCACCTTCCTTCACATGGGACATGGACCTCCAGTCCTTAGATGAGGTTGTCTTGAATCAGGAGGTGAAGTGAAAGAAGTCAGGTTTTTCCTGTAAGTTGTGGAAAGAGAGGTCTGTGGGATTTGTGCCTGGGGTCCTTAGTCTGGGAAGAAGGAAATGTGCTGCAACACTTGGACTCATATTGGACATTTCTGATTACAGTAATGAAAAATCCAATTCAACAGCACGTCAGGGAACTTGTGAGTAGTGCTGAAATCTGCACTGGAGATGGACTTGGAATGGAAGAGAAAGGCAACAGGTTTCATAAAATAACAGCTAGAGTTTCCATTTTACAGCTGTGAAGGCTGTAGTGAAATTCAACTCATGAGATCTTGAGTTTTTTTAATATTAACATAATTCTGGGATGATTCAACTTCTGCAACTTTAAATCTGAGCCTACTTAGAACTCTTACAGAGGGATTTGTGGTAGCTGCACCCTATAATGTCTTCACTTACCACTTTTCTTTCAAAGGCTTTGATCTTTATACTGTAGATAGCTTGTGTGCTCCATAGTCTGAGTCTGTTACTATTTTCTTGAAGGCAAAAATTTCATTTGAGATCTGCATTCTGAGTGCAGTCTTCTGAAAACAGAAAATCCCATGCAGCTCACACACTGAAAGGCTAGATTGTCATGGAAAAATAAGTTTTGTTTTGTTTGTGTGCTCGTGTGGGTTTTGTATCACAAGCATATCAGAGCATGAACACTCACTTAGAGGTTTTCTCTTCCCTGTGAAGGTGGAAGTTCAGGCACCTCCCGGAACTACAGTTGGTTATGTTGTCCAGAACTGGCATGCCTGTCTGCCGAAGTTCACCATTCAAGATGATAAAAGAACAGATATTCTGAAAATTAGTGGCCCGTGTATTGTCTGCAGCTGTTGTGAGGATGTTAATTTTGAGGTATGCAATGATAAAAATTATTTGCATGTATTTGTTTTCAGATAGTAGTTTGATAGTAGTTTGTGGCTCGACTTCAGTGTGCAGGCCATATATTAAGTAATTAGTACAAAATCTTTTAATGCTGGTATAATCAACTGACTTCTCTAGATATCTAAATTACTCTAGATAAAACAGATGAAATTCCAGAAATTATGTCTTAAAGCCACTCATCCATGATCAGTGAGAATAGTTTCCTGTTGGCTGCACACAAATCAGTTAATTAAAATATTGAGGAGCAAAGTCTTTTTGAATCTATTATGTTAGGCCCTAACAGAAAAAAATATTAATCTCAGCTGTATTGGCTATTTATTAAAATAATTTTCTATAACCCCTTATTTAATAAGTTATTAATCATTCAATGAACTAGTAAATAAAAATAATTTAGACCTAAAATACAGTGTTGAATGACTGAAGAATTGTAACTTTCACTTTAAATTAATAGTGATTAGTGCACATTAAATAGCGTATATACTAGTCTACCATTTAATATTTAAAATAATGTTGCAAATAGCTACTAAAGCAAATTTAGTATGCTTTTATTTTGGGGACTAGTCTTTCACATGACCCAGAAGACTGGACCTAACTTCAGGAAAGGTAATGTTAACAAAGGGCTAAGCTCTGCTTTGGAACAGAAGAATTTAGTTTGCTTAATTTTCACTTGAGCGGTTTTCTGTTACGTGGCAGGAGCAAGTAATTCACTGTCTTGGCTAAAAGACACCACTTTCAGCAGAGTATGTGTGTGTGGTAGCTGTCTCCCAGCATTATTAAAGCATTGAACTTTGCAGTCAGATTCAGAATTGAGTTCATGGCTGTGCTACTGACTTTCTGATAGTCTGATTGCCTTGTGGAACAAACCCTTGGATTCAATAACCACATCAGTTCAAATAACATAGTCTGAAGCTTTCAAATGGACCTATCCTGAAATGGGTTTGGGAATCTTATGAATGACAGATTTCATGATTTTGTTTTAATTTTATATTAAACTAGGTGAAGTCTCTGGATGAGACTTGTACTGTTGGAAGGATTTCTAAGCATTGGAGTGGGTTTGTGAAAGAAGCCTTTACAGATACAGATAACTTTGGAATCACATTCCCAATGGACCTTGATGTGAAAATGAAAGCTGTCATGATTGGAGCTTGCTTCCTTATTGTAAGTCTGTCATTCACTAATACTTGAATAGGACCTAACTTTTTAATTTTCATGTTCAAATTGTGCTGGTAAAGGATTTCATTCTGAGCTCCTTGAAGTGGATGACAGTTTCTGAACTTCTGTGTGTAAAACTGACCAAAAGGGCAACAAAGAATTATTTTAGATAATAAGCTTGTTCTAGACTACATGAAGTGCTAATTGTATTTAAGAAGAGCTTTGTATGTATTGGGACTGAAAAAACTCCTTACAGACTCATTAGCAGAGTGAAGCAAGTTTGTATGGATGGTGAAACTAGAAAAATACAGATCAACAATAGCCAAAAGACCCATCCAAAGCCAGTGCAGCCTGCTGAACTGGTGGACAGCTGGATACTGCAGCCAGTTCATCCCAACTCTCCTTGGAAGTATGTGAAGCACAGAGCTGAGCAGGATTAAATGCTCTCAGAGGATTAATTTCCAAATGGAGGCACTACTGTGGAGGCTAAGCACACGGAACTTGTTAGAGCACTTCTCATCTGCACTCAGACTCTGCTATGTCAATACTGCAGTGCAGTGCTCTTTGAAAAGAGTGTGCAGCACACTTGTGTTTCCACTTACCTGTGCAATTCTGCATCAGTGCAGTTTCAAAATGTGCACTGCTTCTGTGCTGGCAGGGCTGCAGAGGGGGAGAAAGGAGGCATGTGAAGCACCTTGGGTTTGGGAAGGTCTCACCAGCCTCCAACAGCCCCATGCATGAGCCAGGCTTTGTTTAGCTGGGTGTGCTCCTGTGCATCAAATACAGTGTTAGCAAGTGTGAGCAACCCAGGGCTCCAGGCACAGAAAATGGGGCCCCCACATGTAAACTAAAGATAACCATTATTATGATGGAGTCATAATATTGAGGTAAAATGGAAAGGACTTACTTAGACTGAACAAAGCCATGGCAGGGATCCTGAGTAAAGGAAGCATAGCTTTGGCTAGAGATAAAAGTTTCCATGTTAGTCTTTCACCATCTCTCTCTCTGGGTGTCCCATTCTGAGAGACCCAGGTGATGGGGGCATGGCAAAAGGCACTCCTACCTTTTTATCATTTGAGGTTTTGGAGAGGGAGGTGAACACCTTGCAAAGCAGCCAGGAAGATCTCTGAAATAATAACCACATTAAGAAGTATTTGTTTTGTTTGCTTTATTTTACCCCATAAGGACTTCATGTTTTTTGAGCATGGTGGTGATCGGAACCAGCGAACGGGAGTTTGGTCGTGAAATCTAGAAGTTTTTTACAGAAGAAGAAAGAACATGGATCTCCCAACTTTCCAGTGAATTGCAGAGCTCCATTAAGAATGTGAGAAATTTATATATTATAGTTACATTTCTATAAGTGAAAAGCTTTATGATCTTTTTTTTTTGTACTCTGGTGAAATAATTTGAAGTATTAAAATAGGAACCCTTTATCTGTACAGACCAATACTGTGATTTATAGAAATATATAGCAACTTTTTTTTCCCAAGAAAATTGGAATTGTAAAGTACTACTTAAAGTAGTAAACTACTTATAGTAATACTTTGATTCCTAAAAAAGAAGACTACTTCTGTATTCAATATTAGTGTTAGCAGGGAGCCTAATAAAGAGATGCTTATGTTTTCCTGTGTATCCTTTGGTAGTTTTGCCTTGGTGTTCACATTCTGTGGTTTCTAATGTCTTATCGAATATATATGTTCTAAACAAAATAATGCATGTAAACAGAACTGTATGAAGTGGCCGTAGAACTATATTTACTTATGTATTGGGTCTGGCTTCATTTTCCCACAGCAGCCCACCCAGTGCTGTGCTTTGCATTGGTAGCTGGAAGGGTGTTGGTGACATCCCAGTGTTTTGGCTACCTCTGTACTGTACGTATACGGGTAACTCATTGGGAATGGGAGTAATAATAAAATCAAATGTTTGTTCAAGGGAATTTATTGTAAAATAGCATGGCTTAAGTGTCTGACTACTAGTGGGTGTTGTATGATATGAATATTTATAATTTGTGACAGGAATACTTACGAAATTGATAGATGGTAAAGGTAAAAGCATGATGCAGGGATGAAGTTGTGGAACCAGAGAAATTTGCAGATAAGGGAACCTCTCATGACCAGGAAAAGGAAACAGGTACAGGTTGCATGGAGGGGAAACCACCACTACACAAGAAAGAAAGTGCAGCTCTCCAGGGTGGGGGGAAGAGTCCAGCCAGTGGAGAATTCTGTTGGGTTAGATCAGGGCTCTGTATGTACTTTAATGATATACATGCTATGCTTACCTAGTGAACCAGATTGCTCTAGAGCTGTAGTAGCTCCCATTCGCAGGGAGACTTCCATACATTACTGATTTTGTACTGGAGAGAATTTATTTTCTGTTTGATAGTTGTATTTGACCTATCCCTTAGTTTTATTTTATTTACATTTTTTATCTGATAACATATGTTATTAAAGATGGCAATGACGAGAAAGTATACATGAGAGCATTTCAGCATACCAGAGGGAGAAGAGGTGAAAACAGGGATATGGTGACCATGTCTCCTATTTTTCAATGGGTGGCAGTGTTAGCACAGAAATTATTTTTTCACTGCTTAAAACCTGGTCCTGAGATCCACAGGCAGTTTGCTTAGATGCCATTCTGATTTTCTCGGTGGAAGAATTTCAGATTACACTATCTCCAAAGTATGTATTCCCTACGTGAGTGTGGAAAACTAGATGTGTCTTTTCCACTCAAGCAGCAAAATCCTAAGCTTCAAATGCAATTATGCACCACTAGGAAAATTAAAAAAATGTGCGACAAAGTATGTTAAAGCATGATTGATTTAGAATACTCAGACAAAATACTGTGTAATGTCCTTAAAGTTGCATTAGACTTGGTAAATGGTATCATTTAAAATTGGACTATGATTTCTAACAGAATTTACTATCGAAAGCATAAAGTTATTAATATATCACAGCAGGGTGCATCAAAGCAAACAGGCTGATTTCATTGCTGCTTTAATGTCACTGATTTATGTCTGAGGTGAATTTCGCCCCCCAGGCATGAGTGCTCAGTGTGCATGGCTGTGATGTGGACTGCCAGCACTGCAAGGCAGTGGAGGAGAGGGCAAGGGACAGGGGACCTGTGCCATGCAGGCCGGGGAGTCTGCTCCCAGCTTCCCCCCAGGTTTTGGTTGTGGGTTTGTTTTTTCTTTTTGTGTTAAATTTAAACTTTCTGCTCATGCCTCAATGGGTTTAACTTTTAGCTGACCTAGTTAATGAACCAAGGCAGCTGGTAGCATCTGAGGAAGTCAGTATTTCTCCTTTGTTGCTTGCCTTTTACCAAGGAGCAAACAGACAATGCAGACACTGGTGGGAGGCTGAGCAGCACAGAGGGAAACCTGGTGTATGCACCAGGACCCCCGAAACTCCTGGTGTCCCCACTCCTCATGCACAACCACCATCAGTCCCTGAGGGCAAATGCATGCCAAATGAAATGGGGGAGTGAGCTAATACAGTGCAGGTACTGCTGGTCTGGTTGCCTTCTGGCCAGGAGCCTCCTCTTTCTTGATTCACATGCTACAGAGAGAGAGTGACACAGAGATGTTCAGCAACAGAAAAATTCCTGTGGAACTCTATACAAGCAAAGGTGTGTTCCAAAGGTAAGTGTTCAAATACTGCAACGCTGCCATAGCACTGCATGCAAAGCTGGGAGTCAGCACTGGCACTGTGGTGGTGCAGTGAGCTGGCATGGGAGCAGCAGGCAGCAAATGCTGTGTGGAAACTCCTTAGCAGACTGGCAAAGCTGAGGTTTGTGGTGAAAGCTATAATTAAAGTTGTTTATAAGAAGAGAAGTATAAATAAAAGGTAAGTTGCTAATTTCAATGACCCAGTCATACATTTTGACCCTGGAGACACTAAAGCCTTTGGGGCTGCCTTGACTTTGTGGCTTTCAGCAGTGTTTTGCTGATATTATGTATGACCTGCACATCAGTGCAATAGTGTTTTGTAATGGTCCTGGCTGCACATTGCTTCTCTGAAGCATAGTCCCTTTTGTATAAGTGTACAGTTCCTCCTGAACGTTGGGATTTTTTTTGGCACAATTTCAACAGCACAACCTCCCAAGGTATTTGAACTTGCACAAGCATTGCTCTGTGCTGGTCAACTTTCTGTTTAGTTATACCCTGCTGTACAACTGAGCTGTCATGTACATTATTGAGGAACTCAATCCAACAGTCTTTATATGCTGTAAGTTGTTCCTTCAGTTCTTTATGAATCTTTCAGAACCCCAGCTGACATTTCAGTATTTCAGCTCAGGTTCTGTCTCACTGTGGCTCTCTCCAGCCATGTAGTATTACATGGAGCAACACTTGCCCTTGGGAATTTGAACAAAATGAATCCTAATACTACAAGGGCTGTGTATGTTTGCCAAAGACCTACACATTAGCACCGAAATCCTGTCTTCTTTTACTCCTGCAGCCAATTCTCCTTTTTAACCGGTAAAAAACCTTTAACCTTTTTTTTTTTAAATCCCATTGAGTATGGCTGTACAATGGAACCAAGGGACACTGCTTTATTGTGTCAGCAAATGTCTCATTTTTCTAAGAGAGAATTTGTGGCTCCTGAAAAATACAGGTCTTTCAGCAGACTGAGGCTGAGCTTGCTGACACTGTTCATGTCCATATTCGCTTGTTGCCAGATTGGGACAGAAAGGAAATACAAACAAAGTTATTCAACACAGACAAGGGCTCACTGTGCCCCGTCCTTTCCACTGGAAAAACTTTGGAGAGGCTATGAGAAGGAGTAAGCTAATATTAAAATGCAGCAAGAATTAAAGCCAGCCATTGAAATTAATAAGAACATACCTCTCTGTTGCAGAACACATGGGGTGGGGGGAAAAAAAAGAGCAATTGTTCCAATAGCAGAGAAGAGTGCAAGACAGAGAAAGGTAAAATTTCTGTTGAATACATCAACTTAATTTATGTACACTGTGCGCCATTTATGGTGTTCAACTTTTTCAGCAATAGGTTTGGCTGAGGGAAATGTGTGCAAAAGTGCGTATTAAAGAAAAGGAATGAAAAATAAATTTTAAAAATGTCAGCGGTTATGCAGGTTCTGAAGAAGCTACCACAATGTGGTGTCAGAGTAAAACAGGAACTAATCAACACCTCTTAAGCTGCAAATATGAAATCTTTACAGCAAATTGTTTTTCCTGGGGATTTGCTCTTCAGTAATTATATAGTGAAATTTGGCAAAACCTTTAACTGTCAGATAAACTCAAGCTAAATTTGCAGACAGAAGTATGCACAAGTGAAGTTTTTATCTTCTCAGGAAGATGTAATGAGGTGTAAACATCTATAAAACATGTTTGACTTCAAAATCCTTTGAGCCAAAGCTTGGCAAAGTCAAAGGCAATTAGCTACCCGGTCCAGAGGGCACCTAACACCACTGATAAATCCCTGCATCTCAGTTCAGATCCAGTCACGGCAGTATTTGTATCCAAATACAGATTAGGTGATTTTTGGTTAATTTACATTTATTATTAGAATTTGACCATTTAAAAATGCAAATATACCTGCTGACAATGGGAAAAAGAAAGAGAAGGGGGCTAAAAATACCAGGGCTTGGGATCTAAGCATAATCAAGCTGCAGCCCGGAGTGACTGGATAAGAGAGTGTGATGAATGCTTTCCTTTGAGGTGTGCTTTGATGCTGCCTGATCACACGTGAAAATTGGAAAACTTGCAATTCCTGAAACGTCATTCCCTCCCTGAGAGCATTACTTTCTGCCGCAGATAGCCCCTGAGCCATCCTCTAGCAATTCATATTCATTCAGGTGCTTTTTCTTCAGCTAGGAGGAAGAACAAGGTATACTCACCAAAGCCACAACAACTGACGTCCTTTTGCTGCTGAGGTAAATCTGTATTGATAAAGCATTTGCAAATTCCTTCCTACAAACTCCCACAGCAATTCTACTAATAGCTGATGGATGTTAGCAGGCTGTCAAAATGGTATCAACAGTTTACTCTGCTGAGGACCAAAATGTTTTAATTTAACGCATGTTCTTTTTTGGCTGTAATATGAGCGTATGTGAGAGCAGTGCAGTGAATGTGACATTCTGATCAGAACACCTGATCAAGTGTCTCTTCTCATGTTAAAATATAAGAACTATAATGTTTTTCTCTCTAAAGAAAAGCCAGGTAGAATTTTGAAGATGTTCCTATTAATCTAGCAATTTTGTGCTTAAGGTTTTTATTTTCATATATGATGGAATTCCCTAAATAATGATACTTAAATTAATGATTATATTAGATTTACTTAGACAGTGCTCTGTTTATTGGAAATTTTTGTGACTGTGGGGTGGTAACTAAGTTCTTCCAAGACCAATCAGTTCCATGCTAACAATGGAGCAGATTACAAGTGCAAAAGATTGATTGGGTTTAAAAGTTGACATATGCAACTTGCAGATGATTTTGGTGCAAGACTAAGCATTTTTTCCATAAGCTTAAAGGCTGGAAAGCATTCCCAGGAATCAGCTCCTTAAAAGTACTATTTCCTTCCTCTATCACCACTGAAAAAGCACAGGGTTCCCTATAGCAGGGCTATTGGGCACAATTTCAGAGCAGATGGGGAGGACCCTGTTATTGTGCAGAGGAGCTTCAGGTCCTGTTGCCCCCTGTGCTGTCCCCCAGTGACTTGTCATGAACAGGCACCTCAGGCACAGCATACGTGGAGAAAAAAAGCATATTTGCGAGTACCTGTTTTCTGAATCTTTGCTTACTGCCAAATATTTTCCAGTAGGTTATGGGGAGACCTCATCACAGAGAGATGCTACTTCCTTGCTCTCATTCACCCTCCAGCCAAATTAGGTGTTTTAGAAATGTTTAATCACCCATGTGTCAAAGCCTTTCTCTGCCCAGTCACGCTCTCTGGTTATGGATCCCTAAAATGATGGGAATCACAGACTGAAGTTTGTGTGGAGTTAGAAGTGGATGTACACATTCAGAATCAAGCCTTCTCCATAATGAGAGACTGATAAATCACGTCTGTTTTCCTCTGCAATGCAAAGAGGGAAAAAAGCAAAGGGATGACCTAATTTAGGCATTGAGATGAATGGTGTGACAGAAAAGTGTTCCTAAAAATGCACATAAAATATAAATCCTTTTTTCCTGTGAGTGGCTGGGTAGCAGTTGACTTCTGTGACTCACTTAAGAGAAATTGCATGGGAAAAAGGTTAGGCTTTATCTGGGGTGAAAAGAACAAGAGTAAATGATAGAAACGGTGATTGTAAAGCAAATCCCTGCCTAATATCCCCTGTCTGCATTATATGAAAAGCAAACACAGACCGTAAAATTTTAATTGCTGAAGTAGGTTCTGTGTCTTTGAGAGGTGAACAGTACAGACTCCCACAAACAGAGCTCGGCTTTGAGGGCCAGCCTGGGAGCACTGATCCTTTTCAGCAGAGAAAAGAAGTTACATCTCGTCAGAGGCTCTTGGCAGGGCGACTGAAAACCATGCACATTTAACCAGGAACTTTTTCCTCACTCCAGTTGTTTGTAGGTCTGATGTGGAATAACCTACAGTGAAGTCACAGCTAAAACATCTTCCCCAAGTGGCTGCAGGGAGAAGCAGTCAGAGTGGAAAGAGTGCGTGGATGGCCTACGTGCAGTTCAGTTCCAATGCACAGCATTTGTTTATAGGAGCTTATATTCAGCTACACCATCAGCTGTCTCAAATAAAGTTCTAGAACACAGGGGGAATAAACGGCTAAAATTATCTTTGAGAACTAGAGAACTGTTTATAATAGTTCCACAGAACAAATGCATATTGTTATACAGCAATCTGGGCTGCTTATGAGCAGCAGAAGTAAGATACAAAGAGCAGGATTAAATGGCCCACTCTTACTAAAATAATAGGAATGTTTATTCTCTCTCATGTGGATTTGGAAAAAGACACATGAAGTATCAAGAACAGAAAGAGGCTGCCACTGAGATTTTGCAGAAGTCTGGGTTTAGTGGTGTATGAGTTTTTTTGAATTTCTCTGATTTAAAGAGGAATTTTTTCTGCTTCCATATTGTCTTTGTTTTGCTTTGGAAATCATGTCATAGTTCTCTCTATGGCTTTGGCAGCTATTTTGAACATGGTCCAATTTAAAGGTTATATTTTGTTTTGGGAGCAAGTGGTTTCTGATCTTTAGACTGGAAAGCTGAGGAGGTTATCACTGTTACCTCTTGGGGAATGAACCTTAAAACTGGGTAACAGGAATAGCCTGTGGTAATAATAATAATACCTCCCAACAGCTTTATGTAGTGATTTGAGGAGTCCTGATGGTTCAGTAAATATTTAATAACAGTCTCAATATCATCATTCAGATTTCTAGCCCAGGTGGTGCTCAGTAGGCTTTTGTAGGCTGTCACCACAATGTTGTGCACAGTGTGTCTGATGCGCCTCTGTAGTCAAGCAGTACCATATTTACTAAACTGATATAAAAAAATCAAATTAATAATAATCTACAAGGATTACTTCATGTTCCTGCTGAGTAAAGATGTTTACTAAATACTTTTTATCTTGGAAAATCTTCCAAACATATTTGTAATAGAGATGTGTTATTTAGGAAGCCAAGGTTGAAAAATAAAAAAAATTGCTTTGCCTTGGGATGAGAAACCAGTAACATTTTTAGTAGTCCCTAGTTCTTGCACACAATACAATTTCAAAATTACTTTCATGGATGCTATTTTGAGAACTGGAAACCATGGCTTTTATGTTATCTGGTAACTGGAAATCTTCCAGATGGCACTAACCTGCAACTGCCTCCATCTGCATTTAGTGTAGGTACAAACACTCCAACTGGAGTATAAAAGTACATGCAAAGTGATCCACAAGATTGGGATCTGATTCTTGCTTCTCATGAACTAACAATTTTAAAAGGATTTTGATATAAAAGGCCCTGTGGAAACACTGTGCTTATGGCTGAACACGTTCACCAAAGGGCTGGAAAAGGGTGCTAATGACTGAGCACTGTTCCAGGCTGGAGCAGACTGGTGGACTTGGAGACAGTTGAGTCATCACAGGCAGAGCTGGCAGAACAAATAATAATACACAAAAAAAGGCAACAGAGCTAAAGATAGTCACATGTCCCTGTCATGAAACAGGGAGAACGAAATAGGCATAGACTTGTAGAGCTTTTATACTAAGACTGAGCTAATACAGTTCTGGATACATTGCATGAGCATATTTCAGTTAAAAAAAAAAAGTGAAGAAGAAGCATCTTGAAAACGAGGATACATTAAAGGGAAATAAGATGACAATGACTGGTGTAAAAGTAATTTTTTTATTTTTTTTTTTTATAATTCGTATGAAATATCTCTGCTTAGAAAAAATTTAGTAACTTAGCACAGATGTTTATGTAGGTTTTCCAAGCAGAGCAAGAGTAGTATTACTGACTTTTTTTTCCTGGATCATGTGTACAAATCCCACTCTGGGAACCTAAATGCAAGCAATATTGATATTCCCCACTACATGTGGGGAACATTACAGCTGAACTGCATTGAGTTCTGCAGGCCTTATTTCAGAAGAATTCTAAATTCTAGGAGGCAGAATGTAAGCACAATGAGAAAGACACATTAATAAGACTTTCCTTTACATAAGGGTTTTGCAGAGGTGACAATTTTCTAGACAGCTGCCTGCCAGAGTTAGATAGAGGGGCAATAAGTTTTCCTTTATTACATTCTAGCTACATCAAAGAACAGTGTTAATGTGTAAATATCTCAAAGGCAAGTATGTTCTTACACTGGTACAGGGATACAAGGAAAGGGTCTCTTGTGTCCACCCCTTTTCTTTGCTATGACAACAGGATGGCTTTTACTTGCCCATTTAGTAGGAGTGTCCTGGAGATATTTTCTCTGTACCTACCAAGTTTCCCTACTCCTTTAGGTACCCTGGAATAGAGGCTGCCTGCACAGTTTTTCTGAGGATACTATTAGCTTAAGTATTGTAATTTTTATTCTTCCAAACCCTGCAAAAGTGATTTTGGCTACAGGAAAATATACTACACATATCCTCTTGATGGAGTGAAAAATGACTGAGGAAAAGGGAAAAGCTGAAGAAGACAGGAACCCAGGCTCGCCAGCGTGTGATACTCAGTCTGTGTGCCATTTCGGACACTTGGTTAATTCTGTTTGGGATTCCAGAAAAGCCATTCACACAGTGCTGGGGCACTGCAGGACTACCAATGACTCCTGCTGTTTATCCATCACAATGTTTCTCTCCACCCTGGAGGAGGTTGCTGCCTTCTTACTGTATATAAAATAAGTTTGTTTAGTTTTCTTTAAATAGGAAGGAATTTCATTCCATCACATTCCCTAATGTAGAATCAATCTGTATGTTGCCTTGAACAGTACAGGCTTTGGATTATCTGGAAGTGAAGCAGCCAGATCACTTCTGAAAACACTCTTCTAAAGCCCAGACTACAGGAGCAAGATGTACTGCCAGTGTCAGGTTTTGCCAACCTTGACACGTCATCAGAATTGTTTTAGTTAGAGACTCCATCTTCCTGAGCATCCAAGGTAAAGAAGCACAAATTGCAGTCTCTGAGAAATTATTTCAAAGTAGCCATCCTCCTGCCTTCTATTGAGTGATGTGCTAAAAAATAATTAAATTTCAAAATCTTTTGAAAAGAGTCCTCTTGAGGATCTACTGGAAGTTCTCAATTTATTCCAGTCATTCAACGAGCAGCAGACAGGTGAGTTGTCTTGAATGCAGAGTGGATAACATTCATCAAAACTATGCTGCTATTCAAAGTTCGCCTCCTCTGTGCCACTTTCCATGTAAGCTGAGAACACTCAAACTCCCAGCCTTAAAAAAAGGCATGTGTGCTTTTGTGCACTGGCCTGAAAAATACAATTGAGAAGAAATATCCAGACTAGACCTATTTCCCTTTCACAGTACACAGCCTGTAATCTAAAACTTTCTCATTGCTGCAGTAACTCCTGGTCATTTTAATGTTAAAGTTCTGGATTTGTTTTGCTCTCACTCTTGCCCTACCAGACACTGAGTGAACGGATTAAGTACACCACTGTGGGTTAATGTGTGACCCCTGCTCTGCAGAGAAAATTTCCTAGTAGTGATCCAAACCTAACCTCCCTTCATATCCCCTTTTACCCAATAAAACTATGTATACACACAGTGCAAGATGGGAGAAGAGGATCAGGAAAACCTTCAAAGGTGTAAAGCTCCTATATATTCCTAAATTTGAAAGCACAGTCTCCTGTTGATTCAGTTATGAGATTTTCTTCCTTGGTTGATTATGCCAAGAACACTTCTCACAACCTCAGCTTTCCTGGTAACTGTATTTAGCTGTCATTTAAATATGCTATTTTTAATTTCCATGCCTTGTTTTTATTGGCCACCACCTTTTTTGCCCTGTAAAAGGTTTTTTTGTCAAGAGTCAAAATAGTTAGGTATTGCAAAGCCATATAATATTTTGACCAATGACTAAATTAGGAAAGATCTGTGGTTCTTAGCTTTTCCTCACCTTTCCTGTGGCTGCTCTTTCACACACTGCCTGCTGAAAAGTAGGAGCTGAAAGGCTCTGTGCAAGACGACTCTGCACCAGCAAAATAATGGTTTATCCATCTCCTTTCTTTCTTTCTTGAATCCAGTGCTCCAGAAATGCTGCCAGAAGTTGTTTTGGGGCCATCTGGGATTCCTCATTTAGATCATACAGGAAGTATGAAATGAGACTAATTTAATGGCAATTTTATTATAAATCAAACTAAATTACTAAAAAGACCTACCTGTCAAAATTAGGTTTTGTCAGACAGCAGTTTCTATTTACCTTATACAAGTCAGCTGGAGAGAATGAGATCATTGTGGATAGACAGAACAGGCATAAAAGTCCCAGAGCAGTGGCAGGAAAAGAAACTTCAACCAAAACTATTCCAGTAACAAAGAATATGAAATCTGAGGTCTTCCCATAGAGGAATACTTGTGGGACATGCTTTGCTCCAGCAGTTTTCCCAAACTGCCACTCTAGAACTCTCCACTAGACTTCTGAAATCACAAAAAAAAGTCGGCTTTAGGGCCACTATTGTAAAACACATACTGTCGGTCATACACATGTGAAACACTCCAGCCTGTTCAATACCACAGGCGTGTTCAGAGGAACACATTTACACTATGATAGTTTGCTGACAGACACAAAACTTCAATTGACTCCCAGCTTTGGCAAATTTCTTAAAGGCATTTTTCCACTAGTTTCTATTAATCCCACAGTAAATGTTTACAGTTATTTTTCTAGTTTTTTTGAATGTCAATTCCTTTTCTATTATATTCTTTTCTGCATCCCCAAACTAACAAAAGCAACACTTTAAGTTAGTCATTATGATTAATTGTGCATTTCAACACCTCTCATTTGAGGCTCTGGGAAACATTTTATAGTTTATTGGGTGATGGAAGTGAAATCTTTACAAGATCAACCGTGATCAGCAGGCCTTACTCTGCAGGATTTAATTCTCAGTTTCTTTGCCTATATAAATCACACTAAAATGAATGCAATGAAAGTGAACAATGGGGATCAGATCTTTGTGTCCACCAGAAGCATCTGGTTTAAGGCCAGGTCAGGATTTATTCTCTTATGATACTTACTGACTCCTCTAGCACAGGATAGGCCTTTGAGGCAAGAGGAATCATGTCATAGTGCCAAAGGATGGACCACATACAAAAACTTAGCATAGCTTTTCATGAGCACTCATGTCTCACTGCTCCCATCTCAGTAAAGGAATGTGACTTTCCTTGTAATTTCAAAGCCACTCGTTCAATCTTTTTGAGTAATTATGGGATGACAGCTGATTATACCCTGGAAATGCTTGCTAACACCGTTAATCTTTTGCTCATATGGGCCATTTATAGCTATAATTATAAATGAGTGAATAAAATGAAGTAATTTCTGATTGGGTGGTTTGGGAAAGAAAATACAACTACAGCCTAAGGGGTTCACTCAGTGCTCAATAGCAAAAGGTGCTGAGCATCCACTGCAATCAGAGGGGGCTCAGCATCCCTGAGGAGCACTCGGTACATCTTGGCAATGGGCTGGATCCCACCCATAATAACAAGACTGGGGCAGCAAGTCAAAGAAATATTCTTATTGAAGTTGTGGATAAATTAAAGGGAGGCAACCAAAGAGAAACTATTTTCAGACAGTGGGACTAGAATTTCAGTAACATTTAGCCTGATTCTTTGGAAACAAATTGTCTATGGAAGATTTCTTATTAGGGTTGAAGTACTTAAGGAGCCCTTATTACAGGCTCACATACACAGCCTAAGTCAAGCAATGTGATGCACATTTTAATGCCATATTGTTGCCAGATGGACTTTCACATTCATATTGATTTTCTTTTTTTTTTTTTAAAAACAAATTAATTCTAGTTTAATTCTAGGGTTTAATTGGCTTGTGGTCAAATTCAAACAACCTCAGGCATCTAAGCAAAATATATCTGAAGGAGGTTTTTTCCTATAATTGAAAAGGGATTTTTATTTTTGTTTATTACTTTAGAATGTCAATTTCTATTGTTCTATAGTAGCAAACATCTATTTTTAGCTACCCCTGACTCATGCAAAGTACTGATATGTGTTGAATTTATAATTCCAAACTAGTATTTTCTTTTTAGAAATTACACTAGTTAAATAAATAATGTAACTGGAAAAATAGGTATGACTTGCTAACTCAAAGTGTTTTACTAATCTGCTCTCAAAGATAAACAAATAATTACTTTGATTAATAAATTAGATCAATGATATAACAAAAAAGAGCCAAAAATTTATTTAATTCTGAAGTTTGTATCCATTTGAGCCAGAAAGTGAAATTAGAGGGCTGTGGAACTACTGCTGTAACAAAAAGTGAGTACAAACTTTATGAAACAAGAAAGGTATTTCAGAGGAAAAACTAGAATAGGAGAGGAGTGAATTTGTTCTTTATAACAAATAAAGAACAAATGATTGTTGCTATTGAAAATTCATGGGCAATATCTTTCACCCAGACAAAACTTTATTATCTGATAGAAAACTCTAATCTTTACTGAGGTAAGGGTCTTGGAATTCTTGAATGGAGATTTGGTTTTATTCTTGGACTACTGCTGCTGGAGAATTGTTGAAAATTTCTTCTGTCATGTGGTTTTCCACAGACCAATCTTGTTACTTTAGTTTTGTTTTAATTACTGTATAATAAACAATTTCACTGTTATAAGATTAGGGAAGGAAGTTCATGTGACCAACACTTCTCCATTTTAGCACTTGAGGAAAAAATATTCTAGCTCCAGAATAAAAGAATAGCCTTAGAGGCCTAGATGCAAGATAAGATGTGTTCAGTCAGAGGCAAAGCACAGCAGGAGTACAGACTGTGTTTTACAGACAGTGACGAATAGTTAAAAGATGTGAAAAAGGTCTCATAAGATGTTTCTGTGATTTAGAAGGCAGCTTCCTGTGACAGGACCTCTCTCCCTTTGATTGCAGTGGTGGGTGGTAATGCAATGAACTGTCTCTGTTTCCATTCCATGTGGCACCAACTACATGCCTTTTGAAATATAAAATTGGTGGTGGTTTGGGGAAGATGGAAGTTGACAACCTCATGATGATTTCCTACAGACAATTAGGAAAAAGACTTACAGATGAGAAGATACAAACTGAGGCCATAAAAGAACTTGCTGCGTGTCTGAGAAAGAGACACCGAAGGAATTGAGATTACAAACAATTTAGGAAGCTGTTGTCTTCTGCAGGGATCCTGTAGAATTTTCCTCAAATACCTGCTAGCTGAATCATTATTGCTGATCTGTTGAAAATGCACAGTATCTGAAAAAAACACCAAACTTTGGTAATTATGAAGTTAGAAAACTACTTTTCACAGTTACTTTTTGAAATGAGGACTGCTTGCAGTTGCTCCTGTTCTTGTTTTCCTCACTGCTGCTGTAGTTTTAGGACAAGAAAATTCCTTGGGCTCCCACATTCAGAGCCCCACAAATAAAACTCTCTCCCCTCCTCCATGCCTACTTAATCAAACTGATTAATTTCTTATGAAGAGACGGCCTTGTTGCAGAGGAAAAGGAAAAAGATTTTATAAAGGCAAAAGAACAAATAGTGACACTAGCAAGAATGTGAGCTTGTTTCTTGGGACATCTGTAGGAATTGTTTCTGGAATTAACCTCTGTAGCATAACGGGCATACTTGCATGTTACATTAAACACTGTTATTCTTTCAAACTATTTTGCTTTGAGGGTAAGTTCCTGCTTAGCAGTTCAGAGATTTAAATGTTGAGTATGCTATTACAATAATACAGTATTGAAGCAGCTTGCAATAGCATCAGGAGAACTGAAGACCCTGCTAACTACCAGCTGCTAGTTCGGGCCTTGAAGTTGGTATTTGTGGACAAAAGTAGCATTTCTAACCCAAGTGTCTGTGAAGGCAGGGCGAGACAGAGCCCTTGGGCACTGCACAGCTGGTGGAGCTCAGTTCTGGAGTTTCACAAGCATTTTCCCTTCCATCGGCCAAAGTCCGAGTGGAGCCTCTGGGGGGAGGGAGATGTCTTGACCACATCTGTCACTTTGAAAGCAGTGTTTTGGGTAGTTTTGAGCTCTGTTTTCTCTGTGGGAACAAAGCCTGCATTTTCTATGAACAGCTGAAAATGAAACTAGCCTTCAGGAGACCAAGGAAAATGACAAGAAAATGTATAAGCTTCTGTTCCAAGTCTGGGCTTGCACTTACAGGTATGAGCTGTGTTTATATCATAGTTCTCTCAACCCATTTTCATCATTCATTAGAAAGCTGTCTTTTCCAGTGATTTAATTTCTTTTCATTGTTGCATATTTACAGAGTTCTTTCACCAATTATTTTCATTCTTCTCTGCTACTGTTTACGTGTACATTTTGATAACAAAATGCCTCATAGGATTTCTCATGGCTGCTCCCTCCTCTCTGTGCCTGTTGATTTCCACCTATCAGTGCTGTTTCAGGACCTGTGTATTTTCTCTTGTGAAACTACCTGCTTATGACAGAGGTAAGTAGCTGGACTGATATCTCAGAGCATGGTGTATGTACATGACATTCAGCTGCTGATTTTACTCTCAGTTCTCTGGGACTAATCTTCATCTGCTTCCTGTCCCACCCATGGGAGCCATGACATCATCTCCATGGTATTCTGAAATATTACCCAACATTCCTGTCTTTTTTCTGTGAGACTTTATGGAAGAAATTGGTCACTTCTTTCAGGGATGATGGTATTAAGTGTGTTCTACATGTCTTTTGTGATTTAATCCCTTCTAAATGTTTTTGGTTTTTTTTATTTTTTTCAGCTTTGTAATTCCACTTTCCTTATATCTCACAGTACAAGTGTTATCATTAAGCGGTTCTGGATCTGAGGTGAGGTTTGATCTGTTGAGAACCTCTTTTGAAATGCTTCTTTAAACTATTTTCCATCTTAGAACTATAGCTATGATACATTAACTCTTTTTTCCATCTTCATTTTTCACAAGTCAAGTTTCTTGAACTTGTTTAAAAAAACCCAAACAAACTGAAGATAGGTGTACTTGCAATATCATCCCAGTCACAGCACCACTCACTTTCAGCTGGTGTGGTCTATGGACCTACGTACATTGAACAGCAGCAGTGGTGCTTCTTCTTGGAAGAGTGAGCACAGGACGCTCGTAGACATGTGCATAAATGCAGTCATACTGTCTTCATTCAAAAGATGTTTGCTCTCTGATGAATCTCTGTGTGCCTGGCAGAGGTGACAGGAGAAAGTATGACATGAGAATTTGAGGATCTGTTTTGTTTCTCCATAGTTTGCAGCTGCACCACCATCAACTGCATGATTACATTTTCAGTTCCCAACTGCTGCTTTCATGGGCATGTGTTGCAGGAGCTCCTTCAGACCAAAGACACAGACTTTTTCTTTGGGTTGCGCTGCCTCCCTCCCTACTGTGTGTGCTGCCTGATCCAGAATGAGATCTCCTAATTAACTGTAAAGGTATCTGGGCGCATATTGCAGGCTCTGATTATTGCCCTGGGTTCCATATTAAAACACACCATCCTTACAGCTACAGTAACACAAGTCAAGTTTTCCCTTCTTTCCCCCTTTTTCTTTCCTCTGTGGCTCCAAGAAAGCACATCTGTTAAGCCAATTGACACATTTAGGATAAAAAATGAAGTGACTATTTGATGATTATATAGGTGGATCTCAAATATGTGAATCTTGCTTTCACCACGAATTTTTGGTTTGGATTATGTCTTTGGTCTTCAAATAATATTTCCAAGGTGTAAATCCAGACCAATTCCAATAGGTTGACATCTGCTTTTTTAATTTTAGACGGCTTTTGAACATTTAGGCTAGTTTTTTGAATATACTTTGTATGACAATAAGTAAAAGAGTGGAGGTGGGCCAGAACACTTCCTTTACCAACCCTGTGCTTGCCTTTCGTGATTTATTTGGGCGTTTCTTTAATAGCTTTCTGTGTTAAGATAAGCTGAATGCTGAGGTGATGTAGTGTTTGACAGGTTTGTCTGTCACAAGCAGAGCAAACGGCCAGTGCGGTCCTGATGCCATCGGGGCACACACGGGAAAGGGTCGCGTTGTTTCTATTGGATCATTGGAGTAGCGGCTTCAGGTGCTCACAATCTCCCGAACAAATTTAAATTTTGACAAAGGGGTTTAGCGGCATACGCCAGCCTATGAAAGCACTGAGCATCTGTCTGGAGAGGCAGGAGAGTGTGATTGCCCATAGCACCAGCACTGGCGGGCAGCCCGGCGCCGCACCCGGCTGGTGCCGATGCGGGGACACAGCGCGGGCCGGGCCGGGTCCCGCCGCGGCAGCCGCTCCATCCCTGCCGCGCTCCATCCCTGCCCCTCTCCATTCCCCTCTCCATCCCTGCCCCGCTCCATCCCTGCCCCGTTCCATCCCTGCAGCTCCCGCACCTCCGGCGGCGGGGCCCAGGCGGGGCTTGGCCGCTCGCCCCTCCCCGGCGGCGGCGGCGGCGGCGGCAGCAGCAGCAGCAGGAGCAGCAGCAGCAGCAGCAGCAGCAGCAGCGGGAGCATTAGCATTAGCAGCATCGTGCGCCACCATCGGCTCCTGTTGCACGGCCGGTGCCCTCGCTGCCCCGGCCCTCCCACCGCCGTATAAAGCCCGGGGCGGGCGGCAGCGCCCGTCGCTCCTGCCCGCGGAGGAGGAGCAGCAGCAGCAGCGGGATCGGGATCGGGATCGCGTTCGCCGCCCCGCTGCGGCCGCCCCAGGCACCGCTTCTCCCTCTGGTCCTGCGCGCCCGCCGCTCTCCCCCGGCCGGGGGCTGGTGGCCGGGCCGGCCGGCGGGTGCGGAGCGGAACATGGCGTGGAGCGGAGCCCGCTGGCCGCGCCTCCTCCTCCTCCTCCTCCTGCCGCTGCTGCTGGCTCTGGCGCTGCCGGCGGCGGCGGAGCGGCCCCCCGGCCCCGCAGGTGAGCGGAGAGGTGCGGGGTTTGCGACGCGATGCGACGCGATGGCGCTGTGTGCGGGCGGTGTGGGATGCGCTGCCGGCCGGGCGGCACCGGCGGCTTTGTGGCTCCCGGCCCGTTAACATCTCCCAGGAACGGAGAGCCCTCCCGCCTCGGTGGAGGCTGGGACCCGCCGCTTTCCAGGGTTATTTGTTAGTGTTTCCCCCCTACTCCCGTCCTCCGCCCCTCTCTGGCGGCGGAGCGGCTCGGCCGTGCGGGGAGGGGTCGGGGGGCAGCGCTCCCCAGGTTGCTGTCGAGAGGAGCCTCTTGGCTTGAAAGTGCCTTAACCCACCCGGGCGGTCACAGATGCATAATCCCCGTTGGTGGGGGGCGGTGGGGAAAAAAGAATAGAAAAAGGGTTCCTTAAAGGGAATTGAGTCTCCTAGACTTCTTTCCCCTTGCCCGCCCCCTCCCTTTTTCTTGCCTCTCCCTGTGACAAGGTGTTGATGAACACGTTTTTCCAGGGCTAGGGAAAGCAGTAGCGTCAGTCGCTGCTTCTCTGAACTGTAGCAACCGCTGATGAAGTTTCCAACTTCGTACAAAAGTCAGCTGGAGACTCGCTCCAGTGCCCCTTCCCGCCCCGCAGTGTCTGACTTGCCTTTCACTTGTGTTCTCTAGTAGCTTTTAACTTCAAGGAATCTGGACGTAGAAAGAAATTTTATCTTCAGCATGTAAAACAAATGAATGTATACAGAAAATTTCTTCAGAGAGAGGTGTCCAAGCAAATGTATGTCCAAAGATATGCCAAAACATATTTTATCTAATACCTTTTAAGAGTTTATACTTCTGATTTCTATTCCAGGCATGCAAAGGTATTTCATCCCACTAGCTTATTACCACATGAAATCCAAAATAGTTTCATTTCTTGGCTTGTTTACTCAAGAGTGTAATCAAGTTATTTTTAATATCTAACTTAATTTTCTAATGTGCTTAAGGAGGCTTCTTTATTTGAGAAGCAAGTTTTGTCAGCAAGGTCCAACCTTGATATGAAAACTGCTGACTCGGTTGATAACTAATGTGAAAACATGTTGAAGAATGCCAGACTCCACTCAATGAACTTCTCGTTTAGAGTTTTCTTGGTACTTTGCTACTTCTGATCATTGAAAAGATTTCTGTGAAGGCTGTGGTGTGGTCGCTGTCTGTCAGGGGGGTGTGAGTGTTGCCATTCAGCCTTTGCTGCCCCTCGGAGGTGCACCCTACCGGGACAGTTTGAAGCAAAAAGTTGAGTTGCTATACCTGTTTTCAGGGCAGTAATTGCAAGTCGACCTCTTTTGGAAATCAATTATTGCAAACAGCTACATTTTCATGAACATTTCTATTCAAATAATGCTTTTTTTTAACTATGGGCTTGAAATGTGGAGTCTCAGGCTGATATAAACTAATAGCTGGCATGGTAAGGATTTTTCTTTAATCCTACTGCTGTTGAGATCTGTGAAAAGCGGAGTGCCTAGTCCAGACAGCACTGTATGATTCAGCAACCTAAAAATAACCTGCTATGTCTATCTCAATAGTAAAAATGATGCTACACAAATTACAATGCAAGAAAGCACTGATAGGTTTATACATAGATATTCACACAGGAAGACCTTAATTCTTTTTAGTTTAAATATGAGTAGCCTGAATTGTTGAAATCTCTGCTCAGCTGAAACCACTTTGTGAGTAGTTTCTTGACCCCAGACACTGCCTGCTGTGTTATGTTTTTATTCCAGTTGTAACTCTAAAATGTTTTCCCTGAGTCTCTGCTGTATTGCTTGAAGAGGGCAGACCTTGTGGTGCCTCTAGTTCTAGAAATCTGTTTTTTAATTTCTAGTCTCTCGATGCTTTGTAAAGTTGGGTGGAAAACAGCAGACAAAGACACAATTTTCATGTCAGTTTTTAACACAGTCCATTCATGCTGCTTACTTGAGGCAGAAGCTCTAACAAGAGTGTCTGAAACCGACTGCCAAGCTGTGTCTTTATTTCTTAATAAGACTTTATTCAGAAAGTCTTGGGAAAGTAATGGCAAGCAAACTGCCTGTTGCTCAGCACTGGTTGTAGTGAGCAGTCAATGCGGCTCTGTGGCAAACAGTGTTTGCAGAAATCTCTCCTGTGCTCCTTCCTTGGCTGCAGGTTTATATTTCAGGGAACTGCAGAGAAGAGCACTGTTGTGCTCTGAAACACTGGCTCCTGTGTGGTGAAGATGCAAAGCTTTAGTGTTAAAACATCAGCGTTGAAATATTTCCATTGCACCACGCTTGCTGCTTGCACATCTCTTATCGTGACACACAGAAAGCCAGTGAAAATGACGTTTGTCATTGAGTGGCAAACACTGCTCTTGGCAACAGACACAAATGATGTGCTCACCTAAAATGTTTTATCAATCATCAGTTTGTGTGGGAAATGAGTTTGCTGTCTTTGAGTCTGTTCTCCAGAGAGGCTGTGGAGACTTGGCTGGAACGTGGCCATGCTGAGGCATCGGGTCCCAGGGCGTAACAGTGGCAAATGTTTTGGCAAAGGTTTTGAGGTGGGCCCCGTGGTGTCTGTGTGTGCTCCTGAAGTGGGACGGGTGGGCTTGGGAGAAGAGGGCTCCAGCAGCGTGGGTGGCTTTCCAGAGCAGCCTGGCCGGGAGGTGGGGCAGCACAGCTGGCTGTGGGTGTGCTCGGAGCCAGCGGGCTTTCCTCCACCTCAGCGTCCCTCAGCTGCCGGTCACAAATCCTTCAAGCAGTAGTTGCTGGCTGGCCTAGCTCAGTGAGGGTGCACTTGGAGATACAGCATGTGCTGTTGCCGCTTCTGTTGACTTTTTTGGGCTCAGCCAAAATAGTCTCTGAGTGGTAGCGATCGATAGGCCTTTCCTTCTGGGTTGCCTGTGATGCACAAATAAGAGAACTTTGTCATTCAACCATTGTGAATACTTATTAGAAGTACTGACAGACTCAGCCTGCTTAGTGGAAGAGAAGTCATAAATACAGCACTCTGTGCCTCTGTCTCTCTGCCCAGTTGTCAGTCTCTTGCTTCTTTAATGGTGCTACTTCTGTCCCCTCTTGTCACCATAGTACCTAAAACTGCTGCACAAATCTGTGTTGTGGAAAAACCTCCTCTAGGTCTCTTGGGAGTTTGTACCCTTGTTGTTGGGACTGTATGAAAAAGCTGTCACCTGCCCCTTAGAGGTGAAGGGTAAAAAGAGTGACAAACACAGACAGGTGCAAAACAGCAAAGTTGTTCTTTTGTCATGTATTTTTCCCATGAAAATACTCATCCTTGAAGACACCCAAAGTTTGCAGTCATAGTTCTGTGTAGCACTTGGTTTAGAGGTTGTACAATGCCAGTATCTGCATCAAAAGGAAAAAAAATGTAGACATTTTTGATCAGGCTTTTTTCTCTTTCTGCAGGCAGAGGGAATAATGAGGCTGTGGAAGTAGACACAAGGTTGGATTTGACATTGCTTCTTTCTGTGATATGCAATGGGGTTACTGCAACTTTGACTGTAAAATGCATTTCTAATTAAAGAAAGAAAAAGTAAAGCAAATGTGATTTTTATCATCAGCATTATATGCTGTAAACTGCACTGTAAAGCTACAGTGGAATGACTGCCATGTTTATCTGAGCCAGGGGTGTTTTGTGTGAAATGTGTTCCTGTCAGGGATCTAAAATAATATTATTTTTATTTATTTATTATTTTGTTTGCTTTATGTTGGTAGCATATTCTGGAGAGTCATGATTTATGTGCAAGTTCTTGGCTTTTTCCCTCACTGCTGCTTACTTAAACAAAAGTGACTTAGCCTCTTCTTAGGGAAGTGTTTAGTTTGTCCCTTGAATTAACAATGTTATGTTGTGTAATCAAAAGCAATATTTTTCCATTTGTGTAGAACGGCCAGTTTGAATTACAAATTACTTGATATGCTGCTCAAGTGAATTTCCTTGTCATGGAGAGCAAGTATGGTTGCGATAAGGGCATTTTTGTTTTCATTTGTACAGTTAGGGTTTTTTTATAGTTTTTTAGGGACCACTTGCCAACAAGTTTGACAGTGAAGAATGTTTTTGATCCATCTTAGTTTAAACACCAGCAAAGTTCTCTCAAGCACACAACACAACGTGACCAAACAGATAAGACACAATCCTGCTACTGACGTGTGGGAGTGTTGTAGCTCTAGAGAATAAACAACACTTAATTACCAAAGAATACATGCTTGCAAGCACAGCCTCACACCACAAATGGCTTTAGGATTAATAGAACTGCTTCTGGAGTTCCTTAAGGTGAATTCCGTTTTAAAATTATGGATGGTACTGGTAATGAGGAGACAAAATATGTAAAGTCATTGTTTCATCCCAGCTATCTATTTTCCAGGAGCTAGAATTCATTTACAATTTGTAGTTAAAATAAAAACAAACAAATGAAAACCAAACAAATTACAAGTCCGTTAAAGAACCAAAGTAACTCTTTTATTTGATCATCAGAGTAGTCTGGCTTTTTCATGTTTTCAGGGTGTGTGCATGCCTCTCTGTGCCTGGGTTTTTTTATATTATAAAATAACATTTATTCCAAATGAACAATAAGACTGCAGAAACTTAGGTACTTACTAATGGTTTAAATATTTGGATTATTGACAAATTATACAGTTGACATATTTGAATATTTCATTCTGTTTCTGCATGAACCAAAGTTAGACATTATTATTTTTGTAATGAGGTATAAAGTAATTACAGACAAATTTCCCTAATAGTTTAAAGCTAAACATTAGAACTCTTCTTTGACTTAAAACATTACTTTCAAATTTATAGGACAGTTCTGAAGAAACTGCCTTTATTTTAGTGTTTGGTTCAGAAGCTCTTGTGGTCTGCCCTTTGAAAATACTTGAGGGTTCACTCTTGGACATGTTGCCAATCTGTTGATCCATTGTGCATTTTATTAAAAAATAAACATGAGGGGGGAAAGGGTGCGTGTGGAATCCTTTTTCATGGTAGTACTGGTTCATGGAATGAAAGAGCAAGTATGTTTTTAAAGCTTCAGTATTTGTAATTAATGCTAACAAACTGTAAGTAAAAAAAGGAAGAAAAAAAGAAGAAAAAAAGCTAAACACAAATAGATTTGTCATTAAAGTGACACTCCTCTGAGAGGGAATTCTGTACCTGTGGCTCTAAGTATTAGTATTCTGAATGAGCCTATTGTTGAAATCAGCTATGCAGGAACTAAGCAGTATCTGATAGAATAGCTTTTGTAATTTTTTGTGGTGTTTTTTTTTGAAGTAAAACAGATTGCTTAGTTTTGTAGTTCACATGAAACTTTAATGCAGTCAAGTGTTTCCTTAGACTATCTTCATAAGCAGTTAGCTAATTCTGTTTTACTTCACTGTAGTACATGTGTTGGATCAGAACCAGGCCCACAACCTTACAAACTGAAGTTGCTGGGTCAAGTATATGATGTTAAAAGCATCTTTAAATATGCATGACATGTCATGGTGTCTTGTGTCAGAGGTAGGACAGAAGTTTTTGGCACTGTTTCATGATTTGAAGGACTGAGTTGTTCTAAGCTGACCTGTGTCACACAAGTGTGGAGTTTCAAGTTGCTCGTTTGCACAGAAAAGAGAACTTTGAAAAGTATGGGATGTCTCTTCTTTCCAGGGTAGTGTGGCCTGTGTTTCTCTGTGGAGAATTTTAGATGTCCAGTATTTGGACGCAGGGCCAGATGTGAAGCTGTAGGGCAGCTTTTCCAAATGAACTGACTAATCCGGGTGGTAGCATCTGCTTACAACATGAACCGCAGAGTGGCACAAAGCTATGTGTCTTCAGGATGGCTCCTGTTCCAGCTTAAATTTCTCTCTTTAAGACTAGTCTAAGGAGAAACCATTATTGCAAGTCTGAACTTCTGAGTTTAATTGATGGATTGATTAGCTGTCAAAAAATAGACTTTAACAACACCTGGTGCTGTGTGTGACCGCTTCTGTTTAAACAGCTGGATTTGCTAAACAACAGCTTAAGAAGAAGTATGCTCCTCTCTAGATACATATTTATGAGAGCGACAGAGAGGGCAAGGCTACAAAAAGGCAGAAGCTGAGTAAACTTTCTCACTTAGGCAGCTGATGCTAATTGTGCCTTGCTCTCAGCTGCACAGCCCCGATGACAGTTTATAGCAGGGCCATCCAATTGTTCATTCAAGCAAGACACAGCCTGTGCCATGACTCCATCCATTCCCACTCTCAAGGAGATTTTTGTGGTTTGATTGCTATCTGGGCACCAATAAACAGCTGTAACCTGATCTGTTCCCCATTTGTCAGGAAGTTAGGCAGTTCCTTCATGCATGGCAATGATGTCATTTACAAACAGTTGATTTTAATTTTTTTCTCATCTGGGAACTAGGGAACTCATCTTATCTTTGCTTTACTACAGAATAACTGACTCAGTAAATTGGGTCTTATCCAAGTTCTCTGAAACTGATGGAAAAACACTTCACTGCTGCTTGTATTTGGCTTTGGTCAACTACCAAAATGAGGAAATCTTGCATTAGAGTGAGTGCAGGCCTGAGCACTGGCCAGTACTGCAGCCGGGACTGATGTGTGTGATTGATGAATGCACATACACTTCTTAATGAGCTCTTGTTGACTGTATATTCAGTACTACTAAATTTAAAAAAAAAAAATTAAGTTAAGAACTGAGACATAATCAGCTTTCAAATGTTTCCTGGAATCAGTTGTTGTGAGTAACTGCTAATCTTTAAAACTCTGTGTATGTATTTCTGTGCATATATAGAAAAATAGATTTATAGCCTGTGGGTCCAGAGTTTTTATTTAATTGTTTTAGAACTAGCCATGTTCAACACTTCATCATTTTAATGTAAGCATTTTAGATGCTGTATGAATGCAACATCAGAAATGATGTGATAATAGACAGCGATAAGCAGCTGCCCAGCAGGCTTACTGTCCTAGTCAGTCTGCGTGGGAGAGAGAAGTGCATGTTCACACCCCTGCATGCTGTGAATTAAAGCATGAGGGAATTTCAGTTTGTAGAAAAGAAAAAAACCCCACATTTCTTTTGTGTCTTGGACAGAGGCTGTGTTACTGAGTGCTAATCTAACATAGATTGTATACTAAGTGAAAATTCAGAGCAGCTCTTGCTTAAATAAGCACATGTTTCTGCTAACCAAGCTTTGTTCCTTTAAACATATGAGGTAGGACAACACTGTATCAGGCAGCCATGTCCTGTGGCTGAGGAAGTTGGAACAGTACCAGCTATTTGAAAGGAACTGGAACTCGGAAATGATACTTTCTATATTTTTCACTCCTTAGAGAGCTCCTGAAAGCTTCCTGCCTTTCCTGGTTCTATTCCCTGGTTTGGAACAGTGTTGGCAGCTTTGATACCAATAGCTGTTGCTCTGTAACTTTAGCAAGGATTACAAATAACCTGGAGGAGCACAGGAAGGATTATCCACAGATTGCCCATGCATCGAGTGATCCTGATAACCATAAATGCCAGTTTTGGTCATAAACCATTTGCAACTGTTTCAAGGTAGAAGTTTGTGGTAAGTTTTGCTTTGGTTTTTGTTTGTTTGTTTTCCCTGAAGCTTGAACCAGTTTAAGGATCAGGTGGAAGCAGGGGTGGTACATGTGTACCTCTATTAGTTCTGCAGTAACTTTATACCATTAATATAAAGACTTCTACAAATCTGCTAATAGCTACCCAAGAAGAATAACATAAGTTGTTTGAAATGACTTAAATAATGTTTGTGCTGCTCTCTGTGTTTTGCAGTAAGACATGTATGTATTGAAGTGCAGTGATTAAAGGGAGGTTTGTGGTACAGAGGAAGACAGACCAAACTTTCAGAAGGGGTCTGTACAGGAAGGTCTGCTTCTTCAGAATCTGGCCTTTCAGAAATATTTGAAGCATTGGTTCTTGCCCATCTTTCATGAGCTTTTCAAGCACATTTTGTCTCCCATCCAGGGGTATTTTTTAGCATCGATCCAACCATGCTATTTAATTGCAGAGAATCCAGTCCTACAATGTGATCATGGCTATGTTAATGGGACTTTCAAACCAGTCTGCCATTCTGGGAAACAGTAAAATATGGGATGAATGTAGGAATGCAGCAGTGTCCTGTGCAGAGCGGAAGTTGACTGTATTATATAAAGATCAGATTAAAAAAAAACTTCAGGACTTCCAAATATGAAGTAGTATTGTTTATGCCCCAGTCATATTTCCCCCTCCTGCAACATAATGCACATTTATTTCCTGAGAAAAGAAAATGACCATGTTTGCTATTTCAGCATATTGTTGCATTTCCAAAGAATCCCAGGGAGAAAATAAACAGCTGTCAGATTGTTCTGTCTTTTCTCTCGTTATGCCAAAAGTTTTATTTGACCAGAAATTCTTCTGCTGGCTTACCACTTTCTTTGACCATATGTACGTCATAAGCTCACACTGGATAGATGTATATGTTTAAAGCTTGTGTTTTTCTTGTTGTGTACTTAAGATCTTTGTTTGCTGTTGGATTACATTAACCTAATATATATCTGTAGGTATAACTTATAATCATGGTTACAGTGTATATGATGGGTTACTTCTGTCTCCAGTTGTTTGTCATCTTTTTATGGTATGTGGATTTTCAAAGGTTTTATTTGACACAGAATCTAAAGTTTAGGCAACAATCCTATTTACAGGGGGAAAATCATATTTCTTTTTGAGGAGTCTAATATTGCCTTTGTGAGTGATAAGTGGAAGATCATGTTGTGCTAAAAGATCTGGATTTTGAAAGTGCTCTTTGATATTATTGTTGTCCTGATAGTCTGGATTTTGAACATGCAGTCTTCAGTCTATATAAATAGGGAAGTTGCTGTTTGGCACCATTGATGACACTTTAGCCATCCGCAGAGCTTCAGCTTGTCTCAAAAGCATAGGAAAGAATTGAGTTTTGTGATCTCACTGTGACAAGAGGAATCCAAACTGAAAACACTTTTTCAGTTGTGTTGAACTGTAGTGCATTTCTCCAATGATAGGGAAGTATGCTCCTATGGGGTGTAAACACAGGCTAAACCTGGTATGTGGGTTGCTTGGAGTTTGGCTTTTATCTTGGTTTGTTTGTTTTTATGGGAAACTGTATTCTGTTGGTTTCCCACATCTCCAGAGATGCAAGAGACATAGTAAGCACAATTATTATGCTTAATCAATGGGTTTGGATGCATCCATATGCTTCTTCCAGGTATCTGTCTCATCCATCTTCTCTTTCAGGCACCTGGCCACCCCATGCTTTAGTACTATCTGACCTTTCTTTGCCAGTGTACGTGCTTTTTTTTTTTTTCTCCTTGAAATCTACAGAGGTGTTCCTAGTATTCCACTGGTTTCCAAAATTTTTCTATGATCTCCAGCAGCTTGCTTATTATCTTGCTGGAAAGTTTCAGTGATTTATTTTTCAATTTTACATAACTTTCCACATTTAATGGGAAGATTGATACACAATCATTACTCTGTTGAGCAGCTCTGCATGGGCTGTAACGTGCAAATGGGAAAGTAGATTTTTTTTTTATCTGAGCACTAGAACATGGATAAAAATGTATTACAAGTAAAAAACATCATTTGTTTACCATTATAAGCCACTAGTTTTAAAGATACAGATAGATTTTAATGTCATAGTGTGGTACCATGCACAGATGTCCTTTGATCTTCCAGCTTGCTTCTATTCCAGGAAAGTCCGTGGTACTTGAATCCAAGGACTAAATGTCCGCTTCCGTGTGGCTGTGAGCAATATCCTCAGTTTTGGCTGTTCTGAAGCTACTATAGTAGTGTCCACAACCCCTGGTAGAAATTATAGAGTAATCTCTGTCAGTGTTCATTCAAGATAAATAAGAACCATGTGGGTGTGTGAGGAATGACTGCAGTTCTTTGCATGCTTCTTTGCCAGGATACAAGGAGAAAGGTCACTACTACATAAAGCAGTCCGGCCCTGGCAATTCCTGACTGTGAGACCTTGCCAGGCAATTCACTGAAGACAAAGGCTCTGTTTATTGTTCTTATTTCTGGAAATAAATATTTATAATGCATTCTGGTCCCTGAAGATAGCACAAAAATAAATGAGTAAAAGACTGAGATTTTTTTGATAAACCTTCACTAGTGCTCCTAATGTGTTGCACGTGTTCTATATGCAGTGTTGTCTTTCACAACTTGTGTGCTTAGAGGGTTTTCAAATTTGCATATAAAAATGAATTCTGTTTGTCACTGGATATACTTGCCTTGGCCAAACCCATGCTCTCTCAGGCTTGTTTTCAAAATAGAAGAGCTGTTTTTGTGGGTGTAACTATTGGAAATCTGCCTGAAAAAATTGCATTCTAGTAACTTAAGCACCCTCATACCTGGCATGGAGCTCCTGGGAGATTTTTTTTTCATGTCTTCCTGTTGAACTTCAGTATAGGGTTTGCATTTCCTTTTTGCACAAAGTGATTACTTGCGGAAATAAATGCCAAGCTTGGTAATCCCCTCCAGTGACTGCCAAGATGCCTCAGGCAGGCTCTGTGCTGGGGGAGGCCAGCCCTGCCAGGCAGCAGATGCCCTCTGTGGCATCCCAGTGGGAAGGAATGCAAGTGGGAAGGAATGTGACCACCTGCTGTGTTCTTGTTTTCATATATGTTTGCACTTTGAGGATGCTGTTACTGCTGGAAGATATTATTGAGAGTGTGTATTCATCCCTTTGTGTGTTGGGGATAGTCAGACTTAAACTGTAGAGCTCAAGCCTCTGTGTAAGACCACAAAGCAGAGCTTGAGGGTACCCTCAATGGAAGACAGGGGTTTGTACAAAGGGGATGGTGAAGCAGGAGCAGTGACTAGGTGCAGCTAGCATTCCTTGTGGGTTTTTTGTGCTCTCCCTTGGAAGTACTGGGCCACAGTGGTACCTTGGGGTCTGTGTAATTGCAGACAACTTTCTACTGCTACACCTGGCCATCATTGTGCATCTGGAGCCCTGGAGCTGGTCATAGCCTCTTAGTGCAGGAGGGCTCTGGTACAGCCCTGAACCTCTGCACTGCCAGGGTTTGTCGTGGGGCCAAACCTGCTCTGCACAGCAGGGGCAGTGTGGGTGGCTGCAGATGAAATAGATGTAGCTGAGCACATCCTGAAATGGAAACAGCACTTGGATAAGCTTACTCTCTTGGGAATGTTGTACTTGCACACTGAGACTCTTGTGAGTTCGTGAAAGTCATGTTGGTTAAACACAAATGGGCCAAGTGTTCTAAGAGGTTATTGGATCTAAATGTGGTGAGTAAGGAACAGATATTTCAAAGTGAATGAAGTTAAAAGGTTAAAAAGAAATTAGCAGAAGTGTTTAGTGGTCAGAAGTATGCCAGTGAAACTGTGCGAGTTGTCACTCACATTTAAATAAAGTCACAGCAGTCTATAGGAATTAGATTAATGCTTTTCATTAGCTAGAGGAGAATGGTTCTGCTTTTCTCATTTGGGTAATAATACTCTCTATAATGTGCCAAGGTAACATTTAATGCACTTTGTTGTCTCTCCATACATGCTATATATAGAATAAAAGCATGTTTCTCTGCTCTTTGGTCAGACACAGCTTACTTAAAAAAACCCAAACAAACCATCACAAAATAAACAAACCCAAACAAAAAAACCCCCACAAAACAAAGCCTAAGTAATCTATAAAGAATCTCTAATTCTAAAGAAACTTTAAATCCTGTAATTATACTTCTGCTGCACTTAAAAATTATTTAAGTACCACATGCATCTAAAAGTCAGTGGTGCAACAAAGACATGAAAATAAAGTCTTTTAATCCTTTTCATCTGTAATTTAAAAAAATTGACCATAGGCACTTAGAAAGAAAATATTTCCAACATAAATAATAACTTTAAAAATAGCTTTCTTTTGTTCTGTGGCTGTTTGCAAACCTGACTGAGGCAACCTACTTAGATTGCTTCATTGGCTGCCAGTGCAATACAGGTTCTTTTGCTGTTTCATATCAGTATAGACTGCATTATTTGTCTGCTCAACTGTCTGCATTTTATATAGCTCAGGTTGAAATCCCTTATGATTTGGCATGTTATTCTCTTTCCTCATGTTCCACAAAAGTCAAGTAACATACCAGACTTCATAGTGAATCTTGAAATACATGAATTATGTGTATTCCATTAAGAGAGAGTAACAATATCCCATAAAGAACAGTAGATTATTTTTTGCTTGCCAAACTGGACTTGTATGTTACTTTAATACTTTTTTGACTTTGTGACTATGAAGGGAATCTGATGCAGCCCACATTTTGTCATTTGCATCATGTTGTCGAGTACAGATTTTTAAAATCCTTGCTGCTAGCATTCCTCAGGAAGGTGTAGGTGTGAAATAAGCCTATTCCAAACCAAATTCCATAGTTACAGTCAGTGCTTAACTGGTCACCCTGGAAATTTCCAGTAATGGATTCTCTTGGCTTGGTGATCTGATCTGTTCATATTTTTCCAGTTCCCTGTAATTTGAAAATGTTGTGCTTGAACAAAAAAAATAAAAATTAATCTGTTCTATAGAGGAAAACCATATCCTCTGTCTTCAGTTCTGTTTTAGATGTAGTATAAGATATGGTGTTCTTTATTCATTCTGTGGTGACTTCTGTAGAATTACTTTAAATCACATGACCTCTAGAGTAAATGATTTTGAAGGTATTGAACTATAATTGCTGTGTGTGTCTGTCTGTGAGTCAGGGTGTCTGAAGGCCTTGCATTGGAATCCTCTGTGGAGGTCCTCCTGTCCTTTTGAGATGTACTTCTGGGATTTTCATGAGATTCTTGCCTACAAAAGTCTGCTAGCACAGAAGTGGGAAAAAGATGGAGCAATTTATCTTCCAAATCTGTCTTACCAAAATTTTGTGTTTAAGTTGATTGAAGCATTTGAAGTATTTCCAGTTTCTTCTTTGCTGTGCATTGTATTGAAGGAGAGTCACTCTGGTTCAGTAGAGTCATCAGTTAAAATCATCACTAGGACTGTTGAGGAAAAGGACTATGTGTCATCCCCCTGTTCCCCCCACTCTGCCTTCAAAAAAGAGAAGTCCACAGAACTGTACATGGTGGGGAGGGCAGGTGGAAGGGGAGTCTGTAGCCGATGAACTTGGGCAGTGTCAGATAAAACTGTAGGTACTGGATACATGGTGGTGTCACTGCTTAAAGGTTGCATCAGTTCAAGGAGTGACTAGAAAAGAGCAAGATCTCAAAGCAGATCAAGTGTTTTGGGATGTACACATAGAAAAATATGGCAAACAGTGAATGATTTGAATACACTCAGGGTGTCTTGGGTGTCTGAGGGCTGCTAAAACTGTTGTGGTGGACAAGGCTGAAGAGTTAATAGGAATGCTTTCCACAACAGCCACTTCTAGTACATGTTACTGGACTGGTGAAGATAAATCCAGAGGATGTTTTTTGGGAAAGTGAAGCAGCAACAGGCACAGTGTCTGGAGTGCTCGTTATGGGTGATTATTTTCTTGTAATGATTGATCTCATGGGCTCTCCTTAGAGGGCAGCTGTTGCTTGAACTTGGACTGAACTGCAATGTACTCTGGCATCCTGGTTGGTCTGATTAAATACCTGATTTTGGATTGGGGTACTGTCCTTTTCATGGCTTTGAATTATGTAGTTTGATTATGCAGAATATTTCAAAGGATTTTAAATGTTGTTCAATACTTTAATTGGGAAGCTGTTTAGTGGGATTTTGTGACCCTATTCGAACTGTGTTTCAGGCTCTGGAATGTAAAGAGTAAATTGGTTGCACAGTCATTTTTCTGCCTGTAGTAAGAGGGCAAAATAAGCACCATTATAATATATGTAGGCTCTGAATAAAAAAACAACTGAACAAACCCCTTGCTCTTTTGTCTCTGCCCAAGGACTTAAAAGCACTAAATGCATTCTGTTGGAGGATTGATTTCCTTGGCTGGGTTTTTTGTCTTGTTTTTATGAAGAGTATGAACCACTGGCTTTTGGGGCAGCTACTGTGGTTGGGTGAATTTCTTTGGCACCATTCAGTCCTGTGATAAGAGGTCACAGGATTAGCTTAGACTGAAAACTAGTAAGTTATTTTTGTTTTGAAGATTCCTTGCTGTCCAGTAGTGTCATACTAACTTTGTTTTTGTCTTGAACTAGTTGTTTACATAGTAGATAGGTTTACTTGCTTCCTCTCCCTAAGGATAATTTTAAATACAGCACCCTTGTCCCTAGTAGTTCTTGTTTGGTGATGTCTCAAGCCCATAATATGACAGTGTATTTGCCTCATCTGTTTGAATGAGATACAGGCAAGTCGTAAAGTCCCTTGATTCAGTACTGTTCAGTGCATTTTTTTCTTATAAACTGTGCCCTGAAAACACACTAATACATGCTCCTTCTTTTTCTCCCTCAGATAAACTACTGGTGTTTACTGTAGCAACTAAAGAAACTGATGGCTTTCACCGTTTCATGCGAACTGCCAAGCACTTCAACTACACAGTGGAGGTATTGCATGTCCCATACCAAATAGTCTATACTGTATGTGCTGTAAAACAGAACCAGGGAAGACTCTGCCTCAGCTTCCTTGTGTGCTGGGACAAAGTAAAACAATTGCAGAGCCTGGGGACAGGAAGGGCACTTGCTGCTCTCCCTGTTGCTTATCTGCTGGTCGCCCTCTGAACCATGATGGGAGGGAGGGACTTCCACTGCCTTAATAGCTGCTTTACAGACTTGTAGCTCTTATGGTCAGCATCCTCAGTCACTCACAGGTTCTGTCATGATTTATCATATTGCCTTGGTTTTCAGTGTGGCTGATTTTGTTTGCATGAATACTTCTGGAAGTTGTACTGTACTCAGGGGGCTTTGGATCAGTCTCTTTAAGCACGATTGGGTCACTGCTGTGAGGAAGGAGGGAAGATCACAACTGAAAATTTCACTGTGTTTCCCAGGAACCTGTAATTCTGAGAGGACAATGTGTTTCTATGACTGTTGCTGGCCCTTTCTGCCTTTCTCCATGCCCCCATGTGTCACGTTCTTAAGCTGGCCTCTGCATGACCTTGGGAAAAGGGAGGGCACGAACTTTAAACTTTCCCACAAATTGGTTCTGCCAAGAGAAAATCCAGGAATTCACATGGTGTTATGAAATTTTTCAGCTTACTTACCACAGTGTCTGCACTATAAATAGGAAATTATTCAGGTCTCTGAAATTTGACTTTACCACTGAATTTGGAGGACTGAGAGAACTTTTCCAAATATGATAAAGCTGTGCTAAAGCTCCTGGGAAGCCTGAGCAATGGATACATCTCTTAGCTTTGCAGATTTGTCCAAAACATGTAGTTCTTCCGGGCTTTATAAGTACCAAAAACATTATGTTCAAAATCCATAAAGAGTTTATATTCTTCTTTTTTTTGACATGTAATCTGCTATAGTGCTTGGCTAGGGAGCAGTCTTTCGTTTAGCTGATTTTCAGAAGTGAGCTGTATTTTGGGGAATTTGTCCTTCCCTTTTTGTACAAAGAGTGGAGGTTTTCTAATAGAAATTTTGGTACAGTTCTTGGCTTTTTTCTTTCTGAAGGAGACACTTTGGAATAAATGGCGGTAGCAGGCAATTGGTTGATTCTTATTTGGTTAAGAAATGTCTCTCTCATGTTTTAGCAGTGATGTCATTGTGCTGAATGCTGCTTCAGACATGGAAAACATGATGCTGGAAATGCTGGCTTGCTATGCTTTAGTGTGTTGCTTCTCCTTTAGCATCTGTTTTCAATAATGGTCTGCTTTAAAAAAGCCTTCTGATTTTGGGTACTGGCAAAAAGTGCCTTTTTTTTTTTCTTATTCCAGGTTCTTGGAAAAGGTGAAGAGTGGAAAGGTGGTGACCTGCCTAACTCTATTGGTGGAGGGCAGAAGGTTCGACTGCTGAAAGAAGGCATAGAAAGCTATGCTGATCAAGAGGACTTGGTTGTATTGTTTGTTGAATGGTGAGCAAACCTGGCTTCTCTTTTTATTTTAGTCTAGGTGGGCATTCAAAAATATGAGATGTTGTGACATTCTGAAAGTTGCATGCTGCTTTGCCTCACTGTTTTATTTGAGTTTGCTTCTGTTTCTCTTCATTCATAAAAATAATAATAGATTGCTTTTGGAGCAATCATTACGTTTTTAACAGATTTGCAGATGTAAGAGTTCTTCATAGTTTTGCTGCCTCTAGGGAGTAAAAAAATGTTATTGGGAGCTGACAGGCTTTTAGGCAAGCCTTTGTCCTCCCCTTGTTCAGCTGTGGTGAGAGCTGGATGTGGCTGCAGGCTGGGAGTGTGGATGGGAGGGGGAGCAAAAGCAGCTCCAGAAATAAAGTGGCCAGTAGGGACCAGGGACATAATCTTGTTCCATGAAGTTACAGTGATATGGGGGATGTTGGAAAATAGGTCCCTGAGGAAAGCTTTTAACAGGAGAACTTCTTTTACGTGTTAAAGAGCTGAGATGAGACTTGGTGGCAGATGTACCCCTGGTGCCTGTGCTGTCTGTGTGATGGAAGGAGGGAGAGACAGTCCTGCTGTCTGCAGGTGCCAGATTATAGCTCATAGCCCAGTTGTGCTTGAACAACCTTTCTGGAGGCAAAATAGGTTTCTCCCTGTCACAGAAGACATTGTGCTCAGGAAAGTTAGAGTAGCCTACTAAACTGGTAGCACGTTCAAAGATGTTAATCAGTTTTCTGTTCTAATTTTACCTCTTGTGATGAGTTAAAGATAGACCAAGAAAGCTAAAATATAAATCATCTTCAGCAATTTATATATAAGCATTATAAGGGAAGCTTATTATGCTGAATATTTTCTTTGTGTGCTTAGTTGATTGTAAAAGTAACATAGTTTGGAGGTAGATATTGATTTTTTTGATTTGTTTTTTTCTTCTTGACTTGATCAATATTGCATTTGCTAAGTGGAAAAAGGATCTTTCTAAAAGTAAATATATTACATGTTTGTTCATAGTGTTTTCCTACTAATCATATAGTAATTGAAACTTGTAAAGATTAATTTGGGAGACTTTTTTCTTTACTAAAGCTCAGATGAATCAAGCATTTCCCAAATGTTTTCAATCTATATTGAATTTCTTTGGTTTTGAGTTTATTATCCTCATTCACTATTTTCTTCCTATATGGTAAAGTATGCAAATTTGTTATCAGATTGCTGTCAGGGTGTAGCTCAAATTCTTCTGCATCATAATTTATTCTCTTGAGGGGCAGACTGTCTGCTGGCATGGATGAGAGTACAGGGGATCATGTGTGTTGAAGTGCATAATCTTTCTTGCCATGAAAAATTACAGGATTTAAAGTCTCCCAAGCTGTTGAGGTCCATAATCCTAAGTATGTATTTATTTAAAGCTGGTGGAACTGATTCCAGATAGGAGAAAAACGTAATTTGCTGATTCCAGCATTATATTTTAATTCTAATGAGCTCTTTCATTTCCACAAATCCTGGCTCGCAATTTAGAAGTTGATCAATGTAGCAGTAAGTTTGAAAAGACAAATGTCAAGAACTTCCTTTCCTCTTCAAGTGTTTCCTATTATATTCATTGTAAAACATTTGGAATAATAATCTTGGGGGCAGGGAAAGGAAATGACTGGTTTGCTCACTGTAACCAGGCAAATAATTTGTAGGGAACTGCTTACTTAACAAACTTAGTTTCTTGGGTTTTGTTTTTGTTTTGGGAGGCTTTTTTTGTTGTTGGTTTGTGTTTGTTGGTTTTTTTTTAGCAGTTTGTTAAATGGCTTAGAATTCTGGAAATAGTTTGAGTTTCTTCTGTGGACAGCTCGTGTTTAGGTGTAGATAGCAAAATGCCTACAGATGGAACACTATTTAAATGAGGCTTCTTTTTGCTCAAGCTAACTACTGGTTTATTTTGGACCATTTCAGATTGAACTGGCTAATGGCCAGTATAGACTGGATAAATTGGATGATGCTGTGACTGTTCATCCAGAACTCCCACAGCCATCTCTTTGTTTCATGAAAGAGTTTTGAAGCCTCTGAGTTTGTTGTTTATTTTGTTGGTTTTTTCTTCTTTTTAACATTTGTTGGAAACTTAGGGATAATTATATTTTTTATGTGTCACAAAATGTTTAAACCATTTAACAAACTGCTCAAAAAAAATAATCCTGTTGGGGATACAGTGTAAATGACAAAATAGCTGTGTGTCTGCACAGTGCGGTTAAGTAAGATGAGATACAGGATCTGAATTGCTAGTGTCTAGCCCTCTTTCATTTGTATTTTGAGCTCTTAACCTGCACCTCCAACAGCAACAAGTTCTCATTGTTCTAAAAGTCGTAGATGCAAAAATTGCATGGTCAGTTTTAGGGGACCTGAGTCACTGTTGCTGTTTCCCGTGTTGCTGGGTGCATAGCTAGGATGCTTTGCTGCTCCAAAAGAGGAGGAGGGATGGGTAGGTTCCAGTCCCAAACAACTGCCATCTGTGAGCTTTAGGAAATGGGACTGGGTTGTGGAAATTTTCTGAGGTTTGTTTTTTTTTTCCCTTCCTTTCTACTTAATCAGATGGATTTATGAAAGGTAAATAAGAATATCCGAGCTTTTCCTGCTTTCCAAGGAAGGTTGCTTTTTCCTCGATATATCCATACTCTGTGTTCCCTGTCAAATTGTGAAGTCCTACTTAAAGCAAGCCATGTGTATCACACTTAATAACAGTATAAACTGTCAAGGATAGTCCTGGGACCTGTTTTGTGATGGTCTTAGTGGTGTAGACCTGAGAGAAATCCTCCCTTACAGCAATTGAGTGCTGGATAGGCTGAATGTAATCTGACATAGCAGGTAAATAAGGCAAACAAGGCATTTATAGGTTTTCATTTGACTCCAGAAGTTTCCCTGTTGCCTGGAGAAAAAAGCAGAAGCCTCATAAAGGAGTGGATGGGAACACTGGCAGCAAGGGGCACAAGGCTGGTGGAGGTCCTGCCCAGGAACATGTGTGGTGGCAGTAAGTCACCTCTTGACAAAAAACTGGGCTTTGAACATTAATGGAAAATGTAGGTTTATGCTGGATTAATACTCCTGCATAATATCCATTGCAGTTTAGCAGCTCAGTACTGTGCTTTGGATTATAAACTGTGCTGTATGAAGTAGCATATCCCTTCCACAAACAGAGCTTGTGGCTGGCCCAGCATGATGCTCAACTTTGGCTTTCTTTTACAGAATGACAGTCCTTGGAAGCAATGTTCCAGGGCTGTTTGGTTCCTTCCTGCAGCTGTAAGTCATAGCAGCAGCAGCACTAACCTGATCAAAGAGGAGAAAGAAGCACAGCCTGCCATAAGCTATTAAGTTGAAGCCTCAGACAAATCTTTTTGTCTGCCCTCAACTTGTCTCCTGTTTCTTGCATGTTCTACAGGCTCATTCTGGCATTTAATCAGGCTACAGAAATTGAATGGAAAAGGGAGTGAAGTGTATTCCTGTATATTTGGGCAGAAACAGGCATTTTTTGCAAAACTGAGGAAGCTCCAAAACGTACCATATTTCTTTCCTGCATTCTTCTGCCAAAGTTACAGAAAAACATAAGTGAGAGTTTTCAGAAACCCACTTACTTATATAGACTACATAACACACTTCCTCTCCAGGGTTCATATTTTGCTTTGTGGTGAAAAGCCAGCTGTTGTTACTTCTCTTGTGCCAATTTCATGAAATCCTCTTTGAAGAAAAGACATCTTAAATAATTTCAGAAATGAGTACCATAAGTTAGTAATGGGTGATCTGTTTGCATTATTGCTGGGAAATACATTGCAATACAGAAAGTTCTGTGCACTGCAAGTTAAAGGCTACTGCAGCTAAAAGACTTTGTAAGAAAAGAAGTCTTGGTAAAGGATAGACCTTGATTTTTGGCAGCTATACCATTCCTTTACCTCCATCAGGGCTGATGATTTTCACTTACCAAGGTACACGTGTGGGATAAGAATATACCTGTATTCAGATAAGGAAGCTGTGAGGCCAAGATGCTGCCATTAAATTAAAATATTGTGCTGCTTCAGTCAGAGGTTAATCTGTGCGATGATTCCAATTTTACTATGTCATTCTTCATGCTGTGTAAAATGAACGTTGAAGTGGGAGGCACTGGCACAGGTTACCCAGAGAAACTGTGGATGCCCCAACTCTGGCAGGGTTCCAGGCCAGGCTGGATGGGCCTTTGAGCAAACCCATGGTGGGGGGATTGGAAATAGATGATCTTTATGGTCTCTTCCAACCCAAACCATTCTATGAATAATACTGTGACTATTTTAATAATTTATATCTTTTGAGGTTTTGGGTTGGTTTCTGTGTGTGGTTTTGTCTGTTTGGTTTGGTTGGCTGTGCTCCATCCCTCCCCTCTGAGGCACTGATCTAGATATGGTTCAACAACAAGAAATCACTAAGCCTGTGATACCGCATTCTTACATGACCTTTGCCAAACCCTTGCAGGTTTCTTTCTGTTTGGGGGTAGTGTTGACCTTTGTCTGGGGCTAACTGCTGAAGATGAGCCCTCCAGCTTTAGGTCTTTGTGCTCAGTAGAAATTGAGACTCAGATCTGATCAACTCACAAAGGCAGGTGAAGGTTTTCATGGATCGATTTTGTGACATTTAGAGCCTTTTAAGGTCTTCAGCACATTAAAGAGGTTGAGGGTGAAATCTGTGTATTATCAGGATGTAACACAGTTTCTGTGCTACTAGGCTTTATTAAGATCTGAGTACATTCTTGATAATACTTTTCGGAAGAGTCAGTGCTATTGTGTTTTGGAATGAGATCACCTAGAGCTTTCCAGTGGCAGTACCTAAATAATCTTTCAGTCCTATTTTTTTTTTAATTGCTGTTCTTAAAAAACATAAGCAGCTTTCTAAAGGGATTTTTTTTTTAAACTCAAAATACCTGAAATAGGAAAATTATTTCCAGGTAGATGAAACATGAAGGAAAAACAATGTTCAAAAGCGTGGAAGCTTAATAAACCAGAGGGGAAACTGTATTGGATAAATAGTGTTGATTGAAGTTTTTCTCCTAGAATGGTATAGAATTTTTACATGGTGGTAAAACATGATTTAATTGAGTAATTTCTCAGAATAAAAGGGCTATTTGCTTTTTAAAATTTGAATAGGCCAATGATTTTTTGTTGTTGTTTTGAGCACAGAAGCATTAAAATTAAACTAATCTAGTGGTTGTATTTTCTTTACTTTTCAGCTATGATGTTATTTTTGCGGGGGGCCCTGAAGAACTGCTAAAGAAATTTCATGAAACTAATCATAAGGTGGTATTTGCAGCAGATGGACTAATTTGGCCAGATAAAAGGCTAGCTGACAAGTATCCTGTTGTCCGGAGTGGAAAACGATTCCTGAACTCGGGAGGCAAGTGTGATCCTCTTGTGAACGCATTATACTCTTGAACTTAAACATGACTCATTTCTGTTATCTGGTTTATGCATTTATATGTGGAACTGTTCCTGAATTCCCCAGGCATAAAGTTGAGGACTGTGTTTACTGTCTTCTTCTTCCCCTCTCCTCCCAACTTGAATAGCTCTTCTGTAATCAAGCATACTTTTCATTTGAATTTGCATCGGGTTTGTTTGAGAATAACTTCTAAAAAGCAGGTAAATAAAGTAACAGCCTAGCAAACATCTTTGCATTGCAATGAAATGCTGTGCAGGGATGACCCAATTGCTTCAGAAACAATGTAGTGTACAAGTCAAAGCAGCACATGTTATTTAGAGGTTTAATTTAGCTGGGTCACAGAATTTCCTGACTTGGCTGCTTTGTTCTTGTGGATTTCTGCACCCAGGGTAGATGTGCTGGTAGCTCTGCCCAGCCTGTCAGCATGGCTTAAGTAGGTCATTCCAAAAGAAGTGGGAGTTAGTCCTGTTACTCTCAATGATGTGTTAATTCTGGAATCTTCCTTTAAATGCCAGCTTTGGTAATAATTTTGCAGTTGATTAATGTGTGCACTGTGACTGATACTCTATGGCTGCTATAGAGCACAGATTGTCACTTCTAGGTACATGATGTTGGGTAGTGTGCAAGTCTGGGAGTGTCCCTGTTTCTTTCCTTCCTCTTTTACCTCCTCTATCTGCCCTATCTTTTTTTATTTTGGCTTAAAAATAATGTACATTGGTTTTGAGTTGAATTCTTTGTGTATTTCTGGCAGTATTATATTCAGGCATCTGCCAGTAAGAAGTGATTAATGAAAATGAAACTTTTTCCACAGATGGGGCTTCTTGGGAAAAGTGGTAGTCTGAGCTCATGTTTTGGTGTTCTCAGGGCCATCCTAAAAATGTCTGTTTTAATTTTTTCCTTAAAATACCATTAGTATAAAAATAACTGTTAATTATGAACTCTTTAAAAGAGAATTGTTACATAACACAGAAAGAAAACTGAATTCTGAGCCAAGTTGTATGAATTTCATACTTTTCCTTTGCTGGCACCAGTCAGAATTAAGTCCCTAACTGGTGGACAGCATTGGCAGGGTAGTGCTTTTTTATGGAAATAACCTCTGTGTGTGTGATGTTGCAGGATTTATTGGTTATGCTCCTTATATAAATCGTATTGTGCAGCAATGGAATCTGCAGGATAATGATGATGACCAGCTGTTTTACACCAAAATCTATGTTGACCCATTGGCAAGGGTAGGTAGTGGCTGGCTTTCTCATTTCTTTCTGCTTGAAGTAACATGCTGTTCCTCATAAAACACCAGGAGAGAAAAAGAAAAGGGATGCTTTCTCTTTATTGTTCAGTGCCATATTGACAGTTGTGTTTGTTCTCCTGAGGTTCCTACTGCAGTAATGATGAACAGGCTTCCAAAGGGTCATGGCTTGATATATTATTTCAGGCTGTCTTCAGATCCAGGCAGGTTCTGCTTCATTGTTAGAAATAATAGCTCTGAGGTATATGATCAGACACATTCATCTCAATGAGGGTCTCATGTACTTGGCAGTTTCATGGCCAGAGAATGTGGCATTTTTCCAGGGTGTCACTGAACTACTTGCTGATCCAGTGTTTTATATTTTGGCTTGCTGCCATTTCAGATCCTGCCTTCAGCTTTTTGTGCAAATATGTTCAGGAAAGCTGCATCGTAAATTTTTGGTGAAGACCTCTTTGTGCCCTAGCTTAACAAAGTTCTCTGCTGAGTAGCAGCATTAAAGCATGATAGATGTCAGAGGCATGTCCCTGATGCTGGAAAAAGAGGGCTAAGGAGAGTTAACAATGTATTGATGCAAACAGACTTTCAGAGGCTGATAAAGCAGAATTTTGATAATTTGTATGCTTAAGGCAGATAAGTTTTTGAAATATATACATGTTATTTCTGGCATAACTTAATGGAAAATCATGTCTGTTTGGATACAAGTTCAGAAATAGAATATTTCTGTTGGAAGGGACTTACAATCATCATCTAGCCCAACTGACTGACCAGGATGGGACTGACCAAAAGCTAAAACATATTGTTAAGGTCATTGTCCAAATGCCTCTCAAGTACTTGCTAGGCTGGGGGCATTGACAACCTCTCTAGGGAGCCTGATCCAGGGTTTGACAACCCTCTTCATAAAGAAAGGCTTTCTGATGTCCAGTCTGAACCTCCTCTGGTGCAGCTTTGAACCATTCCCAGAGCTCAACACCTTCTTCTCCCCTTCCTCTCCTCAGGAAGCTGTAGAGAGCAATGAGGTGGCCCCTTAGTCACCTTCTCCAGACTAGACAAACCCAATGTCCTCAGCTGCTCCACACAGGATGTTCCTTCCAGCCTTTAAAGTTTGAATTGACTTCATGAAAGTCAGATGCCGGGTACACAATTGAAAAGATAGTGTGTAGAGACATTAAAGCTGACTCTGTACCAAAGTCAGAAGTAATATAATTAGTTGTCTAAACAGATTGTCTTCTCCACAAAAAATGTGCAGGGCACTACTGCATGGTGATTCAAAATGCCTCCATGGTACTTGCTATACATCACCACTGCTGCTTTGTATCATAATGCCCAATGCTGTAGAATATGTAAAAAAATCTTGAGAGACCAAAATAAAGTATGCTATTTGTATAAGGGTTTTTAAGTGTGCTTTAAAAGCCATCTACTTTGATCAACATTTTTTAAAAGGCAAAACGTGGTACTCAAAGTAAGAATCTGGGTAGGATTAATAATACATTAGGAACATGTTTTAAAACCACTAGTGGTTTGTATTTTTTTTTTGACATGTTAATTTGACTTTTGTATCTTTGAGATTGTGAAACACAGTATGTTTTGTTGCTTAGCCAAGACTTGCTGATTTTCTTAAGACACAATTCTTTGGCTTATGCTGCTAAAATGCAGTTTCTTTGGAGACCTAAAGGATGACCTTTATCCTTCACATTTAAAGTTTCTGCATCTATAAAGCTGATTTTTATACAACTGTGCAACTCTGGAATACAGAAAAATGCAACAGTATAAAACAAAGAATTCTATTTAAGAGCTGAACACGTAGTGTAGTTTTCCCTGGTTACATGCTGCCACTGTGGTATAATTGCAACATTACTGTAAAGATAGTGGCTTTTGGAATGCCTCAACATCTTTGGTACTTTTGTTTCAGGAACGGATTAACATTACTTTGGACCACAAATGTACAATTTTCCAGACCCTCAATGGAGCTGTTGGTAAGTGCATGATTTGCACATTGTATGTTTTATTAGTTGTTATTAGCACTTTCTTTTCTTAACCATGAATGTAGCTTCCTAAATACATGCCTGTTTTCAAGAAATACTTGAATGGGTAGATCCGATTACCAGATTAGTTACAGCTCTTTTGGATTGAATATTAATTTATTTCTACCATTGATACAAATATTTGATTTAAGATAGAAAATACAGTTTTTAATAAATTCAGTTAGCAGTAAATAGAGAGTTAAGAATGATTTTTCCATTGACCTTTCACAAACTTAATTACAAGAATAAGATCAGTAATTAAAATTGCATTTCTGATGTCCTCAAGCAAATGGCTATACAAAATGAAATGCAATGTAGAATAATGTAGAATTTCCTTTATTCAACTGTCATGAATTTAAGTGGAAAAAATGCATCTGTACAAACTTCCTTTCTTACGTTTCACCTCCAATTACGGAACAACTTTTTATAGTCAGATCATATCTGAAATAACTATGATTTCTCTAGAAGTAGCATTTGCTCTAAATTAGAATTATTTTTAAAGCAGATTTTATTTCAGTACTGAAGGCTACTGATAAAAAACTCTGAAGTTTTATGTCACTTTCTGTGGCATGAAGAGCTTAGAATTCAAGATCTAGTTAAAAAAAAAGAAAATGAACAAAAGCTTCCAAATAAATAACACTGACAATGATAGCAGCAGCAAGGACTTAAAGAACTCTGAAATTTTAGCTTTTATTTATGAACTTAATACTGTACAACTTTGATTTGCAGATGAAGTTCTTTTGAAATTTGAAGAAGGAAAAGTAAGAGCAAGGAATTCAGTGTATGACACACTACCAGTCACCATTCATGGAAATGGTCCAACTAAAGTGAGTGGCAGTTTGTTTTTATTTTCTTACAAAACCAAAATTTTAATAGAAGCAAAAAAAACATTGGTAGAAGAGTCTGACACAGTCATAGCACTCCACCACTGCTCATTTCCATTGAATGTTACTCGGAATTGCAAGGGTAAAACCCCCATTCTAATAGCTCTCTTAATCACATTATTCTGCTGTCACTGTAACTTGATATTGCTGCTGAAACAACTTGTTCTGCTCCCAAATTCATTGTAGCATGGGATATGAGGGGCAAGTAAGCTTATGTTAATTTGCTCACTAACACAGAACAGTTCTTGAAGCTAATGATGAATGTCTATTTGGTTATTAAATTCTAATCAGAAGAATAGGTTTTCAGGGGGTGGATAATCTAACCAAGAGTGACAGGCTGGGACACAAAACAGTCATACATCTGTTCCTGGCATAGACCCGGGTGTGTGTATACACATATATAAAAGAATATGTTGTATGTAGGCACAAGAGAAAAGTCTATATGCGTGCATGTAAACGTGTGTGTATATGTACATGGCTGCCTTTTGTTTTTGTCTTCAGTGTCATTGGTCACTCCTTGCAATATGCCCATGGCTCATGAGCTTTGGGTTTGTGGTAAAGCTCTGTTTGCCCTGTGAAACAGCTGTTGTGACAGATTCTGTTCATGTGTAAGGATTCAGTGGCCAGAGAACCTTGCACAGTTCCTGTGAATTAAATGGCTGTGTCTTTGTAATATGGCAGTTGCATTTCTTTGTTCTGTGTCCAAGAAGTGTAAATATGTATCATTTAGAGGAGAGTCTGGTGGCTGAAGGATTGGCCATGGCAACTTTTAAGTTCTACTGAGTAAGTGTTCCTTACTATAGTTACATATTTTCAGAAAAATGCCTTTCAGGATAATTAAGTTGGAAACTCATCAATATCCCACAGACTTCTGTGTCTTAGTTTTTGCACTGTATTTCATTTTTGGAACTAGTGAATATAATGATGACTGTATCTGTTTGGCTTATAATTACTCATTAGTAGTGAAATCTATGACCAATTTCTTCCATATTGCTAGAGATATTTTTGCCTCAATTAAATCTCCAAGTTGTCTGTCATCACTGGCTTTGCTGACACGTTGCCAAAGAAATGTTCTTTATTTTACAGTTGGGTACACAGTTTAGGATGGAACCTCTTATACTAATCCATGAGTTATGCTACATTAAACAAAAATCTCTGCATGTAGTGATGTAGTTTTAAAAACAAAGAGGAAACTCTTGCAATGTATCACTTCGCCTATGTAGTTAGGTTCTTCTGTTTTAAACCTAGAATAGAACTGAGAGGACAGTGGTATATTAGGACTGGAAAAATTTTCATTAGTTAGTAAATAAACTAGCATGAAAGTAATTCCAGGAATTTACTCCAAACAGTTAAAAGGTTTTTGTTTACAAGATAATTCTATTTTGTATTTAATCTCTCCACTTTGCAGGTTAGTAAATAGCATTGGTTAGAGACACTTTTTGATATGGGTACTGAATTATCATTGCTTTCTGACTTGTAATACTTGTATATTTTTTTACCTTGAGTGAAATGTCATTTTTATCAAATACTCTTTTTCATAGCCTTTATGGTACATGCATAATCTCTGTTTTGTAAACAAAAAGAATAAGAAAAAGAGTTTACCAGCTACTTTTGTATGTTTGTTTCTTGCCAATTGCCTTTAGTTACAAGAGATTAAAGCTTGAATTGTTTATAAAGAACAGATCACCATATGTATGCATGTTTCATTAATCTGAATTGTTCCTTTTTTTACCAGATTCACTTGAATTATTTGGGAAACTATATTCCTAATGCTTGGACACGGGAAACTGGTTGCAGTGTCTGTGATTTAGACTTACTAGACCTGTCAACAGTAATGGTAAGAATACTCACTGGAACAAACCCCTTTTGAATACAGTTGATAGGTGTATAGTGATTTCTGGAGCAAAGGGGCTTTGTTATGCAATATTATGTTTTGTAGACATATCAGGACATTTTTTTCTGGTATGTGAAACTGTAAAGATGAAATTTTAATTTATTGGAATTATCAGTACTTCTAGAAATATTTGTATGCATGTGTCTTAATATAGGTTTCTCCAGTGTTACTGAAGATGATCCCAACCCCAAAAGCCTTACAGATCTTTACCTCTGTTCACTGAGGGTGAAAGAATAATTTTCTGCAAAGTTCAAGTGAATAACTAGAATTTTGGAGGAGGAGGGAAAAACTCTTTAGATATTTCAGATTTTTAGTGACAGACCTCAATATGCATCAGTTGAACAATTTGTATTACGAATGGAGCTTAATAGTTAACTAACATGGTTACAATTCCTATTTTCTGCGATAAATAGTCAAGACTTGCCTTACTGTGTAAAGGACAATTCAGATATCTGTATTGTATATGCAAATGTGTTTCTGTAGAAGAAACTTGATGTAATTGAGACTGGATTTCAGTGCAGTCTTCAGAATTCTTGTAGGACAAACATACACATGGCATGTGTGTATATCCAGTATTTGGCAACTCTGGCGCTCTGACTCCAAGCTTGCAATGGCTTGCTGGGTTTATGTACATCGACTTGGAATGTGTCTTCTTTACTGTAATGCATTCATTGGATTTCATAGCTCACTCTGCCAGCAGAAATAACACGACTTTTCTTGGCTTCAGTGGAAGTGTTTACTTCAGGCATTTCGAAGTACAAGCAGTATTTCATTTTCTGAGCGTGCTGTCTGTTCAGGCCTGCCTGGTTGCTGCTTAACAAGAAATCCTCAGTGAAAAGAGCAATACCCACTTTTTTTTTTTCTTGATTTTGGGGGTATGTGCAAAGGAGCTGAGAGCTACATATGCAGAGTGTTTTGCTCTGTCCTTGTCCTCTTCACAGAAACAGGATCTCCCGGGCTGTGATCATGGCTGACGTGTGGAAACACTCAGTAACTGCTTTATTCTGGTAATGTCAGCAGCCTATGCCATCCCCAAATTAGCTATCTGTTCAGGTAAAAGTAGGGCAATGGAAAATATGCTGAAGAATGCATCTGAACAAAAATGTGAATTTTTGCCACTTTTTAATGGTGTTTTTTTGTTTATTTTTGTTTTGTTTTAGGGGGTTTGTTTTGTTTATTTTGGTTCTCTTGCTAAAATCTAAATTAAATTGGGCAACAAACTGTATCTCCCTTGAACTGCTTCTTAAATCCTAAAGCTTGCTACTGTTATGAAGACTTCCCAGTGCATCTGGGTGACCTCACTCATCCTCTCACTTCACTGGCAACTCCTGTGGCAAGAGATCTAACACTTTGCTCTGTGTAGTTGTACTGAGACATTGTCCTGTACTTCTTCCAAAAATTGTCATATGCTCAACTACTGCTTGTGAAATAGTAAAATTTAAAAGTCAAATACATGACGTCAGTGAAAATGAGAAAATCTGTCAGAAAATGTAACTTCCTGGTGCAGGTTGGGTGTTTTTGCGGAGGCGTAACTAGGAAGAACCAAAACCTCTGACTTCATATACTCAAAATACTCATTGTGACCTAGATTCAGATTAAGCAGTGACAACTCTATGGTAAACCAGGGTCTAGACTGATGAACTCTCTGTTTTGAGGAGATGCAGTTTACAGGAATTTTTACTCTTAATTTTTTAAGCTATTTTTCTTCGGTCTCTCTCCTGAGATTTTAGTGCAGAGCCAAGTGGTTCACACTTCAGTGTACTGAAGCAGTGTCAGTAATTTCTTATTGTCCCTATAACCTTTGCATGTCCAGCCTGAACCTATTTCTCTTTGCCCTGCAGAATAAGGGGAGAATGACTTAGAATTTAAAAAAAAAAATGTACAAAATACAGTTACTGCAGCAGTTCTATCATTGGCAGCATGTGTGTGTGCTCAGCTTGGTCTGATGGCATGTGCTTTCCTGGCCACCAGTGGTACAAGTTCCTGTGATACCAGTCTCAGTGGAGTGGTTACCAGAGAACATCACAGGTGCCTTTTTCAAGACACGTCAATACATGTCTCCATGAGTTACTTTGAAGTTAGTAGGATCTCTGTGTGGTGCTTATGAGGTTTGCAGATGAGGCAGTGACTAGGAGGTAGTCAGGATAAACACTGGTGCCTAATGTTTCCTATCTGGTGCGTTTGCCAGGATGTTTCTGGGTTTCCGATGTAGACAGTGACACTAAAATCTCAGCATGCACTGATGATTTATCCAGACATTCTTCAAGCGGGTGTTGGAAAGCCAAGGAGATCTAACTGGCAGCCTTTTATACTCATCTAAGGTTTCTCTCTGAGCCTTGTAGAGGGTTAGATGTTTACAATAATTCTCTGGGTTTGAGATGGAAATAATTTTTGTTAAATCAATGTATTTCTTTGTAGGAGTTGAGGCTTTTGAAGGTTAAATTTCTTTGTCTTGCAGAATGTAATATACTTTAGGTATACATAAATATGCTCTCAGTGTTTGTTCTAGTGGTCATGATCTCTATCAAGCACGTACAACCTAGGAATTAACACCACTGTTCCAAAGATGTGAATTCACATTAAAATAAGGTGGCTAAAAGTTCAGTATCTTTGGATGTGAGGGGAGAAGCTCTAATTAGTTTATCAACAGTCTTTCTAAAATCAGTGAGCAGGGAAGTAATGCAAAGCCCACTTAAAAAAGATCAGGGAGAAATAGTGCATATACAATTATAGAAGGGTATTGCAGTTTTCGTCTTAAAATACAGATGAGTAAAATATTTTGTGGTATTTATTCTTTAACTGCTTTTAAAAAACTGATTTTTCCTATATTTTTCTTATATTTATCTTATGTACGTTATTTTCAAAAAATTAGTTTGCCATGTCATTCTATAGGTGTATATCTTTAAATGTTTCTTTTGGTGTGTTAGTATTTTTGTTAAAATAAGAATTTTAAAAACAGTAATCCAGTTCCTGTTACTGAAATAATGGATTTAATATTGCTAGAAACTCTTTTATCTTTGCTTTTTTGTGAAGCCAGTGAAAATAAACAGAGTGCATGGGACTTTGAGTGAGTTGCTTTTGATTGTTTGAAAGCTGTGTGGACTGAGTTTACTACAATGTGACATTACTTGCTCTTTAATATAACTGATCTTAGAAAGGAGGCAAATCTTATTGGTTGTGTCAAAATATCATTTTTTTTAGGAATATCCGAGAGTAAAAATTGGTGTTTTCATTGAGCAACCAACTCCTTTCCTAACTAAATTTTTAGACAGACTGTTGGCTCTGGACTACCCACAGGAGGCACTCAGTATCTTCATTCATAATAATGTAAGTATGATGTCACTATTGTGCAAACCTTCAATTTTGGAAATTATGCAATGTATCAAAGTGTATGAGGGAATATATGGATTCTATATAGAAACATAGTTAAAATGCATAAGAGAATTCTTCAAAATTTAGTATGCAGGACTATGAAATATGCACAAATTAAATGAAATTGTGGCAGGGCTTACTAAAGTCTATTTAAAGAAATTGCTAATGAAAAAGAGTGTATTTTGAAGTGTGCGCTTCTGGGGGAGGTATTGCTTGACGTAAAACAATAGAGTAGAATAAGAATAGAGTAGTTCCAGTTGGAAGGGACCTACAACTATCATCTAGGCCACTTCAGGACTGATCAAAAGTTATAACATGTTATTAATAACTGTCATCTAGTAGTTGGCATGGGATTTGCTTTTCATCCTGATACCCCAGTGCATTTGTGTTTTTCTTGGCATTCCTGCTGGGACCCACAGGAAAGACTGGTGTGTTCAGATATATTCTGATTGGTACGACAGAAAAGTTGCTTTTGAATACTTTTTGCTAATTACCTAATGAACGGGTGTTTCTGATGCTTCACCAGTGGCTCCAGTCAGTTTTGCTATTTTGAGCAGCCTGGTCTAATGGAAGGAGATGCTCTTTAAGGTCCTGTTCAACCCAAACCATTCTGTAATTTTATGATTTTAATGAGTGAGATGTCAGATGTGTATAATTCTTTTGGAAGAAACTGGGTTGAAGGAGAAATGGAAATAAAACTTAATTGTACTCTTTTTTTTTCCACTGTGTGTGCATTACTGTTGCTATGGTAGCATGAAAGGAATAAGTAATAGAAATAGAGCTTATCTTTAAAGCCTTCAGTGTGTTTTCCTTAAGGGGATGTTAAAAGTATAAATGTGATATGGACATAGGAGTTGTAGGCTATTTTGTTGCTTCAGCCAGAAGTCATATGGTATTTGAAATGAATATAAGGCTGAGTGGCTTTTTACTATAGTGGGGAAAAGCCCTACCCAGTATTTTAATTATTCTAAAGTCAGCAAAAAGCTACAAGGAGGGCACTGGTTTGGAAGTATTGCATGTCCCTAAGGTCTTGTAAATAGAGGTAGGGTAAATAGAAATTAACGAACCACTCAGTGTGACTACATTTTAAAGAAACGACTGTTCTTGCACTCTTAGGTACAGGTGACAGCTGTCACTCTAAAGTGATTTGGGAGTGGCATGAAAAACTCCTGTGTGAGGTTGTAGGATGGGTTTTAAAGACTGTAACATAAGTATCTTGAAAAGTATTGTGTAAACAGTGTGTAAATTTTGCATCATTGCACAACTTTGATTAATATTGCTGATGTGTTGCATTATTTTGCTAACATTTTGGACAGAAGAGCTTCATTTTAATGACAAGTATACTGGAATATTTTCAAATACTATATGGCATCTGTTTCTTTAGGACAAAATACAATGTGTTCTTGGACACTATGTTTATGATTTCATAGCAGTGTATTTTACATTTGCTGTAACAATTACAACATGATTACAGGAGGTTTATCATGAAAAGCATATCAAGAAATTCTGGGAAAAAGCCAAGAACATTATCAAAAATATAAAAATTGTTGGACCTGAAGAAAATCTGAGTCAAGCAGAAGCCCGAAACATGGGAATGTAAGTTCTAATTCATAAAGCTGTTGTATTGATGCATACACAAATGCTTTTTCATCTTACATGTATATTATTTGGCATCTTAAACATTAACAACATCTTCAGATATGAAAGTTGGAGCTTTTGTGGTAGAAAAGATCTAGATATAAGGTTTGAAGGGTTGAGTATTTTATGTGTTTTGTCCACTATAAAAAGCTGTTGGTCATTGTGAAAACATCTCTCTGGTTTGGAATACCTCCATAGTCTCATCTTGTCTTCTGATAGAGGCACAGCCAATGTATAAACCATAATATTTGTTTCATTTTTTGGTTTTTTAATTTGAAATATTTTCAAGTTAACTTACTGCAGAGTTTTTTCATGGAACAGAAGTACCTGTTGCATTGGATATGCTTTTAACAATTGCATTATGGTTGTTCTAGTCCCCATTCATTTTTAAGTGACATTATATTTAAGTAAATTTACAGTTAAAGCACTTGCCAGGCCTAAATCTGAATCTTGGAATTTATATCCCATGTCAGACCTCCCTGTTAAAAGGTCCCTTTAGCGGTTGCAGCACTGGCCACTGCCACAGAGTAGCTCATGGCTCTCCTAGTACATCAGTCATATTATGGAGTTTTACAGATCAGTATCCCACCAAAATCAGGGCAACCTTTCTGGGGCCCTTGAGAAAGCTTTACTCTCTCTTCTACCAAATCTTCTTTGAGTGTCAAAGCAGAGAAGTTAAATTCAAAAGGTCATTTTTGGTTCAGAGCTTAAGAGCATAGCATAGGCTGTTCACAGGATGCAAGTCTGGTCTGAAAGGAAGCAAGTCTGGTCTGGAGTTTCTGTGGTGTTCTTAGAAATCTGTTTGAATGGGGTTTTGTTGTGCTGAAGCCACTGGGAAACTGATCTCTGGCTGAGGTCCAAGCCTCTCCCTTCGTCTTTCTAGGAAATGCTGCAGATGTCCAGCGTTAGCCTAAGCAACTATTGACTTGTTTATAAATCATTCTTTCTTTATTTCTAATTGTCTCTAAAGCAAATGTACCATGTTTGCAAACTCTTTTTAGTGTATGTTATGTGCAACTGAGATAGGTATTCTTGAGGTGCCTTTTTCTCTGTGTTGCCCTATAGACAATATATGGCAGAATCTTTAGTGTAATGACTACCGTTACTAAATCTCACCCAAAGATCTTTAAACTCATCTTTTGATAGAACCTACCAACTTATAATGTGACAGAGCTTTTGATATGTGGTCTTTGTTTGATTTGTGGATAAGAAATAGTAATTTACATGCATATTTAGCATGCTAAATAAATAAAAAAAATTATGCTTTTTTCTGGGTTGCAGATGAGATTTCAGCCAGCTGTTACAGAACTTGTTATGACAGAAAACATAAAATAGCAGTTAAATATGTGCAAGCAATAACAAAGTCAGGAAATATGGAAATCTATCTCATGCATTTCTGAGGCTTTCTTTATAAAAAGTATATTTTTCATAATATTTTTTTCTCCCAGTACTTACAGCTTTCAGGGTTTTTCTTTTAGGGGGATTGATCGGTTTGCTTCTTCCCTCAAAAACATTAACAGAACTGAGTAGGGTTTTTCCTAGGCTTTTCTAAAAGTGTCTTTTACCTCAACTTTTAATGATAATGTGCACATTTTAATGCAAGTTTACATTGAAAGATTTCAAAAGTTTCAGGAAGAATTGTAGATCAGAGTCAGAGTTCATTGACAACACTGAATTTTGAGCTAAATTTGGGGTTTCCTATGTGTTTTTTGAAGGAGGATATTCAATCATTGTTTCTGAGCTCCCATTTGATATAGTTAAATAATGGCATGGATACAGGAGGACTCCCTTTCAGCCCTTTGAGTAGGGCAAGTATCTTGGCTGTGATTGAAGGAAGAGCAGGGATTAAATCTTTGTCTCCCAGATGTCAGTGTTTCCTGCTAGACTTGGATTTTCTGGACCTGTTTCTTTGGAATTCTTCAGCAGTGATAGGTTTCAGCCTGAGATGGAGGAGGAACAGTTTGAGCTTTGAGTGTTGCAGAAAAACAACTTTCCCACCTGTACCCAATTTCAGTAGCTTCCAAGTGCAGTGATTGTGGTAACAATACTTAAGCATGAGAGGCAAAACTAAACATTAGTGCTTTATCTGTTTTCTGGCTACATTTGTTTGCTTTTAGTGATGGTTGAGATGGTTAAGAGTTTCTTTATACTATTGTGGCTGCCTGGAGAGATGCAAAACGTAACCCTAAATGGCAGGCAATGTCACCCGGCTTTTCAGTGGCTGTTGCAGACTTGTATGTGGAACACCTTTTCTTTCAGAGGTCTGTCAAGTGGTTTAAGTGCTCTCGTGTTGGGCTTGCAGTCCACATTTGGAATTGTATTTCCAAACTGAGGGGTGTAAAAATGACAGCTTGATTTAATTGCAAGTTCAAACTGTGTTAAGAAAAAAGGTCAATAGCAAAGAAATTGGGTAGACCATATGTCTCACTGTTATAAACAATTAATTCTTTGGAATATCGCAGTGGAAAGTATGAGGAAGGGAAGAGCAGTGACACTTTCCCATTTTCAGATGAGGTCACTCTTCCAGATGGGCTTGTGGTTTGTAAATGAAATCAAACATCACTCTGATTGCAACATACTTTAAAATGATCTGCTGAGCTTCACTTCACACTTCCAACAAAAAAAATCTTGGCCATCTTCTAAATTTTTGTTAATCACTATACTGAAATTACTCTGTGTACAAGAACATTGGTTTTCTTTTCAACATTTGGTCTTAGTTTAGAGCAGGTGGAGTGTAAAGCAAGTAGATTGAAGGGTTCAGCCATTGAATTTAGATAAGGAAGTATATTACTATACAAATGACCATGGCTAGAAAGCTCTTTCCACTTGTTCCTTGAAGTGACCTGGATATGCATAACAAATAGTTTCAATATAATTTGAGATTTTTACATTTGGAGAGGTTAGCATATACTGTAAGAATGTAATACTCTAAAGCATAAGAATATTCAGGACTACATTTATTTCCTTGGAAAAGCTACTTGGCCACAATGAAAGCCTAAAGAGAAGATGCATTAATTTCTTGAGTGTATGCTTGCCTTATTAATTTTGACTGAAACTTTTATCACTTTCTTTATCTGCATCTGAAACCTGTAGTGTCTTGGGGAGATTTTTGCTAGTGACCTTAAAGCGCAAAGGATCACCAAAAGGCAAAACTTCATGTTCCAAAGCACGATTCTCCTAGCATTTTCAGGTACAAGTCATCATGTCAAATGTGAAGTACAAGTTTTGCCATTTGGTGATCCACTCTTCAATGTTCTAGAAAAAGAAATAAGTGGGAAAAAGGAAGTCAGAATAGTAACTTTGAAATTTCTGGACTATTTAAGAGAGTAATGCTTTCAAAGAGTTCTCAATCAATTACTGAATGAATGAATGTGACTTAGACCAAAGCTTTTAATTTAGTATTCTGTGGTTTGCATTACTATGTGAATGAAGAACAGGAGGATTTCTGACACTAAGCACATGGGACCAAATGTAATAGAATTCTCTGGTTCTGGATTTAAAATGAGTGGGAAGGCAAAAGTTGAAGGACAATACATTTTGATCTTATGTAATTAATTTTCCCATCATGTTTACCTACATCTAACTCTTAACCTGTTCCACTTTATTTATCACATTTTCCCAATTAAAATAATTAACTCAATTCGTATTTTTCATAGCAGCAAAAGGTTTACCTGCTTTCGGGCTAGTTCTGGCCAGTGTTGTAGCTGGGACCCTGGACTGACAGTAACTCTGTTGGTCTCTCAAATTTTTTTCTCCATTAGAATAATGATAAAGGATCTGGATGTTTTTGGAAGAGAATTAATATCCAATGCCAAGTGTAATATAAAAGTCAGGTTACTATTAATAATTATAATTTAGTTAATGATAAATCTTGATATGAGTTGTATTCAGTAGTTGTAAAGCTTTGAACTTTGAATAGGTTAGTAACGGAAAATGCCATAAAGACTGAATTGGAGGACCATGTTATGGCCAAAACAAAACCTGCTGATTTCAATTGGGACAATTATGTGAGAAAGTGCTGATTAAGGAATTTCTGTCATAAAATTGTATACATAAGAGAGAAGGTCAGTTAAGGCAAAACCAGAGTGACCGAAGATTTAAGCTGGGGGGCTGTGTCCAAGCACAATGATTTCAGCAGTAGTGGGAAGACAGTTTCTGACATTTGGGTATTTTAAAAATTTGTCTCAAATCATTAATCATTACTAAATCTTTAATGATCAGACTTAGAGGAAGAATTGCTTAAATTTTTGGAATATAAAAAGGTCTACCTTCTACTGTGATTCCAACCAAGTCATGCCTCTTTAGTCCTTTGTGCAGAATAAAGTTTGAACAAAAAGACCCAAAAGGTGTTGATAAGTAGTAACCCCTATGGAACATCTAGTGCTAGGCACTGGAAGGGAATGGAGGAAAAGCAGGCAGGAAGCCATGCCAGCTGTTGCCTTGACTGGTATGTAACCTGTCATATCCACCACTTCTCAGATTCTCTGAAGTGACAGAGGTCTTTTCCTTTGCAGAAAACAGTCACAGTGAATCAAATTAAATGGAACTTCAACTAAAGCAGTGTTTATAGATACTTTAAAAGAAGAAAGTAAAATAATTTTGGTGTTTCAAGCTGTTACAATGGAATTAAAATAGGGAAAATACACAAAATCAATAATATCACCTACATGATATGAAGCTACTGCTGTAGTATTGACTTGAGGAAATTGGTCTGCTTTCTCTACAAGTATATCTGATTTGCTGTAATCTCCTACTGTTCTGATGGCATGGAAAAGCTGAATTTACTATACCAGGACTTGGCCTAGCAAGTGCACCCTGACAGAAACATAAAAATGTGGTCTATGTATCATTTACCTTTACAGTAGAATGTGTTTTCTGCTGCGTTTCTCTTGAAGGCCTGTGAGTCTGCACAGATAGTTTATTCTTCTGAGACCAAAATCTTAACATAGAAATAGTGCATGGAAAAATTCAGTTACTTTTTCTAATTTCCACTGGCTGCCTGTGCAGTTTGTTTCCTTTTACCAACCGTGTTGGTCTTGTAAGTTACAGGAAAGACAACTAAAAGGTCTTATAAAGAAGTATACATTTAATTCTTGTCTTACGCCCTCCATAAGGTTTCAATTACTAGTCAGATCAGCAGATCACATCTGTAGAGTCTTTTTCCAAAGACAATATTACAGCCACATGCAGTTACTTGCTAAAGTAGCTTACTTAATAAGGTCATACTTCACTATTAAGTGACTGTATACCAATATCCAGCTGTATAGTAGGTATTACTGATCTTGGTAAAGGTCTCTTAGTTTATTGAAAGAAAAATATAAGGCATCTGATCCCTGTATTTAAATTTTCTTTTAGTTAATCACACTACTGTAACCTAAAGACACTGTTCTTTGCAATACTATGCTTCAGAGGGCTTTCAATGCAATGAATTAGTAGAGTGCTTAGTTATGGTTTGAGTTTTTATCTGTTTGTTTGTTTTGTTGTTTGTGATTTCCCTCCCCCCTTCCCCTGACACGTGGGATTTAATTCTTTTCTGTCTTTTTTAGGGACCTCTGTCGCCAGGATAAAACATGTGAATATTACTTAAGCATAGATGCAGATGTCGTGCTGACAAACCCGAAAACTTTAAGGATACTGATAGAACAGAACAGGTGGAGTACACCTCTTAATTTGAAGAATTTTCTTTAGCTTGAAAGTATTCTCTGAGGCCTGTCCAGAGAAAACAACATCCTCTCTGTTCTTACAGAGTTAGGCCCTCTTTGTTTGCCTGTGGTATTTCATTGCCATGGTTTGTAACAGGCTTGGAGACCAACAATTCAGACCGTTTTGTTCCTGTCACACAGTAATTCCTGATGTGAGTTTAAAATGCTTCAGAGTTTCATATTTTCTTATTCAATATGTCACTTCACAGAAAGATAATTGCTCCACTTGTAACTCGCCATGGGAAGCTTTGGTCCAATTTCTGGGGTGCTTTGAGCCCAGATGGCTATTATGCCCGATCAGAAGATTATGTTGATATTGTCCAAGGAAACAGAGTGTAAGTAATTGTAAACTAATTGTTAAAGTCAAGGCATCCAGTATGGTTATTATCAACATATTGCATGAAAATGTAAGAATATGGTATTATTCCTGTAGAACTAACTTAGGTTAGTTATATTGTTTTGCATTTTCTATTTCATAGAAATATATTTATTATTTCCCATTCACAGCTTGGATTAAAAAAAAGCCAAGCGTTTAACTTGATCAGCTGGTGTTAGTAGTGAACACAGTCATTACTGGTACCTGTCTGTGTCTGGTTACTCTAGCAGTGCATAATACAGAAAAATGAAGGACAAACAAATAACAAATGCAAAACTCTATTCCTGGAACTTCAGCCACAAGGAATGATTTTTGCATTCATCAAATGACTGTCATCTCTTTGGGGCTAATGCTTAACTGATTAACAGCTATAATTTCTTTGTGTGTTTCCTCCTGTATATTGTGTCAGATAAGTATCAAGAAGCTCTTCAGCAGTAGTTTTGTCAAGGATAAAATTTTGGGTTTATCCTTCCCTAAATGATGTAAGTTGTTCCAAGCTTGACTTTCCCATGTGGTGATGCCTTTTCATTGCCCTGGGAGAACAAAATGGACTGGCTTGTTTTCAGCTGTACTGAAAGATGTGCTCGTGGCGCTGAGGGGGAAGAAATCTGCAGAGTGAGCATTCTGAAAGCAATGCTTTTTTGTTGATATTGGCCCAACTCACTTAAATACACAGCCTGCTGTAGTCCATGGGCGTTTGTGTGAGGAGGTCAGACCAGCTGTGTGAAGTCTAAGTGAAGTCTGTAAACTCATTTAAAAATCTGTTTTGGAATTACTTTCTCCATCTGGTAGTGTAGAATAGTATAAGTGTGTTTGACTGATTGCCTTACTATGGAAACATGAAGTACATTTGTAGTTAAAACTCTGTAGTGAATTTGACCTTTCTACATTTTTATAACGATACTTCATAAAACTTGAATTACTGCCTACACGTATGCTTGAGATGTCCAGATGTAGTTTTTCAAATGTCTTGGGAACTTTTCAGCTCCTTCTCCTTGCAACTTGATTAGTCTTGTCAGCAAATATAGAGACACTGATTTAATAGAATAGACTATAGTTTTCATAGCTTTAAACTATTTGTATGTGTTAGTTTTTTGGTCTGTTTTTTTTTGATTTTTCAACAGAGGAGTATGGAATATCCCCTATATGGCTAATATATACTTAATTAAGGGACAAACTCTCAGATCAGAGATGAAAGAAAAGAACTACTTCATGCGTGATAAGTTGGATCCTGATATGGCACTCTGCAGGAATGCCAGGGAAATGGTAAGGTGTATCTATAACAGCCTGCTTTCAAATACACACATCTCTGTGTCCTGCTGTACTTCACTGCTTTACTTGATTGGTCTTGGTTGTTATATTTTACTTCTAATTAAAAGTACTGGCCAATTTTTGTGAGCTAGAACATTTCAGGTTTATTTTTTTAAATTGTTGGCAACAGAGATTTTTGCAAAGCCAGTGCACTGACTACATGATGATTTCTAGTTAAAATCCCTGAAAACTTCTGTTGAGGTTAAAATACCTTTCTCCCTGATGCAACCTCAATAGATGAAAGAGGGCTCAACTTCTTTACTGTGTTGGACTTAACAATGCATTTGAACCATCTCTATTATGCCGATTTTTATAGAGTGTGGAACTTGTAGCACACCAAGTTACAATACTTGCAGTTCTTTATTTAAGTAGATATATATTTAAGCTAATGAGGAGCAGTGTTATATAAAAAGCCTGAGTTATTATCAAATAGTAGGAATCTTCTTAAGGAGCATGAATTACTTATTAATTTTTCTAGATAGGTAAAGACTGTATCAGAAATGTGTTACTTGCATTAAGCTGTAAGTACTGAGAGAAAACTAATTTGTACTGTAAAGTTATGAATATGTAAATCCACATTTCTACTAATATTTACACTAGTTTCAGCACAGAAACAAATAAGACTTAAACCAGACCTATTTCCAGACACTATAGCATTGAAAAATAATTTTGCTGAATTGAACAAGAAAAGTTGGCAAGTATTAATTTTTTTATTCCCTCATAACAAGGCATGATCTCCTTTGTTTGTACTGATTCTTCAGAAAGTCCCCGTCTACTCCTATTGTATTCAAACCTTCTCAGCATCAGTTATTGCCAACCTGTGCTTTCCATGTGCTCATTAAACTAATCTGACTGGCTTCTCAGAAAATTGCTTTCTCTTTTCCCCATTCTCAGTCTGTGCTGTAGGATGGTTTGGTACGTGCTTGTTTTTGTATTGGCAGCAGATAAGAAGGGGCTGGTGGAAACAGCTTTGACATGTGTATTAAGAGCTTTGCTTGGAGATGCATGTTGTCTGTAAAGGCATATCAGCTACAGAGCAAAGGCTGCTATTTACCTGATGTAACTGTGGAAACCTAATAGTAGTCGGAAAAAGAGAAAGATTATGTATCAGAAAACTGATGTGATGATTCTCCTTCATTTTAGACTTTACAAAGGGAAAAAGACTCCCCTTCTTCGGAAACATTCCATATGCTCAGACCCCCAAAGGTTTTGCTTCATTTTTTTTTATTAATTAGTTATTATTACATGCAGTATTATTCTGCCACAGGAAGATACTTCTCCTCTGTCCACTTACTCTAATGAAATACTGCTCTAGCTTTCTCTTCAGTCTTCTAAGGTTCCAGTTTTTGTCAGGGACAGGCTCTTCATGAGCAGCACAAAGCATCTTAGGGAGGCTCGTTGTTTCCCCTGGGAATTTTCTCAGTTCTTCTGAGGTCAAGGTGTGCCGACGCTGTGCCTCTGTAGTTAGAACTGATTCAGCAGTCCTAGGAAGGAGTAAAGCTCAAATCACTAGCAGGTCTGCCAGGCACCCTCAGTGGCCACACTGTCACTTTAAGCTGTTTTTCTTGACCTAGGCCCTCCTTATTCTCCCTGCTGCATCTATTTTATGATTTGGTAAATGCCCAAAATTGGGCATGTTTAACATAATCATTATCTTTTTAACAGTTTAACTGTTTTTCAGACAAAAACTTAGAAGTACCAAAGTATCCAAATGGTAATGTCTTCATCTGCTGCAAATCCAAAAGTCACAAACATTTCAGAAATGAAGTTTTAGTCTGAAAAACTCTAAACTAAAAAAGTACCACAGAACCTAAATTTCTTTTTAAAATTACTATTTTCTACTACTATTTCTAATCAAGAGAGGTCTGTTAATATCTTCTGTTAATAGGTTGATAATAGAGCTGTATCTTACCACTATTTGATATCTTGCACATAATTATGTGACCAGATTTCAGAGTGCTCAGCTGTTTTTTATGCTGATCTGAATGTTCTTGGATGCTGCATTTGCAAATATCTTTTTATTTCAGGCCAATTCACCAGATGGATCATGTAGTGAATACTCTGAAATAAGTTTCTTGTTCTGACTTTCACGAGCCCTTTGATTGTTAGCTTATTCTTTCAGTTTTTAATCAGAAACTAAACCCTAGCTGTTGGTTTTCTTGGATGAGCATTTTCAGTTTGAGATGCTTCCAGTGTGTCTGCTTAGGTTTTCTGGAAGACAAATCAACCAATCACTTCTCTGTTTTTTTCCTTTCTCTAACTGTACATGATTTTATGTTCTCAACAATATACATTTCAGTTTAATGTGTTCAGAAAATCCATACAACCAAATGCTTGTAAACAAAAAATTCTGAACAGTAGCTGGTGATTAGAGTCAACCATTTGAAAATTAGGATGCTAAATGATCGGCATGTGTATAATGTGTGTAAAAGGGTGTGATATATTTTATGAAAGTGCAGTCATAAACAGACCTTTTTAAAACTTGGTACTTGCCAAGATGGGCAGTTTTGCTAATGACACTTTCTCTACTTGCAATAGGGTGTTTTCATGTACATTACCAACAGACACGAATTTGGAAGACTTCTTTCTACAGCCAATTACAATACCTCCCACTACAACAATGACCTCTGGCAGATATTTGAAAATCCTGTGGTATGCATCTAATTATTTATGAAACAGTTATGAACCTTTTTTTAAAAAAAAATAAAATATATTCTAAAAGGCATAGGTTTTAAAGACTTATACATGGAGAACATTTGTTTACTATGCACTAAATATTGATTAGATATTAAAGGGTGTTCTCTACAACCCATCTAAGCAAATGACAATATATCAATAAGGTAACTGATGAACAGAATAAAAAGCTGGAGATATGGTCCTGATGTAACAGGTTTCATGATTTTTGATATGATGAGAACCAGTTTGTTTATGGGTATAAGAAATTATTTAATTGTTTTGGTGCTTTCAGAAGAGCAAATGAATAGAATATAAATTATTTTTGTCACTTAAATTTATTTGTTCTGTTGTAATGTTTTAAAATCATGTTTTCTTAGGACTGGAAGGAAACTTATATAAATCCAAACTACTCAAAGATCTTCACTGATAATATAGTAGAACAGGTGGGTATAAGGAGTTTTCTAAAAATGTGTGGGACTGACTGATGCTAAATTTGCATACAGTAACTATTTCCATGCAAATGCTGTTTTGGTCTGTGACTGAACAGTTTTTTGTTGTTTTGGATCAGAACTGAATGTCTGCCATTTTGGTCTGTTTGATCCAGACTTCTTGCTTTCATGCACGTGATCTGATCAGAGCACTTGGGTTAGATGATCAGTTCTGTGACAATTAGGGACAGTGACTTAATGAACTTTGCCTCCTTAAGAAGCTGGGATTAATTGGTTTTGTGTTTAAAATAATGTGAAGTTTTAAACTGTTCCTCATAATAGCTTGTAATGTAGAGGATCAATTTTTTTATTTAGAGCCATAAGGCACAGAATGTGTGGGTACACTGATACAGCTGTTGATGCTGGGGAACGGCTTACAAGGGATCTTGTAGTTTTTACTTTTGTGAGAATGTACTTGTGGATCAAGTTTATAAATTTTGGTTTTTTTGTAGCCGTGTCCAGATGTGTTTTGGTTTCCCATATTTTCTGACACTGCCTGTGATGAATTGGTAGAAGAAATGGAACATTTTGGACAATGGTCTGGTGGAAAACACCAAGTAAGTGTCAGCCTATGTAAACATGACCTTAATGAGTGAGTGCCTTTACAATAGTAAGTCACAGTGTACTGCAATAAAAAACATCCCAAGAATTGCCAATGACCTGAAACCTTTGTGGTATCAAATGCTTAGTTTAATCTACCATGTAGCTGCTTGTTCACTAGATTTAGAGATATTCTTCAATTAAGCTTGTGGTGGACTGACCCTGGCAGGACACCAGGCGCCCACCAAAGCTTCTCTCTCACTGCCCTCCTCAGCTGAACAGTGGAGAGAAAATATAGTGAAAGTTTCATGAGTTGAGATAAGGACAAGGAGAGATAACTCATTGACTGCCATCACAGGCAGAACAGATTCAACTTGAGGAAATTAGTTTGCTTCCTATTTTGATTTGATTGATAGTATAATGAGCAATGAAACCAGATCTTAAACCCTTTTCCCCCACTCCTCCCTCCCAGGCTTAAATTTAGTCCTCATTTTTTCTACCTCCTCCTCCCCAGCAGCTCACGTAGATGGGAAAATGGGAGATTGTGGTCATCACACATTTTCTGCCACTCCTTCCTCCTCAGGAGGAGGACTCCTCACACACTTCCCCTGCTCCATTGTGGGTCCCTTCCATGGGGTGCAATCCTTCAGGAGCAGACTGCTCCAGTGTGGAATCCCTGTGGGGTTGCAAGTCCTGCCAGAAAAGCTTGCTCCAGTGCAGGCTTCCCATGGGGTCACAGAGTTCCTTGGCATCCACCTGCTCTGACATGGGGTCCTCCAGGAGCTGCAGTTGGATCTCTGCTCCACCATGGACCACTATGAGCTGCAGGGGCACAGCTGCCTCAACATGGTCTGCTCCATGGGCTGCAGGGGAATCTCTGCCCCGGCACCTGGAGCACCTTGTCCCCCTCCTGCACTGACTGACTCAATGAATAAAACCATTACCCTAATCATCTTTACAGGCAACACATCCAAATATTGACTTATCCTTTAAAAAATGTCCAATTTTTGCTCATTAATATTTCGGCATTTTCCCATGACAGCTGTGGAATTGCTGTACAGCAAGCTCACATATGCTCCCTTAAGTATTGCTTTCTTGCTAGTTCAGTGATTCTGCAGATTTCAAATAAATATTTGTAGAAATGCCAGAAATGTTCCATGTTCATATTTCAAGGCTATTTGTGGTGTTTGCATTAGGACAGCCGTATTTCTGGAGGTTATGAAAATGTCCCAACTGATGATATTCATATGAAGCAAATCGGACTGGATAATGAATGGCTGCATTTCATAAGAGAGTTCATTGCACCAGTAACACTTAAAGTGTTTGCTGGCTATTATACCAAGGTATGGATTTAAAACTTTTGCAGATAATTACTCCATGGCATGACTAAATTTGAGTATTTTACTGAATACACCCTATTTGCTGTTGTTGGGGGTTTATACATACTGTAGCAGTAGTTACAGATGAACATTGCTGATTTTTTTTAACTAATCTTGAAAAAATCCCACAAGCAGCTCACAGCTTGAAGTCTGACTGTATATTTTGTTTCAGGGTTATGCTTTACTGAATTTTGTTGTGAAATATAGTCCTGACAGACAACGGTCACTCAGACCTCACCATGACTCCTCTACATTCACAATCAACATCGCTCTCAACAAAGTAGGAGAAGACTTTCAAGTAAGTTGACAACTTACCAACTTAAAAAATGTTATCCTTAGAGTGTCTAATACTATTTTAAAACTAGAGGCCAAATGCATATTCTTAGAGACCAAGTTGAAAAGGAAAAGATGTGCATTGCAAATTGGGATTTATAACTCTTTGCTGTTTATTGACAAGTACTAAATTTGCTCAGTTGTAGAAATCAGAACTGTTGATGCAGTAAGGCTGAATTATTCAAACTGGTTTCAGGTGGTGGGAGAGAAGGGGGTTAAAGTAAAACTTTGGAGATGTTAGCCATTTCATTTTTAACATTTCTGAATTGCTACATTCCTGTACAGGTTTAAATAGGGCCAAGTTGACTCAAATGGCTTCTTTTCTGTAGAACTTTTTTAATGATTCTTTTTTAGATCAGCTGCAGAAGGAAAATTTTCAACTCTTTTACCTGTCTAGTTTTTTTCTGAGCTAAATTATTTTCTACTCTGATACTGATTCAAACAAAACAGTCCCCAGAGTATGGAGCTAGGCAGGGCAGTGGCAGTAATATCCAGCTTTACTAGTAGAGTAAGCCTGTTGTGGGTATAAACCTGTGTAATTCGTGGTTCTTAACACCAATAAATGTGCTTGCCCCACATATTACTCTAGAAAGCACATCTTCAGTTTGAAAGCAGCAGCCAGATTAATTTATGGTTTATTTAAATGTTAACCTGGATAGAGGTGCAGTCCTGAACCAAGGCCTGTGAACATGATTTGCTTCTCTCTGGTATAATCTACAGTAAAGATATTGAAGGTGTTTGTCCGAGTTGCTGCTTGATGGCTTGTTATCCAGCAAAGCAAGGGGAAATCTTTGATTGCAAATGCCTGTCTGTTATGTAATGTTCTAAAGATGGTATCATTTAAACAACATTCTTAAGGCATAGTAAAAGAAAAAATTACCAGCCTACTAATAATAGAAAAATATTTGAAGTATGAATATATAAAAAAGAACTTTATTAAAACATAAGATAAATGTTTGGGGGATTATTTTGTTTGTATTTTTGCTACAGGGAGGTGGATGTAAATTTCTTAGGTACAACTGCTCCATTGAGTCTCCCAGGAAAGGATGGAGTTTCATGCACCCGGGAAGACTTACACATTTACATGAAGGACTTCCTATCTTGAATGGCACAAGATACATTGCAGTATCATTTATTGATCCTTAATTTTATTTTATTTTTTGCCCTGTTCAACAGCAGTGTTCTTTACACAAAGATTTATTTATAGATTTCTTCTGGAAGGTGGTGAAAAAAGAAACTTTTAAGTTACTGTTTCTACACAACAAAGGTACTTTGGGCTAAAAGAATGAAAAACGGAAAATGTTTTAATATTGTTGAAGATTTCTCAATATCTGCTCTTGAGCCTTCAGTCACAAAGTAAACCTGTCCCGCTTGTTTTTCCATTCTGCTGTCCTAAAGAGTAGGCAAGGAGGGAAAATGGAAAAGCATAGTGAATTCATTTCTTCGTTGAAAAAAAGGAAAAAACCCAAACATCATCAGAAAAAATTATTGTGGTCTTCATTCAGTAAAGTGACATAGCTAAGGTTTGTGTGGTCTGTGTATTTGGTACCAACCAATGAAAAATCACAACATAAAAGCAGAATGAAGTGGATCTTGTTTACACTTGTTTTGAATAAGCAATAATTGCATATGCTGATATATACTGAAGGGAAACCATCTCTGTAGCTTGTTTTCTTAATTCATTTTCAATACTTAAATGTACACCTTTAGAAGAAAAAATAAATTAATTGCAGAGATGGAACAAGGGTTAAATCATTTATCTTAGGAAAAAACGGTTTATCATTTGTTTTGAGAACTCGTCCTGTTGAAAACTTACTTTTCTTCAGCAAGTGACCTTCATTTAAAGTGAGATATTTTTCTAAGTGTGTAATTGCACCCAATTGATACTGGAAATTTGATGTTTATTTTCAGAATGCTGGTAAATTGTAATAGGATGTTTTACAGAGACAATTTTCTACTCTTAAAATTACTTGAATTTTGTATCAGGAAAATGAAATGGTGGCAGTCTCTCTTTTAAAGCTAAGGGTCTTAACTTGACATTTATTTTAAAGAAATTGGTTTAAAATATTCCTACTGTATCTACTGTTTGTAATTTAAAGAAACTTGAAGCTAACTGTCTCAAAGTCTACCATGCCAAAATGCACAACATGGTGGAAAAACTTGTGAAAAATAAAGGGTAATTTTAAATTAATGTAACAGGTGTTACTTGACTGTATTAGGTGGTTTTTTGCATTTGCCATTGTTTTTACAGAAACTACATTTACTGACAAGTATTTTCTAATGATCTGTAGATACATTTAGATGGGAGGCTTCTCTAAGTGTCAGATTTTGGTTTATTTACTACTGAAATTATTTTTCATGTTTGTTGGTGCCTGTGTACCAAGCCCTAAACTACACTTTCAGAATGATCCCAGCAGGAATGATGGTTCTTGGTTTTGTTTTTATATTTTATTTGATGATCTAAACAGTACTTCACTTTTTACCTGTGACTCTGCAGAAGCTTTATGTCACATTGCCTAAACAGAAACTTTATTTTCAGTTGACAGGACTGGGAGAGGGTTTCAAAGATTTTTCTTTGATTGAAAATAAGCATGCCTGCTTATTTCCCTGCTTTGCACTTTTCTCTACTTAAAGTTAAGCTGAAGCAAATACAGCAAAGTGAGGTTACCTCCATGTATTAAAATGGGCTGGCTTGAAAGGGAATGGCTTTTGATGGGAAATTCTTTGCTTTCTTTTAATTTTTCTTTACACTGTCAACTTTTCCCTGTTTCGGGCTAATATTTGGAAATTGATATCCCTCAACTTTGTTTCCAGGCACGGAAGAGCTGTCTTAGTGCCTCTATCAATACTGCCTGTGCTTAGGCAAGCCTTACAGATAAGGAAATCTTCAGGCATTCAGAATGAAAGCAGCCTTTGTTAATCATCTTTTCCTCTGAATTTGCCTGTAGTCTCTTAGGCTGACTTAAAACAGAAAATATTTTTACCACTGGATCAATTACAGACAGTTTATTGTTATGAGGAACTTCCTTGGAAAGAGCTCACAAAATACAATCCTGTAGCACAGGGGGAGTTCTGCTGACTTTTTTTTTTAATCCTTCCCCATAACTTCTGTTTTAATGATGTATTTTTGTATTCTCAGTCTCTTATTTTTTTAATTTATATTGTTCCCTCAAAAAACATATGGCAGCTTTACTTACGGTTAAATTTTTGTTTGCAACTATCAGTTCACTCTGTCATGTAGTGGCACATAATGCTGTGTTTACTGTGCTGCACACTTGATGGAAAAGAAAATGTGTTTGCCATGCTCAAGTTACCAAGATTCTCACTTGTTTTTTCTTTTAATGAAGTATTTGCAAAAGCTGACAGCTGCCTTTCAGGAGGACAGCAATAGGTATGAAAGTGTTTTCATTAACTCCTTAGGAATAGAGACATGCCAGGAGGAAAGGTTTGTTCTGAACAGTTCACCAGAACTGGTTTGGAAAGCTTGTCCATAGTGCTGAGTACATGAGTTCACTCAGGGAAACAGAATTGTCACTGTTAGAATATTCTTTTTAAGTTTCATTAATTTTAAAAACACTTAGCCTCTAGTGTCTCCTTAACAAAGTTTGTTTTGAGGCATAGGAGATGTATGCATTAGAAGGAAAGCAGGAACCCTGATTCCAGCAGTGTGTGAGAAACCTCGGGAGTACAGGGATATAAGGGTGCTCTGCAACAGATGAGGCATTTGTAAAATGTTTTGTTTGTTCTGCTTTCCTCTAGCTTTGCTTTTCACTGTTAAGTACTTGAAGAGACTGTGGTGTGAGTAAGAGGGAAATATATAGGCTATTTTTGGTTAAAAATACTGAGTATAGCTTGGTTTTATTTCATATTTGTGAACTATTCCAACTCTTCTCCTAAAAATTGTTCAGGGCATTTAGTAGTATTTTAAACATTTAATATTCTTTAACATTGCTTTTGAACAAGTAATTCCAATATGTGTTTGTCACTTCATTGTTTTATTCCTAAAGGATTACTGTTTCACTTACTGTAAGTGGGTAGGAGTAAGACTATTACAACCCCCATAGTGTATGAAGTACGGAGATCGGGATATTAAAGAGACAGAAAAGTCTAGAAAGGACCTTGGTAATTCTTTCCTCCCATGTGCATGGAACTAGTTTTGGTTTTGCTTTTCCACTTAAAAGAACTTGTTCAGATTTTTCTTTTCAGCTACCGCAATGAGCTTTTTGAAGAACTTAAGTTTTGTTTGATTTATTTCTGACATGGCCTCTGTGGATTCAGTTCTGGAATGAGTAAGTATTTTTTTTTGAATCTTTGCTTCCCTGAATCCTCACTTTCTTGCCTGGCAGAGTAGGCTGCTCTGCTATTTTTGTGAGTGAAAGGGAACAGAGTACACATCTCTCTACATTTGTAGAACTGATATTGGTAGTTCTTAGAGATGAGGTTTGCACTAATAGAGTTAATTGTACAGTTGCAAGAATAAGTAATTAATTTATAACTACCAGGATTTTGTACCTAGATGGTGGAAGTGTCGCTTCAAATGGCTGTCCAATATAGTTTCTCAAATAGTTACTTCATCTCAATATAAAAAGTTTTTTTGAATCTGATGAAAAGAGAAGTAATTGGAAAGAGAAGTTTTTATCTACAGCAAAATATTAGGCCCTTTTCCTTTTTTTTTTTTTCTCTCCTTTCTTTCTACAAGTATCTTCCCATTTGACATATGGGTGAGATCTGTATAAATGCATCCTGCTTACAGGATGATGGCTGTCTTGTAGTGAATTTCAGGGCTGGGGGAAGGTAAAATGAGGAAGGGAAGGGTTGAAAGTTCAGAATTCACCACATGCAATTGCTTCCCTCTACTGTTTTATGGTTGTTGAATGTCTCAGAGTGCCTGAGGTTGACAAGGGAGATGTATAGTCATATAGGAACAAACTGAGTCAGTTACTAGTCCTCTTGCATAAGAATTTTGCTTAGTTGTGGAAGGAGTTACTCAACTACTAATGACTCTGCACCATTTTGCTTCTGTACTCCGTTGAGGGTGAGGAGCAGAGAGGAGAAAAGGAGCAGAATGAATTTAGTATAAGCTACTTCCTTACTACAATGTCTGTAGTTTAGACAGGGCATGAGAGTGTTGTGTTTTCACAGCTTCAGCTGGAGTGGCAGTTCATGTGAGCAGGACTGTAAGGCTGTGAGATGGTTACTATACTTAATACCTTAAGACATGAAGAACCTACCCTTCAGAGTGGGCTCGACTAGCACTTCAGGCTTTAAGCTTTCTCAGATGTGGTTACTAATCTCTCACAGTGTACAGTCATCCACTGGCAGTGTATGTGGAGAAGGCTTGCAACCTTGCTGTTTTCCACATTTTTTTTTCTTCCTTTTTTTCTGTTTTTTTTTTTTTTTGAGTAGTATTGTGCAGTTTTACCTTAAAGCTTAAAAAGCAAATTATATTCTCCATGTCACATAGCAGCAGAACTAGCAGAATAACTGCTCAGGTCTTGGTTCCTTAAAGCAAATTGCTGACTGATAACAGTTGTTATTCTTCTGTAAGGGGAAGATGTGTCTTACTGGTGGTGTATTTGAATGATGGGTCTTTCTCCATCCTCTTGTGGTAGCAGTTAGGAATTGGTGAGGGTACCTGAGAGAGTGAGCTGCATCCTGCTCCAGTCCCAATAAACACATTGATTACAGAGAAATTTAGAGTTTGCTGCTGTTGTCTGATTCACCTTAGTTACCCCAGGATGTGTATAAAGAGCTTAGAGAAAATAGGCTGTGCTTTGTAAGGATGAACTCTTCTGTTTTAGCTCCTAAATTGTAGCAAGTATCTGAGCTTATGAAGGATGAGGACTAGGGGGGTTAACTTGCTTTTTCCTCAGACTTCTAATGTAGGTATTGTGGTATTTAAGGCATTTTGTAAGAAATGCCTTCTAAAGAAAGGTACTACAGCATGACGTGTACACAATGCACGAGAACTTGAGGCAGAAATTAAGTATAAGCTACAAAAAGCTAGTTTTTATCTTTGGCACTACTGGGAGAATGTAAGACATGGGTGAGTACGCAGTGCAACAATGAACTTCTGGCCCAGCCAAATTTAGACTTATCATCTCTGAATCATTTTGCACATAGTGACTCACTAGGGAGCATTTGGTCATTCTTTAAAACACCTACTGTGTAGAGTAGTAATGCGTCCTGGGGTATAAAATAGTGTTTTGCCTTAAAATTTCTAGATCCCGCTGCCTCAGACTTGACTTTGCTGTGCCTTCATGAATTGTAGAGTTGAGATTTTGATAGGATTACTTAAAAAAGAGGAAATTATCAGTTCTTCTACTTCAATCACACATTAATTTGCATGAGAGCATTTTGGCCACATGAGTGATGAGTTTTTGCTTCTCTTAGACTCTTTGCCTGTGCCCCCATCGCTCAGGCATACATGTGCACATCTCTTTCCATCCAAACCATGCCCCATTTGTGTCTCATGTGTTTGCCAGATGTCAGCTTTCCTGCAGGGACAAAAAAAAAAACAAACATGGGTGCCCAACGGCTCTTGCATAAATGCAGGCAGAAGCAAGGGAGGCAGAGACAAGGGATCCTTATTTTAAAGTATTCTTGAAATGCAAACTTTTGAACTGGTAATGAAAGATGCCTTAGAATCAGAACTAGAGAGCTATTATATATCAGGGGTATAACTGAGTTATGCTCTGTAAAACAGCACAGATGACATTTCCTGATTTTTTTTCTCGTCGTTCATACAGCCAGTGGGATGAGATGGATACAGAGGGCTCCAGGCAAGAGCAGTTTCTTGGATCCCACAGGCAAGTCCTTCATCCTGACCTGTGGCAACAGTGGTGGCTGTTGGAGCAGGTGATCACTGCCATGTTTCACTGTTATTGTGTGTATTTCGTGTTTGTTTTTTTTCCCCCATAGCCTGGCTGTATCTTGGCCTTGTTCTGCAAATAGGATTTTTTTCTTTGTGCAGCTCAGACTTGGAAAAAAAAAATCCTTATTCTGAAAATTAGGGCACACAGAAGAGTACACAGGGCTTGATTTTTCTCTAAATATCACTGACACAAAGGGAATATGAATATGAACTTTGCATGAATTAATTGATCCCTATTAGTTGTTTAAATAGCAAAAGAAGGAAGAATGAGATATATTTAAGCTTGAACACAGATGTACAGGAAATGATATGCATTTTTCATCATTAGGTAGACATAATCTGCCTGAAATTATATGGACAGGAAAGGCTGAATGGACGTCCCAGTATGTTTCCAAAATAGCTGTGTAGGTGTTCATGAAATGTTCTTTGAGCAAATAAATGGATTTGTCCTTGGCAAGTTATTCCCATTTTTATTTACTTTTAGTCTGAAGGGGACAAAAGCACATTATAAAGCTATAGCAGCATTCAAATGCTGGGCATCAGGAGCTTGGAAAAAAATAAAAACAAATTGAGATTATATTGCAGAGAAGAAGAAAACTTTGCAACCATTAAGACAACACAAGTATTCCTTACATGGAGTATTTTATAACCGAAACCTGGAGATGGCACTTGAGGAATGTCATCAAAATACCACAGACTGAAGACCTATTTGTTTTTCCCCCTCTTTTTTTAAGAGAACCTGTAGGAGCAGGCTGGAAATTGTACTGTGGCATCAGGGCTTGATGGGCATCCAAGCAGAGGCACTGAGATGGAGCAAAGCCTCTGGATGAGGGAAGACTGGTAGCATATTCTGTGTTTATTCCACGGCACGGATCAGGGTGGTTTTACTATGCTCTTTTTGTTTGGTTGATTTGGGGTTTTTTTGTTTGTTTGTTTGGTTTTTCCAATTGGACAATGAAAGAAGCTAATACAGTTCTTGAGCAATGTAAATCACTGGAACTATAGAAATGTGTTAACATATGAGAAGTGAACACTTCTTTCTTTCAGAGAAATAGATAAAATACATAATCTGAGTGTTCAAATATAAAGAAATTCCCGTTTACAAAGTGTAACAGATCTGCAGTAAGCAAATCTTACTCTCTTTGCTGGAAATACCCTTACAGAATTATTTGATTTCTTCAAATAATGGAGTAAAATATTCACAAAGTAAAACTTCAGCTCTTTGCTAACGCAAAAGAAATTGGTCTCATAAGGCTGAAAAATACTTCCTTGCTGCACAAAGAAAATTTAGAGAATACCCTTACTGTAAGTAACTCATACATAAATTCTTCTTCTGTACAGTTATTTTATAAATATTCCCATCTGCTTCTCTTTTATTTTTGATGTGTTTATCTTTAAGCTGAAGATTTTATGTGCAGCGTGATGTATTGTAATGCTGCTTCTTTACTTCAAAGATAAGCCAAGAAAGCTCTCTTGGACTGAACATCTTCCACAGAATATTTGCTCATGATAAGGATTTACAGCAAACTTTACTAGATTTTTATCTTTTCTCTTTTAAATGTCTAAGAAGTGATGATTGTTTGTTGCTAATGATAAAGATGTTTTCCTTTCACTACTGAAACTTGCAGATCTAAAAACACCCCACAAAACTACTGAAGAAAACTGGATTAGGATTTAGTTTTGTCTTTTACCAGGAAAGAAATAAAAGTTTGTGGTCTTATTTTTTTGGTTTTGTTTTTCTTTAATAATGGAGCCACATAATTGTATATGAAATAATATTTTAAATCCAAATGCATAGGAAATAGGTTAGAAAAACTGAGTAAGCTAGTGACAACATCGCATATCATGGAGTACCATTCATGCAAAAAATAGCATTAATTGTAGTGTCTTATTTCAATCCACCTGCCAAACTGCAATGGACAGTGAAATATATTGATCATGTCAGAAGTTAGCAGATCCTAACTAGTCTTTTATTTTTTGCTGTAAGAGGCTGAATTCCCAGTGAGATCTCTGCTGTCATTTGACACATTTAGCCAGCTGAAGCAATGAGAATTATTTATAACCCAACTAATTGTTTCTCCTACTCCATCTTAAGTTTACTATTTGTTTCCTTGCCATCAGCTTTTAGATAAATTTGATTATTTTTTGACTTGACTGTGCCACCTTCTGTGCATGTTGCTTGGTGGAATGTCTCATGGTACAAGCAGAGTACTAAGATATGGCATTTCTCCATCCTTTATGCCAACTTTTTTCTTGAATCCAGTATTTTCCGAAATGCCTGTGGTCCACTGGTAAAGCAATTACAGAGGTGCCTGCAGTCCTTCCTTACCACTTTATGAAACATTTCCCTACTTCTCTTGGATTCCTGGAAATTGGTTGTAGATACAGAGCTTCTTTCTGCATTCCCACATGGCTTTATTCCAGGGAGCCCTCTGTATTAAGTGAACCTCGATAAAGAGAATATTCTTCTTTTCAGCTAGCTTTCCTACTGCCTAAGTTTCGAATTATGAATGTTTTTCTTTGTAAAAGAGTGGTGTGGGAAGGGAGAAAACACTCCCAACAACACAGCCAATACCACTGGCAATAAAAATGCTACTTAAATGTGAAGCATGGTTTCTTCATGGTATGCTCCTCTGGGCTCTAGTTTCTCTCTGTTTCCCTCCCTCCTTCAGTTCAGAAATAAATAAATTCAAACGAAATGCCAAAGAAAAACTTTTCTTTCCTTTTTAGACCAGCAATAGGTTAAGAACTGTGTAAAAACTTTCACAGATAGTGGGCTAATGGCTTTGCAGTGTCAATTTTGTATTTATTTATCACTCAAGAAATTATTTGAAGGTGTGTTGTAACTCTTTGAACTGAACTGCTGCCCTCTTCAAGTTGGAGTGCATTATGCTTTGTTAAATGATAATACATGAAACTCAGAGAAGGCCCTCTGAATATTTAGTGGTGCTTTCTGTGCTCATTTTCTTGAGAAGCTGGAGCAGACGGCTATTAAAATTCTCAAATTCACTAAACTTAAACGAAGAATAATAGCAGCATGAAAAAATGCCTATAATTTAGGAGTGAGTTTTGGATAGTCCTACAGTAGCCTTCTGTCTGCTAACCTTCTAGTGATATATCCTGCTATCTTGGAGATGCATTGCTTAAATATACCACAGCAACATGATTTAATTAATTCGGTTGTTACTTAAAGTGGCTCACAATAATAATCTTTAAAATTCTGATAAAGACTGAATAACAGTAATTTTAAAACAACTAAAATGACACTATGTATGAAAAATAGTGAGATCTGTTTTGGGGTCATGCCTGCAAATTGCTGAATTTCTGCACATCTGACTTAGGTAATTTCCAAGAGGTATCTTTTCTCAAGGTCATTTTCTGATCTGTGCATTCTGTAAAATCTGTTCCGTAATTTACTGGGGAGGTCAAAGTATTTAACCTAGTGAATAAAAGTATGAGCAGATAGACAGTGGAAAGAAAAACTGCTTTGCCTTATGTATTTTTCCCTGGTGAGCAGAAGTTCAAGATAAAATAGTGCCTTTATACTGTGTCTGCCATCCTGCAGACAAAATTGAATTTTACAGATACTTGTTAAAAACAGGATGGGGTCTGGATAATCGAAATTAGGACAAAAATCATAGCTGCAGAAAGACTTCAACAGAATAGTTAAGGTACAGCTATAGAATTAAAATATAGCAATATTGTCATGTTTGGACAGTGTGTAGTTGGACATGTATACCTAAAGGAAAAAAAAAGGAATGATACTTGCATACCCACGTTTTTAGGTTGTGGTTGTAATTTATAACCTGAGAGAGGATGAAATAGTGTCTGGTAATACAGCAGTACTTGTACAGACTTTCATCTAAATGCGTCAAAGTATTTTGTAAGTAGATGGGAAAACTGTGGCTCAGAAGGACTGATTTGTTCATACCATTTGGCAGCAAATCTGGGAAGAGACTGCAGAGTCTCGGTTTTCAGTCTTGGCTTTGACCTCCGACTAAGTGACTCAGTTGCCAGGTGAGCGTCCGTAATTCATCCGACCGCCTTCCCGGCAGCCCTGCTCGAGTCTGGGGGCGGTGGGGCTCTGAGGACGGGCGTGCTTCACATACCAGACAGCGCTCTCTGCCAGCTTGATGTGCAGAGCAAGGAAGAAAGACAAAACTCTCCCAACAAGCTGATGTCTAGTGCGGGATCTCTTCCCTGGTCCTATTCTGTTGCTTTCTAAAAATGTCTTCTGGTATGAAACCAAAATCTCCTGGACTGCAGGAGCCAAGAGTGACAGCAGCCAACAGTGATGTGGGAGCATCTCTTCCCTCTTGTCTACGGAGAGGCCTCCACCTCCCTACACTATGCACAGTCTCTCCTGTACCTGGCACTTAAGCACAGGTTTTACATTCTGATGAAATGCTACCTCTGACTGCTGTGCTATTGTTTGAACATTAATATATATGGGTTGTGTTAATATATGATGGCCCTAGTAACTTATTTATTGTTTTCCTAGATGTTGGTTGGATGTGCCATTTTGGTATGCTGCATATGGTAAGTATGAAGTTGCCTGGGAGGTGTGACCCCTTTTTCAAGCCTTTCTGCTAGTTAGTTGGATGCGAGAAAATAATAGTTACCTCCCAGAAGTAAAATTCCATCATGTTTCTTTGAAATTATTTACTTCCAAATATTGGAACACTTATTTTATTTTTTGTGGTGTTCTTTGTTTTTGGTATCTTCAGTTCTTACAAGGCGCTGTCAAATATTTCAAGTGACCACTGACATATGATTTTGATTGTACCTTTTCAAAGTTAGGTCAGAAAAATAATATAGAACTTAAAATTATATTTAAAAAGAAATATTCACACAGAACCATTTCTTGAAGTTTCTTAAGAAGAGGTAGCTGGATAGAGCCATTTTTATCTGCTATAATGTGATGGATTTCCTTACTCATTTTAATCAAGTTGGCAAAATTTAAATGGAGGCTCTGTGTACTTCAGTGAGTGTATTAACTGTGTGGTTTGTAGGCTGCAGAGCAAAAGGAAAAGTTTTGTACATTTTCTACCTTAAAACTGTAAAATGCTTATGCTATTATTTTTATACATAATCATTGTTAACAATAATTTTATTTCCTTTACCCGCTCTGGACTAGAACTTGGGCTGCTGACTAATAGAATGTGAAATCTTTGTGCTATCTCCTATGTTCTCTGTTGGCAAAGTTCAGTTATTTCAGTGTAATTTTACTGTCAGAGTAAGTCATTATTAAGAGAACAGGCAATTTTTTAGTGAGTAAAGCCAGTTTGCATGCTTTGGATTGGATTTTAAATTTATGGGTGTGGCAGAACAGCAGAATTGTTTTCTCAGTATAAGTTATTAACTCCCTCTTCTATGTGAGCTAAAATTTACAGTTTTGAATCACATGGAGCCTTTTCATGCTGTAGGATTTCCTTTCCACCTGTGGTGAATGGGAAGAGCGTTTTGAATATAATAACTGAAAAAAATTAAGAAATTCCAAAACTAGCCTTAAAAACTAATCCAGAAAATAATCCTTATTTTGTTTGGTGGTTATTTAAGGTTTTGATCCTTCTAAATGCACTAAAGAATAAAGGAGCGTAAAGGAACCATCTTTCTTATAAGAATGGAAAATGTAGCAAGTATCTTTAATTACAATGGGACTTCTGTGGTTGCTTGCACTGAGTCAGGTTAAAGACGACTCGCAGGGCAAGGGGGGGGAAGAACAACTTTCTTTACAAAGAAATCAGGTTGTTGGAAATACAAAGGTACATCGAGTCACCCTTGTGCCACGTGTCAGCACTGTTTCACAAATACCACAGTGCTGCTCTTCTGCTGGATTGCCCTATAGCACTCTTCAACCACAGCTGGGCTGTCAGCTGGGTAAATCATACTGTGTTTATATTGAGAGGTCACTCTTGGTCAGGAACAAATGCAGATCTGGCAGTCCAGACAGTTTTGCAAGTACGAAGCAGTGTGGGAGAGATTAGTGTTTCATCACACTGGTGGAAAGTTTTGAGATGCAGAGTGGGTTCAGTGTCTGCTGGGCTGCTGCGTGGTTGCTGGGAGACCTCTTTATTTTCATTGCTCTGCTTTCCCTCAACAGCCATTCTTGCTGCAGGAACACAGGAGGAGTGTGGATGCAAGAGATGGGTCTGCTGCACTGTTGCCAGGGGATCTGCTTCCTCTATCACCCGTTCAGCTTTGCTGGGCTCGGGTGACATGGCTGGGAAGAAACACCAGAAATGTCCTGTTGCCATTTTTAGTCCCTACTGACATTTATAGCATCAGGCGCAGAAGATGTTCCTCAGCACTGACTGAATGAAGACTCTAAATCAAGAGCTATATGGCTGCTAATAAAGCGGCTGCTTACTCATCCAATCTTGCCTCCTTGCAAATTCTTAACATCTCTGGTCAGGTTTCATTTCCTAGATGTATGGAAAGTGTATATCCATCAAGGAAGGTGCCTTTAAGGACAAATAAATGTGTGTAGTGTATTTTATTTGAATTGTCATTTGGATGAAAGCACTTTCAGAAATGACTTTTTAACTGGAAGACTGTTTCAGAGCTGAAGTGATTCAGAGGAAGAATAAAGCCTATGAAACTCACTTCAAGCAGGGCTGAAAAGAGGCAGTAATTTGTTTCTTGCTCCATTATATAATTTGACAGTAGGTTAAATGTGCTTTCAGCTGCAGAACCAGGTCTTCTAAAAGCAAACAGATTTTTCTGTGTCCCGAGTCAGTGAGGGGTGTTGGCTCCTGTGTTTGCAGCCCACGAGGAGGAAGCTAATCTCAAAGGTGTGTGCCAAAGCTCATTCCTGGGGACAGAGACCATGAGTCCTGCCTGCTGCCAGGCTCTGGGCTCTCCCAACCCTGGCAGGAGCCTCAGCCTCATGCAGAGAGGTGCTGGGAAGTGGAAACCAGGACATGGGTGCTCTTTGGCAACATGCATCTCTCTCTCTTTTTATAAGACAGTAAAACCTGGGGTTTACTGCCTCTCACTTTCACCTTCCCAGAACAGAGTAAATATTTACCCTGAATCTCAGTGTTTGGAAGTCTGCCCTGAAGGTGTGTATGTGTAAGGACTGGACAGGGAATAAGGAGGAATGTTTTTGTTAAAGCGGCTGCGGAAGAGAGAAAAGTAGCTGCTTTTTTTTTTTTTCTCCTTATCCTCCCACAGCAACAAGATCCAGCAAAATTACCTTTTCAGAAAATGCACAGATTTGCTTTAAAAATTTCTTTCTGCTTCAACATATTTTCTTTGCCAGCTGGTCTCTGGAATTCATTTAAATTCATTGAGTCAACAGCCACTGTAGTCTAAGCATTACTATAAAAATTTCCAGGGACTTTAATTTGACTCCTTGCGTTATCCTGATGCTTAATCAATGGATCAATTGTGGCAAGAAAGATTTCAGAAATTTGACTTTGTTTGCCAGCACATGGCAATTTCTGATCTAAACTTGATAATTGTTAAGGGAAAATGGTGGCTTTTACAGGCTTTATTGGACAGATGTATATGAATGCTGATTATGCTATTGTGTAGATCTCAACTGACTGCTAAAAAGCCAGTCTGGAGTTGCTTTTCTGGCAGTTTCTACTTTCCCCATTCCCTTGCCAGAAATGTACTTTCTCTCCTAGTCTTTTATTCTACACAGGTGCTCTGTTGATGATCTTAGAACACAGGCAGGGAAAAGCCCCTTGTCATAAATATTTCCTTTTTTTCCCACCCCTCTTTGGCACTGAAGCATTTGGCCACGTCTCCGTGTTCTCTTCCTACCAGTATTGTTTCCAGATGTTTTCTTGGTGCTTTTTTCTCGTTTGCATTTGGATTGTCGCGTATCATTAGTACTCTGTTTTCTAGAGGGAAGCTTTTGACTTGGTAACAAGAAGACATGAACCCAAACCACAATTGTCTGACCTCAGCTTCCTCACTTTGAGGTTATGTTTGGATTTAAGATGTTGATTTGGCCCATAGCAACAGTCAAACCCAACCACAAAGTGCATTTCTGAATTCAGAGGTGGATTTTACCAATGAGTCAAGACTACCAGCTTATTGCTTCATGTTGACTACATGCAGAGTCAAATTCTATTGCTAAGGATTTAACCCCTTTTTTGTTTGAAACACTGCTACTGACAACTTGCATCCTCAGAAGAATTAAGTAATCTGAAAGTATGTGCTTGATGTGATTTTGCTCTTGAGGGCCATAAATATCATGACAGGACAGCAGATGGTCTCACTTCATAGGCTGGAAGTGAGACCATCTCTCCCCAAGGTCTTCACTGACCGTGGCACAGACCCGAGTTGTGCTGCTCTGATAAGAGGAATTGGAGCTCAGTTTCTGCTTGCAGCTTACTCAAACACTTCCCTTAGCTCTGTGCGGTTCCTGGAGGAGTCTTGGGGGAGTCAACCTTACTGGAGTTACAGATGTGACAGTGCTGGGGGCTTTGCAAAAAGCATTATCCGTTACCAATGTAAATACCAAAACAAGCCCTTTCCCCTTGTTCCTCACAGCTCTCACTACTCGGGAATCAAGCACAGTAAAAGGAGTATGGTCTTTTCTTATAGCCTAGGTAGTCCTATCCTGTCTTCTGGCTGTTGCCTCTGGCATGAAGAAATCAAATTTTAGTTTCCCAGTTTTTGAGTGGTGTCTGTGTTTTGTGAGCCACTGGGTCTGGAGCATTTTCTGCTTCCCACTGATGGGGAATGTACCTCTTTATCCCATCTTTAGGAAGTGGAAAAGTAGCTGGAGAACAAACCAGCTACATGATATCCTAAATCAATTCAGCCACAGTTCAGTATATAGGTGGGTCCCAAATTCAGTCTGATACAGAAATAGGGACCTGCAGCCCCCAACTGACAAAAACATGGGTAGTGTCACACAAGGGACAAACATTTAACTGTGTTATAACAAGGTTGTTGAAGATGTATGCACCTCAGCCTAGCAAGGGAGAGGCCTTCCTCAGATTTCAAGCAAAAATAGTTTATGACTGGGGATCCTCAAGACTGAAGCCCCAATGTCAGGCAAACAATTAAAAAAAAATTCAATCTGCCATTAAAACCCGCTGAAAAAGTTAAAGAGCACTTTTTATGTTGTTCATTCCAGCAAACTTCATGTATCACCACCCCTTCCTCAGCTGGAAGAAAGCAATAAATAATATTTTGCAAGCTGTGGTTGATTTGGCAAGATGCAGATGTTTGTTCCTATGGAATAATTTCCTTTGCAGCAGACGTGTCCCTAAAGTAGTCCAAAAGTGATTTTATCTGAAGAACAATGTTGCATTTACATGATTCACACGGATTTAACTCATCTGTGCTTACTCCATCTCAGCTGGAGGGAGCAAACCATGCCCAGATTTCTCTTGATAGGGTGAAGGTGTGAAGGAGCACAAGAGCTCTCCCTTTTTCCGGCCCACAGGAGGGCAACATCGAGCTGCAGATGAAACAGGAGCTGCCAGAGCAGGTGAACAATTTACTACGTTAAGAATCAGTGAATTGAAATGTATTAGCTAATTTAGAGGTATTATAGACTGTGGCTATTTAGTGCTATGTCACTCTGCATCTGCTCTGGGTTTGGTTGTGTTTGTGGTTAATCTGTAATTGTTCTAAATTGCTTTTGTCATCTGTGGCCAAGAAGAATGTGTTGTCAACAATAAGACAAACTTGTTTATTAGATGGTAGCTCTGTGTTTTTTTGTCATGTTTCTCTTTCCAAACCATATTGCATAATAGTGTGTTGAGGAAAATGCACTATTAGGGTTATGGGTTTGAATTTTGGCATTATCTAAGAGTACCTGTATGTTAAGGACTATGTTACATGAATCACAGGCTGGGAAATTGCATGGCATGAAATTCAGTTATTTTGCCAACATATGAGCTATATGGTGCAGGTGGCTTTCAGTAAGTCACAGCAGTGTAGCAAAGGGAGGGGTACAAGGTGTCCTGTTTTGCAGTAACCTGTAGTCTCCGTAAATTCTGATCACAATCTAGAGTGAGGTGCTTTGGGAGACTGAGGAGCCAGGCTTTGGAGAAGCTAGGAATTGAGGCAGATATGCCAGATCCTAAGAGGCTGGGAAGCCAGATCAAAGCGAGCTTGACACTCACCCCTTCCGAGTCTCTGGATACATGATGTTTTCAGGGTGCAGTTGGTTACTATAAGAAACCATTTCTTCCTCTATACAGATAGTGGAATTAGCCAGAAATAGTAAGTGGGGGCAAAGGCACATCAGGGCAGGAGTGGGGGCAGGTGTTTGGTATCTTTGCCTGTGTTAATGCACAGGGAAGAGCGGTCCAAGAAGTAGCTGTAGCGCTGTATCTACCTCAAAACTTTGAGCTAACCAAGTAGAATGAGAGCACCAAGCATCGTGCTCATACATGAAAGGGTGTGGAGAACTTTGGAGAGGACAAGATGAACAGGCATTTCCATGCAGAGACCTGAGCTGTGGCCTCAATCTGGATGAAGAAGGCAGGATTTTTTGTTTTATTATGGGCATATAGAGATCTCTATATTGCTATTGCATGAGCCCTTTGTATAGATGAAAGGGGAAAAAGTAGTAAATAATAAATGGCTAAAGACCTAGTAAGGAAGTGCAATATGTAGGGGCTTACTCTGCACTCTGGTGCCCATTTACACTGGAGGATGTTGAGCTCTGGCTGAACTGGTGGTAAGAGGTAAGCGCATGGAGAGAGGGACAGTGACCAAGTGAGGGTCCTTTATTGGACCAACTGATCCCTCTTAGGCTGAGGGAAAGTGCAAGTTTTTCATTGATGTTTATGGTATGACTAAGAGAACTTCATTCAGGCACTTTGGGGACTCATGGAGGCAACATTGCCAATTAAAACAAAATTTATAGTTTAGAAACTCCCCTCCTCCCCCAGCTATATAAGCTAAAAGCATTTTCAAAACTGAAAACCAGTTACAGGAGTCTGTAACAAGACATGGATTTTTGTGCCAAGTTCTATGATTTTGCAAGTGGGTAATACTTGTAATCCCTTTTTACCGTTCGAAGCAAGAAAGAGCAAATGAGGCCTCCCCCGGCCCCCTTTTCTCCTCTTTCTTCCCCCATGGGAACTCTGGGAATATATTGGCATGTGCTAAAACAGCTTTGACAGGACATTATAGATGGTGGATTGGTGTGTAAAAGATACATTCTACTATTTTATTATAAAGCAATTGTTTGGATGTGTATCACTTCTAGTTTAGCCAGAGACAGATACGTAAGTTCATATAGCCAGTAAGATTAACTCTCTGTGAATTGACATTTTGGGAAACTATCAATCCTGCAAATACTCAAAATAATCTCACGTAGAAAACAGGCTTGTGTTCATTTTGCTTTTATTAGCATGTGACCTTTTTGGGTCCTTAGGAGCCAAAGTCTTGCATTTGAAAACCATTTAATGAAGAAGAAAAAAAAGAGTCTGGAAATGACCTGATCTTCAAACCTACTCTGTTGGCCTTGCAATTAGGCTGGTATGTTGACCATTTTGTGCTACCAAGTACTCGTGAGTGTTTTCTAGCTAGGTTTGATCTTTTCAATTGAAAAATATTAACGCATTTCAAAGTGAAACACATGTTTTTGTATGCATGTAGTTGTGTTTGTGTATAAACTCATTGATTTGAATTAGTTTTTTGGCCTCTGGACCCTTGGTATGTATGCCAGGACTAGGCTGTGATTCACTGCTCTTGAGACCTTCTGCAGTAACTACGAATGTGGCAGAAATCCATGCAGCTGTAGCTCTTCCTTATTCAGGGTAGGCAGAGCCCAGGTCAGTGAAGCATATGAAAGGATTAAAAAGATTAACTGATGTTTTCAAATTCTGTCACTGAAAAATTTGTTCAGCACACCTCCGCTCACAGGCACACACAAATTGTTCTCCTAAGAAGGAAGTGCTCAGCATGCACTGTGTCCTCCATCTGTAATCTCTTAGCCACCCAGCTTCCGAGCCCTTGAACACTCCCAAATGATTTGACATTCATTCCCTAGCAGTGACTTTCTACTGTGGAAGAGGAGTCAGGAACTCCACAAGGGGTTCAGGGACTAGTATTGTGTGACTGTAGGCAGAACCCTGAGATGCACCTGTGAAGGGCTGAGGAAACTAAGAACTTTGTAAAGCAGGGCTGTGGGAGTCTCAGGAGGGCAGATGGATTTATAGGAAGCTGCACATCATGGCCATGACCTTGGGTCAGCCACGGAGGGTAACAAGCAGAGTTTGTACAGCTAAAAAGCACAATTCCTACTACAGAAAGAGGCAGTTGTTGTTTATTTTTGACAAGCAGAGACTGACATTCTTCCACTGTGTCTTATAAATCTTCCCATGATGCAGCTGTGTGTCACAAAGCAGCAAGCCTGCTCCCTGAATGGGAGTAGGGACATGGACAGAAACAAGCCTACCCTGAGCTCTGTCACTGTATTAGCATGACACTGCTGAGACAAAGTCCTGGAGAGAAACAAGTATGTTAGTGTGGGCTCTGGGCTGCCCTCATGGAGTCAGATGGGCTTTGGATCAGATCACGTGGCTTGTGCCTTTCAGGGCACAGTGAACCCAAGGTGGCTCTGAGTGTCACAGGTAAGTAAAAGACAACTTATTTATCTAATTGTGAAAAAGGATGAGAAGTTCTCAGGTATGTATAAACACCCTAATTCTCCTGAAGTGCATGATGATGTATCTCCTATAAACCTCTTGCTGTAGAGTTTGGTACTTGACAGGTTGTGATGAATTGAATTCTAAACTCCCTAACAACCCTAAGGAATTAAAATCTAAAGCTTTGGATCATCAGTGTAAGAGAAAGACTGTACATCTTAACTTCATAGAGTTCAGAGTTCCTTTCCTTCTGCAATAGTGGAAATTTCTTTAAGCAGGGGTGTCACTTTTAGGTTATTTAAATAATGTGTCAGAAGAGCAGGGGCATGATTGATGAGTGGGTGGAGGATAACTGTTATTTATTTACTATTACAGGCTACTAGAAACCAGAGACGGATGTTTTCATTACATTTTCTGTCTTGAAAAGATGGTAAATTAAGGGTGGTCCTAGATAGCAAGGTGCTTTTCAAAAAAAAAATAGCAAGGGTACAACACTGAAATTGATGTATTAGTCATTCTTCTCTTTGTCCTCTGAAAAATGAAAATGCTGCCTGCTGGATTATGGAACTCTGCTTATGTTGTCATTTGTCATGAAAAACTGTGCTTGCTTTCTCCACCACCTTTGTTAATAATTGATACCTATTCTAAGATCTAAACACACAGTATTTGTGTACTGGCAGAAAAACCTCCAATAGAGAGCCACAGATAATAAAATAACCTTTTGTTAAGCCTTTTCTACTGAGATTTTGAACAGAAATGTCACTTCTAGAGAAAAATACATATGAAAACATTTAATAATGAATAGTCAAGGAACTCACATATCTGAAAACAGTAACTACAAGGAACATGGGGTGCTCCCATTTTGGTTGTTTAGATGTCCCTATAGATTCACTTTATCTTATTAGTCCAAAATATCTGCATTGCTAAGGCAGAAAACAATTGTTTTCAAAAGCAAATACCATAAAGGAAGGAACGAAATCAACTTCTACTTAATGTTTCAGATTATCTAAATTTTTTGAGGATTGGTCAATCTAATTTCCAAGAGCAATTCTCCGTCCAGCAAATATAGGTAAGTCTGTCCTCCCAGTTGTCAAATTGGAACCACTAGGTGCAGCAATATGCCAGTGCTGTTTGAGCAGAGCTGCAGAGCTGGTGTCTGGGTCTCCCTGGGAATTCCTCTAAACAAAGGGAGGGATGACCAGAAATCAGTTCTTGACTGCAGGATCAGTTATTTGGTTGCCAGTACTCCTTTATCAAATAAGGGAGCCATAAGACTATGAGCTGCAGTGTCCTTTCTTTGTTAGACACAATACCACTGTCTCACAAACTCAGTGTCCTCGAAGAGCTGGTAAGGATTAAATACTTTTAATTTGAACTGACTGGATCCTTTTCCCTTAGGAATTCTATAAACAGAAGTACCTGACTTTAGAAAGCCATTCTAGATTTTCTTTTGTTTGAAAAGCTGTTCTTTCAGATAGTCTGTTGAAATAAGGAATTCTCTTTCATTTCTTCCTAAAAAGAACTTCTGCTAAATGTCAGCAGAGGTGGAAACTATGAGTTCAGTGTGTGCACAAACAGCAACACCAGCACTGGCACTGAGCACTGGTAGCAATACTCAGCTTTGTTTTGAAAGGGCCACCTCCAGGAGCAAAAGGCAAGTTCAACAACACAGCTCTCATATTTTCCAGAGTTTGATGTGAGTGCTGGCAATTTCCATACTTTTAAGACGCATTACATAAAGCTAGAGAAGGAAATGCCACCAGCAAATGTCAGAATAAAATATTTGCACCCAGCTCTCCTTGGGTATGGCTGGCTTGCTTTTTTCACATCACGGCTATACTCGTTAAAGCGAGGTATTCTGACTATCATAACAGTGGAATTGTTTACAGCAAACAGTTTTACAAACCCTAGAAAAGGACAAACAAAGTAGGTGGATTACTAGCAGTTCTAAATGCATATTAGAGGAATTCATATTAAAATCCTATCAACACATATTTGGATGAAGGCTAAAATCCTAACTCAAGGTAGGGATAAATATCCATTTCCTAAATTTTAAGAATTAATGAATATTTGTTCTGTGCATTTCATTGGTAGTCATACATTTACTGAGGTTTTTCTATGCTTGCTGTCTTCTACATAGATTTATATGGCACACGTTTACCAATGAATAGATTTTAGATAGTCTCACTAAGTAAAATCCTGTGAGCACTATCATCTTTCATGAGTAAGTTATGCACCTAGCTCTGTAGCCTCTAAAAATTAACTGCATAAACCTCACTCATTAAAAATAATTGCTAATCTCAATCTATTATTTTCCAGGGATACTGGGCTTTTTCCTGTATATATATTTTAAATATTAAAATACTGAAGGTATTTTTGTGGGGCACATACATTATGTAAAAGTATTTCTGCATTGGACACCTTAAAATCAATCCCTTCTTACTCATTAAAATAAATGCATATGTTGGCTGGTCTGTACTGCCTGCTGTTCAATAACTTTGGCTTTCTCTGTATAGACCTTGTGTCTTGAGAGGTTTGACTTGTGATCATTGACCATCACTGAATTTCCATACAACTGATTAGGCTGTTTGCTTCTGATATGAAAAACTGTTACAAGTAGCTTTAAAAATCACAGATGAGTGATGTTACCAAGAGCTGTGATTTCATCGTCTTCCTGTTTCGGGTTTAGACGATGTGTCCTTACACGTGTAATAACAGTGAAAAGAAAAAAAGCAAAGCCCAGCAGTGCAGAAGCCCTCACACTGGGGTATCCTTGGAGAATGGCCAGCTTAGCAGAGATAAGTCAAAATCTTGTTTGTTGTAGCTGTAGATCTAATTAACTACAAAACCTAATAAACTGTTAGGTCATGTTTGCAGTTAAATGCAGTAGTATTGATTAGAAAACAAAATAAATTAAATATTAAAAGAAATGTTTGGCAAAACCAAAACAATAGCATGTTTTTCCTGACAGTTCTTTTTGTTCCTGGGAAATACTTAATCATTTTCACACCTAGCAATTTTGCCATAACATAGAAGGGTGGAGTTCCCTACCCTTAAACACTTCTCCGTGTGTGTTACTATTGCCTGTTGTACTCTTTGCTGAGAAGATAAATAGCTTCTGATGCTAAAAAGAATATTCAGATACCTCTCTGAGAGCACGTTTGCCAAATTGCACTCAGCATTCCTGGGTCTGTTTGAAAAAAAAAAAGTTTAGTGGAGAGTTTAATTTCAGTAATTGGGATAATATTTATGTTTAAGACAGGAAATTTAAAGTATTTAGCTGAATCATGAATTTCTTCCACATGCTCTGGAGGTCTTCTGCCATTTTTCAAATCTTGGTTATTTAAATGTCCAAGTATAAAAGCACATTAGTATTCAGAAAGAATATTTGAATCTTCATGCCTTATTTGCTCAGGCTAAATACGCATCCGCCTTTGATTAAGATTTCCTAGAGTAAAATCATTAAAGATTCATAAGCGACCATTGCTTTTTCTCCTCCTCAAGAATGTACTGACACATTTTATGCAATTATTTGTCTCGAGTATCTTCCTGAACTCTTAACCCGCTTTACATTCTCGTATGACTACTTACATTAAGTCCAAAAATCTTCATTTCAAAGCATTTCCAAAAGCTAATATATGATTCATTTGAGTTCAGTGAAATAAAATTATGAAAAAGCACCCTGTCATGGAAGGGCTCATTGCTAATTAACTACATGGGTGGTTTCCTTTGAGGAATAATTTCTCTCAATTCTTTAATTTCCAGGTTAAAATGCCTTTGAACTTAGGCTCAGCTTTCAGAAAGATGTTTCTAAAAGCTGGATAATGTTGTCCTCCAAGGTAAAGTCTGCTATCACATCTCAGCTCAATGACATGAGGATAGACAGGGAGTTTAATCCATCAGAGATTTTTGCCCCCCTCTTTTATCTTGACTTTTAAGCTGAGTGAGAACATGAGAGCACGTCCTTTAGTGCTCGGGGAGCTGCCTGAGCACATGTACAAGCCTATCCCACCCTTTGGGGGTTTTCTGGCACTGTAAGGAGGAGTGGTAATAAGGAGAACTGCCCACTGTCCTGTGAGACCCATGGGCAGTGGCTTTTCTTTCCCCCTGGACTGTGTGCTCTCATGCTCTCACTCAGCTGGAGGTGTAAAAGCCCAGAAGAAACAGATGAAAGGCATTATGTCCAGAGTCTGAAATAGTTTAATGCTGAAATACTTAGCTAGCAGTTCGAATTGGTAGGTATGCAAAGCTGGGAGAGTAACCAGTCTTTTTTCCATCCTTTTTTTGAAGGATGGAAAAATTCTAAGAATTCTTTTTAGAAATGTATATAAAATGCTCTAGAATATCCAGTCCATTTATTAAAATATCTTTCTTTAATGTGTTTATAAATTTCAGATGTGTACTTACTACAATTAAAACTGATAATTAAACCATCACTGGTTCAAGAGTGGGGATTAATCAAAATATTAATTATTCATTACTGGAAAAACACCTGCATAGGATTTTAGGTTATCAAACTTGTTTGCTATTGATGCCTTGGTTTAAACAATGTATATTGAAGTGTAAGTAGGATTTTACTACAAAATAGGAAGGATATGCCTACAGTAGAGAAGGAAGGCAGTTTATATTCTCAGTAAAAGCTAGATAGGACTTGGCATTGTAGTGGTCACCCTTAATGCTGAAAATTGATATTTCTCTTTAGAAGTCTATAAAGAGCCAAAAAGCCTTAAAGCCTACTCCCCACCATAATCTTTTTTTTTTCAGTCCACATTTACAGCCATTAAGTCTATAGAACATTTTTTTTCAAAGTAGCTCGCTTGCTTTGACATATTTAAGACTTTTAGTTTAGGCAAAGGAATAAGAAAATTTCCTTCTACTCCTCTGATTATGTTGCTTACAGTCACATGTAATCTGAATGTAGTCACTTCTAGCAGAGTATATAAGTAAAAGGGTCCTAATTTCTGTTTCAGAAAGAAAAGTGAAGCACATCCTTTGACAAGATTTGATCCTTTGACCACCAAGATTTGTTTTCAAACATTTTACAGATTTTTTTGCCATCTGTTGCTTTGCTGCCTAGATGACATGGTTTGTATCTCATCTTTGATAAAGTAGATGTTTTTGCTAAGCTGTTAGATAGTCATTCTTTCAAACAAAGTTTCTAGGAGTTATTTTATTATTTTATTTTTGTATATATTTCATGGGCAACTTGTGCCAATTTTACCAATGAATTTTTCTCCTCGACGAATCTTTAGTACTACAAAGAAAGGAAATTTAAAGTCTTAAGAGATTACTGTTCTTGATACAGCTTTTAAAAAAATAGCTGTCGTCAGAGAAACCCCGTCAGGTATTTCTGCCTTCCTTCACTGTCCTCCGGGTTTTCTAAGGACAAACACAGGAAAGAAAAACAAAACATAAAAGTCAGGATAACCTTAGCTTTCCAAAAAAAAAAAGTGTTGTACAGGATTTCAACATCCCTTTTATATAAGAAAATTAATCTTGAATGCTGACTTTCCAGATTTTCCTCATTTGAATCACAGGATTTTTTGACATGGTTACTTAGAACTATAATATTGTCAGCTGGATATTTATCTATGTATGTAATTATCTGTGCTCTTTTTAGAATAACCATCTGCAAATATAGCTTTAAAGAATGTATTAAAAGATCATTAACCTGCTAATATTTTAAAGCAGTATTGCATATACTGCTTTCCCTTGGGTTTTTGGTTGGTTGGTTGGTTGGTGTTTTTTTTGTTTTTGTTTGTTTGTTTGTTTTGTTTTTACCCAGAAGTTGCCTATAGTTTATTCCTTGATGGAAAAAAATTCCCTGTAAGTAAAACTTCTACCTTATTAGCCTTCAGGGTCTATACAGAAAGTGTAGACTACAGATGATGCAAGGAATGATGACTGTAAAACCCTCTTAATGTTAATATACACAAATATATTACGAGCTGTAAAATTGAATTTCACACGCTGACTACCAGTGAAGCTGGTGAGACTGCAAGAAAAGACAGATTTTGGGTAGTTTCATCCCTAATAATTGCTCTGTGATCTTTGATAATGATACATTATTACTTTCCTTAGACTTGCTTCTGACTTGCATGGTTAATTTGGTGCTTAGCACCTTGTCAGAGGGATCTTCTGTGGCAAAACAGAGTTCTAGGTTTGGAACAGTTCAAGTGTCAAGAAGACTGCATATCTTATGTTGCTCCATTTCTCTTTAAATGTTGTTTTGATTCACTCTGATTTAAGAGCAGTAAGTTCAATTAGTGCAAAATTCTGCTTTGGTGACATGGCACTGGCTTTTGGCACTGGCTGGTGCAAAGCATTTGTCACCAGCCTTGCAGTGGGCAGCATTCGCTGCTCTCATGGTATAACCTGGCTGCCATCCCATGATAATCTGGTTTTCTCAATTTCCTACCTACTACAGTATCAGAACTGGCATCCTAAATGTAGAAGAAAACTCTGGCTACCTGAAAAATCTCTCTATTATTGAATAGAAAACACTTTTCTGTACCATAACCTGTTTGCTGAAATTATCTTTTCTCTCTCATAAAGCTTTCTAGGAAGCTTTGGGTTGGATGGAAACTTGTGAGAGTATTAAAGAAACATTTATACTCTCCAATCCATTCATTCCATTGCTCATGTCAACATAGAAGTTCAGGGATGCTGTGGCTATGTAAATTGTCCCACCACTGTTTCCATGACAGTAAAAGGATCAGGAAAATGTCTGTTTGTGGATGTGTTATGGTTTTCATTTAGCAGCTTCTACAGCCATAAAGCCCATACTGTTTAGGTGGTCTCTGTGGCAGAATTATTGATCATTTCTCAAGCTGCCTAATTTGGTGAATTCAGTACCTGATTATTATGCTAAATATGTGGAACATATTTGATCAAGTTTAGGGGTATAAAAAGCTCATTGAAATGTTTTGAAAAGTTTTAAGAAGGGTTTTAAATATGAGCCTTTTATTCTGGGATCGATATTCTAAATGAACTCATTGAAAGCGGTATTTCTGTCACTGCAGCAGTGTGATATATTCTGCGTTGGGTGACATTAGAGGCTCAGACTGATTAGAGAGAGTTCAGGAAAATGTACTATAGTAACCCACAGTGCCTTTTTCAATGCTGCCACTTGGGCACTGTACAGCATTCACAGTGGTGAGGAGGAATCTGATGCTTTGAAAATTCTCAGACAGCTGACACTCTGGTTTGTGTACGTCCAGCAAACCACATCATTCTCTGAAAGTGCTTTCTGTCTCAAATAGAAACATTACTCCTCTCTTCCTGAGGAGTGGCCTGGTTTTCAGCATGGAAAAAAAGCCAAACAAAAAACCAACCAGGTTGAAAAAGACTCTGAGACTAAAAAAAAAAATAAATTACAAATGCAAAAACTTTCGATCAGCATTTCCCTGTTTTGGGTGATGGTCCTTCCTCCCAGAAGGCAGGAGGGCTACATTCTGCCATTCTGCTGTGGGTGCCAAATCATTCCCTCTCTCCCTGCACTTTGAAAACAAGTCAGGTGCACATCTGAAATATTTCACTCTCTATACCTGTGTGTAATGTTAATTTGGAACAATCGGTTCAGTTATGTGAGTGTGGCAGTTTGAATTCAGGGATAACCATTGTAGATTAGTCCATCCATGCCTTCTTGGGAGATGAGGGACTGCAAGCATGCGGCAAAGAGGTCATTGCTGATGACTCCATCAGCCTCATTCTTTTTATTTTGCCACGGTTTTGTAGACACTCTATGTCATCTACATGATAATGGGATTCTTACTTGCAAATGTAGTGGGAACTTGAAAGGAGATTTTAGCCAGGTATGGAGCTCTCTCTTGTCCCAGGTAACAAGTGTTAGGACAAGAGGAAGCACCCTAAGTTGCACAAAAAGAGATTTAGATTGGATGTTAGGAAACATTTCTTTGCTGAAAAGGTAGTCAAGTGTTGGAACGTGCTGCCCAGGGGAATGGTGGAAATCTTCCCTAAAAGTCTTCAAAAACCATGGAGCTGTGGTGCTCAGGGACATGGTTTAGTAGTGACCTGGCAGTGTTAGGTTAGAGGTGGGACTCAGTGATCTTAGTGGTCTTTTCCAACCTGAAAAAAAAAATCATGAAATACTTTTCTTTTTTTCTTTTCTTAAAAAAACCCAAAAAAAACAACAACAACCTTTAGAAATATGCAAGAAAATCTAAGGTTTGGGCCTAAATATCTCACAGATGTTGTCATTATACTTACTAAACCACATCGTTATTGTTGGAGCTCATGCTAGTGTTGCAGAAGCTGCTAGACCACTTCAGTAAATCAGGTGGAGGGAAACTGGAACTAAACCCTCTCTTCCTGTCTGCTGGCCTGCAGGCATAACTACATACCTCCAGTGCACTTAAGGGCAGTGCAATAAGAGCTTGCCAAATACACTTTTAGTTCTTTGTGATTTAGCAGATAACTTAGGGGCCTTGCACTTTACATTTTCCTGCCATTCCACTTCATATTTTAAGTGATCTATTTTTCTGTGCAAGCCTTGTGTTGTTTGTATTAGTGTTTTTAAAAGCCCTGGTTACAAGCCAGTGGTGATAAGCAACTCAGTCCTCAAACAGTTTGCAGCTGGAATTTTTAATTATGATAAAGGTAAAAGTAGGGAGAGAGCAGAAGACAGATGAGAGTTTGAGGAGTTCCCTGCTTATGAACTGACTTGCAAAGATCAGATCCAAAATCAAAATTAAATTCAAATAGTCTCTTTTACTTTCTTGCACATCAATAGTCTGTTATTTAAAATCCAGTCTGTGTGGCTCGAAATTAGTTTAATTAGCCTAATCTTAATAAGATTGCTTTAAATATTCATCTACATTGTCCAGGGACCACCTAAATTAAGTTGATTGTAACTGCTTCTAAATTGTGAATATACATTGATCCTTTCTGCCCACCCTTGCTTTTGAGTGGGGTTCATGTGCAGGAAAACTTCTTTCCCATTAAGCCAATCCATGTGTTGGAACAGCTGCAGTCAATACATTGACAACACATGGTATGTGCAAACCGATGAGGATAACAAACAAGTCAAGTTTATTCTCAGGAAAAATACAAACTATCCTGATTGATACATCACCATTACCGTGCTCCTCACTTCTCAAAACCCAGCTCATTTTCTCACAGGTTCAGCTGCATCCCTGTTGTCAGTAGAACTGACCAGAATTTTAACACTGAGATAAGCAGAATATGTAAATGCATTCCTGCTTCCAAATCCATCAATGACAGTGTTTAGTCTTCTCTGGGCAGGAGTGTAAGACACTAAAGAAACCCTATCCCATAAAAATGGATCTTTAAGTTTCCTGAACCAGTTAATTATCTACTCTGAACATCCTCGTTAGAATCACTGACCACTTAGATTGATCACCCCTGAGTTGGGCTTCTTGTTGTCATGGTAGGGCTTGCTAAGATGTGACAGCAAAGGAGTAGATCTTATTAGGCAGAAGTCTCCTCTGGTCCTACTTCTTATGATAGGGAGAGGGAGGACATAAGCTCATCAGGCCACCAGATTAACAGGACTTGAGTCCTGCTGGGCTCTCTGTGTTGCCAGACTTCAGTAGATGGCTTGGTAATGTTCTGGAGTCCCAAGGCTGGAGGACTGAATTCTGGGTGAGCTACCAGAAGAAAAGGAAATTCCAGCTCATTAGGGAATTGCTGGCATGGGCACAGGGGTGCAGGAAAGGAAGCTGTGAGTTCCTTCCCTAGCACATAGTTCCTTTTTTCTCTTATACTGTAGTAGGGCTCCAAGCACTTTGAGTGCTATTAACTCCTGTGTGCTGCCAGAAACAATGCAAGGAGTAGTTCAGCAGGAGTGTGAAAGGGGAAAATCATGTATATAGTAATAATGTAAGACCAAGACATATAAACAGTATTTTCAATAATGAACTAATTCAAATATTTCCATTTCTTCCTCATTTATTTATTCTAGGTAACCATTCCAGCTTTGCAATTCTTGGTGCATACAGAAGAACAGATGTTTTCTGTTCTTGAACTCTCATGCTTGATTTAATAATTTGGAGACATAATGACTTAATGAAGTTTGGTGAAAATCCCATAAACCATCAAAATTACACATCTAGAGGCACATGGAGTTCAGTCAGTATTTCTGCTGTAACAAAGATGCAGAGCACATTGCTGTTTTCATTTGGTCATACTGACTTTCCAAGTTGCTGACATACAGTGGACATGAACAACATTTCTGCTGCTCTTTGTGTTAAATAGAAGTCTGTTTTCTATCAATTTATTTCTCAATTTTTTTTTCCAGATTCATACATCTAAGAAGTAATGAAATCAATTTTGTATATCAAAAGTTGGTTTTAATCCTTTATTTTCAGCAAACTGTTCTGTCTCCAATTGTAGAGTGTTCGGATCTAGGGTTATTACAGTTATCAGGCAGTTTGAACTTTTTTGTTCTTGTGCTCCAGAGGTCCTAGAGAAGCAAAGGCAATTTTTAGCTCAGCGTTTATGGTACTAGAAAATGAAGACATGGCAAATGTCAAAGCAGTTTTCAGATTTAAAAATAAAAGAGACATACACATCTTTTCTGTCTTTTATTTTCCATCTAGCTTGAAATACTACTTGTAAAATTACTGCTTCACAGTAAAGGTGGTACCAAAGAGCTCAGAGCCTCCACCATGTGGTGCCATCCACACCCTTTCCTGCCACAGGCCAACATATCCTGTTTGTACCAGTAGCAAGGTGGAGTGTGGACCCACTTAGTCCATGTCCACTTGACCAGTGGTCAGACCTGTCTGGGTCTTTAGTGCCATCTGAGATTTGTCACTACCTACTTGCTCCTGGAGTGGGGGAACTGCAGCTGATCCACAGTGGGAATTTTCCCTTGTTCCTTCTACAGTTCATCTGGCTATTTCTCTGTATTTCCTCCATTGCTGGGGAATGACAAACAGGAAGGGAAATATAAGGTCACATTTTTCATTAGTTTCTATTAATTTCTCAAAGTTGTTTGAAATCTGTGACCTATTTGTGCCCTGAAAGCAAGCATGGTGCACACAACTATCCTTCCAAGGAAGACTTTATGGAGGTAAATGCAAAGGGAAATGAGATTCACTGAACCATTAAAGATGTTTTGGTACAATATCCAGGATCTTTGTATTGACCTGTGTTACACTGGCGCAAAAAACCCAACTGCATCTCCCACGATCCTCAGAAATACCAGGTAACACTTCCTCCCCACCCCTCCTCCCCCCGAATCCCTTAAGATATGTTCATTTAGATGTTTTTTATCAGGTATTTCTACCACTGGAAGAGGCAGTTAATAGATTTCTGAAAACTGTAACACTTTTTGATATATATTTTCTCAATTCTTGGTAAAAAGAAATGGATCAAAATGCACTCAGTAAACACTCCAGATTTCCATAGTCAGAATTTAACAAAAAAAGTTAAAAAATATACTACTCAGACAATAATTATGCAGGCTAATAAAAATGAAAACCAGGTAGGGAGTTCAATTAATGGAGCACTGCTAATTTTTTTGCCTTTTTTTTTCATAATTAATCAAAACTGTCCATGTAAAAAGGTTTTATATTAGCCTGTTATGATGATAGGGATGTTATCGATTGCTGAGATAGACCTGACTGCTATTCACTGGAGTAGTAAGAGTGCAGGAATACCCATGCACCCTACTGGTTATGTATTTCTGTACTCACATGTCTTCCTGTTTGGAGACTGATAAAAAATTTTAAAAGCTGTCTACTAAAGCACAAATCCTGCCAGAAAGGAGGGGTTTTTTTGAGAGCTGCAGTGAATGTATTAAAACTAAAAAAAGTCTACTAGCTTTAAAAACAGATGTGATAGGCCCCTATGAAATCATTTCCTACTGCTATCATGCTGATTAGCTGCACAGATTGTGTTACTGGTCTCTTGAACAGATGGTCTATACTTCTCTTGAAAACTCCAGAGTTATTGGATGACAGAGGCATTTAATTTTGAAGTCTTTGAAAAAAGAGAGTCCTCTTTTGGATTTATTTCTTGATGAAGATTCACATATTTTTACTACAGAGTAATATTTCTCCAAAGCTTAAATCCCTACCGCTTTATTTCTGGAATGTTTTACGGGTTTTAGTTCCAGCTTTTGCTGTATTATGTTGGTCTGACTCCCAGCTCCAAGTGTTTTATTTTCTGTCCAGCGCCTGCTACACTCCACCCATCTGCCTGTGTGATTGAAAGGAAGGCAACATTAAGCAAATTTTGCTTAAAATAGCGTCTTCTAGAAGATCTCAGATACTTTCAAACCCTCTGCATTTGTTTTCCTGGGTAAGACAACAGCTACTGTTTCAATGACTGTCTTGAGAACTTCTAGGTAAACATATAGTTGCATGAACCAACTTTATGACTATGACCAGTCTTAGTCTGGCACAATACAGCAATCTAGTACAGAAAAAAACAGCTTTTTCTCATCTGTCTTTATGCAGCACATAGTTTTGCCAGCCAGGGTGGATTGCACATATATACGTAAGCATGTTTCAATACTTGCTGTCAGTATAAGACAGAACTGTAACTACTATCAGTGCTGAAGACTGCACTGAGAATTTTATGAACTTGAAATCTATGTTACTGTTTAGTTTTGTTTTGCTTTTCTGCCATGTGTTTTCTTAGCAAGACCTCAAGCTGACAGTATATCAGTGGAGTTCTAAGTTAACAACTTTACTGCTTTATTTGATATTTCTAAAAGTTATGTTGGAGAATTTAGTACCCGTGAAACTCTAATAGCTTTAGGGATAAATTCAATACAAGGATCTATAGCAGCACAGCTAGCACACACCATGACAAATGGATAAAGAAGCAGCAACTCCATTTGCTCAGAAAAAGTTGCATAAGTCAAACCTGAGTTTCTGGTAATCGCAGAGAGATAAAAGGCACAGCCCTACATGGACTTCAGAGCTCATCCAAGCACTCTTCCAGCTGCTCCCACATACTTAGTCCCTTCTTACAGGTAAAATTCAGAGAAGCAGCTTTCTAGATGCAGGGACCTCAGCTGTCACAAAAGAGTACAACTAATATCTCTCTCCAAATGACTGTATAATTTGACTATGGTCTAACTCCAGACCACAGAGCTACCTCACCAATCACCTCTATGTCAGATGGAAGCATCGCTGCCATTGTGGTCATGTCTGTGTTATTATGCAACAAATATGAGTGGCATATATGCAATTGGGCATGCAGATTATTTTCATGTCTGAGATGATCCAGCCTTCATAGATCTGACATAATGAAATGACATAATTCATACTCTATCAATTTTTTCTTTAGTTGATATTCTGCTTGCTATGTGAAAGTCTAGGTTGTAGGTTACTAGAAAACAGAGGCTTCATCATGTAGATTGATCCCGACTGTCTATTTACACCTGCTTGAAGGAGTTGTATCTTTACACTTTTTGCTGAGCACATAATGGGATATAAATTCCCTGACTGACCATGCAGGAAAATGGCTTACACAAAGGATTTTCTCTTTGTCTCTCATATAATTCAACAAAGCCAGGTCTCTGCTTGCTCTTTTAGCTGATTTAGCACCCTCTCACTCAGGAAAAGAGACCAGTGAACATACCTCTCTTATATAGTTTTTATTACATTCTGAACCAGCCTCTTAGCATCCTCCCTGGGTTTAATTTTAGACTGAGACAAGGCATTTGAGGAGACAGATCTGAAGACAAATCCCTACTGACCCCAGAGCCTAGGGAGCCCTTAAAGAATCTCTGGGTCTTCATGACCTTCACTCTTCTGTTCTGCAAGCTCTTCTCTCAGAGAGGATGCTTAGGCAGGGATTGCAGGAGTTGTATATTGTCTTGCATATTTTTTCCCAGAAAGAAATAACATGGCTCTGTTGCATTCCTTTCCCACTTTTTTTCTCAATTTACAAGCTTTTCCTACAAATCTGTTAACTGTTATTAGTAAATTGACATGCCTGTTCTGCATCAGAGGATCTGTTTGTGCTTGTAATCTGTGAGAAGTTACATGAACTATTTGGATCCTATAATATTTTTTTTTCCTAGGCAGAGATTCTCAGGGAATGGACATGCCTGTTTGTTTTATCCACAATGTCTCTGGTGTGTTCTTTGGCATCACTGCTGCTCTCTGTTCTCCACAGGGAAGTAGTTTAAATTGTAGATAGACGACCTTATCAATTGTTATTAATTAACACTTCCACACTTATGTTAGCACCTCTATCACAGGCATGCAGAAACCCTGCTACTCCACGTGAAATGCAGGCAAACAAGTTACCAGCAGCTCTGTTCAGATGTTAGCAGTTCCTTCCTACATCTTCTGCCAGGCCAAGCAGAAGGACAAGCATACATTATCTCTGAGACAAAGGAATATTCCTGAGGATGTTAATGGGAAAGTAAGTTGTTCTGCCAGAACATGTGATCTTCAACACAAATCACATTTACTGTATCTCTCAGAGTACCAAGGGCTTCCTGACTGCATGAAGCTTATGGACTGAAAACTCTTCTGGGATGTCTAAATACAGTGAAGTCCAATTTTTTCTGTGACTTTGGGGCCCAGTTGTTTTCATTTTCTCTCAGTTTTTTTTTTAATTTGCCCTGTTTATGATTATCTTTAACATCATAAAATTTAGAAACCTACGGTGTTTCTTTACAGTGTTGTTTGAGTTTATATGCTGTTCTGGCCTATAAGTCAGATTCTAGAGGAACCAGCTATCTTACAAATTATCACAAGGCTGTAGGAACAGAACTAGCTATTTTTCAATATAGTTGTTCCTTGAACCTTCAGCTTGATCTCGTCGTGTGGATTTATAATCTCCTTAATGCTAAACATTTACACATAAGCATTTTCAGTACTGTCTGGAGAAGGGCCATGGATCTGCGTACTATGGGACTGATCAAATTAGTTTTCTGATAAATTGCAGGCAGTTAGACTGCCAGTAGTCTAAAATACTCAGGGAAAAAAACAAACTGCCTGTAGAAGAAACGTTATCCTTTATTTATAATAATACATGAGAAAATACTTACATGGAATATTAACTCTTCTGGCAGTAAAACCTTATACATAAAAAGTTCCCTGGCACATAAAGTGGACTTTTCCCTCATATTCAGTGTCACTTGCACGGGACTAGTGAGCTACTGAAGGTGGTGTAACCATCTGGCTCCCAGCATTAGGTTCCTTCTCTCTCTCTGTTAAGGAACCATTAAAATGCCTTTCAGGTGTCTTCTTCTGGGAAATTAATTTTCCTTTAACCTTTTCTCACTCAGAGGCTTTTCTTGTAGAGCTTTGCTGCTGCAGGGGGCTTCACAACAAGGTCAAACCCAGAGTCTGGGTTCCTGAACCTAAGGACCAAGAAGGAAATAATGCTGGTGCAGCCTTTACTCCAGTGAATCTGTTGGACCTGTGTGGTCTCTACGTCCTCTGGGTAGTTGTGGGGGCAATCTTTAGTAAGCTGTTCCTTGAGGCAGAGGCAGGAGTCCTGTGCTGCAAAGCATCCTTCAGCCTCTGAGAGAGAGACATGCTCCTCAAGAGGAGGTTACAATTGTTCTGTTGTGGTGCCTCCCAGCACTCAGCGTGTTCCAGTTTGGGGGGCTGAACATTAGCTCAGTTGCTCAGTTAATGCTTGTGCAATTTTAAACTTTGTGTGCACGAAGTCTTTCTACTTAATGTACATATAGACCAGAGGATAGTGCCTCTTTTCTTATGGAAACAATCTTGCTTCATGAGAGTAAATGGTACCTATAAATTTAGTGTTTCTAACCTGTAAGTCATGTCACAAATGAGCAGAAAAATAGTTTCCATCAAGCTGCTTTTCAATTCCCTCAAAGGAGAAACAATTTTGCGGTTAACACATATATGATCCTGGACCCTGTGCGTTCGGCATTTACCAGTCTTGTGCCAATGACAAAACCACAAATGTACATGTAGCAACTCCTCTTACGGAAATATCATCTCCTTCACCCTCTGAGAGCTAGAAATGTTTCCATTTAGGAAAAACAGACCATCAAGTGGTGTGGTGGAACTTACCACCACAAATGGAGCTCTTTGATGAACTCACATGGATAGGTCTGTTCAAACTGTGCAGTATATAATTTTCCTGTTCCACAAATGGAAACAAAAGAAATCAGTGTCAGATGGTCCTTGTGGCCTGGTGTGTGTCACATTGTTTATTTAAACAGATCAATCATTCTGGGGATCCATTGCACATCTTAATTCAGAAAATAAAAGATAAATAATTTGGCAGTTGAATAGTAAAAACACTTTCTTTTTTTCTTTCCCCCCCACCCCTCCTTGAGTGATGTAGTTATGCATAAACATTTCCACTGAGACCTAGTGACTGTAGCTGGATGTTAACAGTTTGCATTGGCAATGCTGGGTCCCATTTAAAACTAATCTGTTTAACAGTTCAGCCTGAAGCCTCTATCAGTAGAATTCACCTAAAATGATATTTCTCAGGCAGACTGACTTTAAAGCAATTATTTAAATTACTGTCCTGTTTTCCACAGAGCCTGTCAGGAGGCCTGCCTGGCCTCCACTTACAGCCAGGCTGGAAAGTTTCCTAGGGGTTCAGGATTTCATGGAGAGAGAAAATATGGAAAATCTCACAGAATTCCCTGCCTTCAGTGCTGTGAGTGCTCCTGTGTAGTTTAATCCTACAGGTTCATTTTTGCAATTCATTCCTAACACAAATTCAGGCACCAAGGTGTCGCTGACCCTCAGACACACACCACTCAAGATGGGTAAGTCTTGCACTCATTTTGTCCATCTATGAAGAATTCTTGTAAAGGATGTGTAAAAATTGTTAATTAGAGACTAAACTTTAGGCAGAACAGATTTTAATGAAACTTGATTAAGCCAGTAACAATTTAGCAACACAAATGGGGTTCGGTGAACAAAAATATAAAACAAATTTAAAAATCAGAAAACCGCAGTTTTTAGATAATGATCAAAATGTTAGCCTGTTTGTCTGTGAGCTATTAATGCATAGTCTTGGTGAAGCACAAAGAGTGGGTTAAGTTCTGTAAGTAAGTGTGGGAAACACACCACTGGATTTTAATTTTAGTGGAAATTAAAAAAGCTGAGATCAATATGATCATGTCTTAATGTCTTATGATCTCACTTAATGTCTTTTTGAAGTGCCTTTGCTACTTATTTCTTTAAGATGCACTTTTCCCCCTGTATCAGTAACTAGGTAGATTTATCTGTATACTTCACTAAATTTTTGATGGGTAAATTTCAGAAAGGCTCAGGATGCAATGGCTCCTTACCAGAGCTCTGAGAGCTGCCCTATGCTAGGGGTGCAGTTGACAGAATTTTTCTAGTTTTGCTGTTATTTTATGAAGGTAACAGACATGAAATGTGGCTCACTCAGACAAAAGTGTGCTATTTAAATTAGAGAAAACTACAAGATGGTTTTCTAATGCTACCTTGAGTGTTTCCTAAACCTCCATACAGCTTTGTTAACAAGTAGTCTCTCGTGAAATAAACATCAAAACCAGTGAAAGCAAGTCAAGCACAGTTTGTGTCCAATAATGAACTGAATGAGTTGGGTTGAAAAATTATCTGAGGCTAAAGAGAACGTGGTGAGAGCAGTCACCAGAGGACACATCATGGAACCACAATAACTCAGAAGCACAGGAGACTGGAAGGAAAAAGAAACCAGCTACTTTATTATGATAATTCAAGGCTGTAGCAGAGGTGTGAACTTTGCCAAGTAAGGTACACCACAAAGTTTGAGATTTCATCCCTGCTTTTCAGTACACTGTGTTTCAGTCAAGTGAAAAAAGGCTTAGATGGAAGTTACTGCACAGCCAGAGCCATGACAACAGCAACCCAACTCTGCTCCACACTGAGCCAGCGGGAGAGCAAAACTCCCCGAAGGGACAGGATGGCTGGGGATGCTGTCAGGAGCAAATGCTCTCCTGTAACTCTGAGCTCCAGTATCTCTGATGGATGCCTCAGCAAGCTGGCTTTTACCAGCATTGTCAAACACATTTCTGCACCAACATGGAAGAGCAAAAATAGCTCTCTCATTTCTTGTTAGATGTCAATGGCCAGAATATTCCTGTCCACTTTAATAAAGTCATTTCTAATTTAGAAAAGCACATCTCACATATCTCTTTATATAAATCCTGCCTCTACAGTGATAGTCAAGCAGCAGGACATTTTCAAGCACCACCTGCACAGCCTGGCTAACAACCTGACAGAGAGACATGGGTGGTCTCCAGACAGCAACTGCACTTGTGCTGACACTGCACCTCGAGCTGTACTTAGAAGGACTTGGAAATGTATAATGCCATGTTAATAAGTAAAGCCCCTAGTTAGCCTAAATTAAAGCAGCTTTTAATCTTTTCTAATGCAAATCTGCTATTATGATCCTAAGTTGTTTTCCCAAATACTTTTACAGATTTGGGTACAATCCAACAGCCTCTGACTTAGAAGCAAAAATCTGACTGGAGAAGGCCACTTCTGCTGACAGTCCTGTACCAGCCCCAGAGGGTGCCCAACACGGGAAGAATCCAAAACTCAGCAGGTGCTCCCCCGACCAACCTAATGCTCCCTCTTGCTTGCTCAAGCCTCCTGCACATGCTGTTAGCTGTGCAGAGTTGGCAGGCACTGTGCATCCAGCTCTGGTATGGCATGAGGTGCCCACAGGTTTTCTCCACTCAAAGAACTGCTGCCACAGCTCGAGTGCTCCTCAGATAGTTCTTTCTCTTCTAAAGCAATTTGAGGTTTTTGTGCAACAAGAGCCTCAGGTTCTACTTTCTATAGTAGTAGAAGTTGAATACTTGTGGGCTGAGGAAGGACTGATCAGATTTGTCATGTTTTTATTCTTCTGGTTAGCCAGAGTGGAGACAAGCCTCCAAGCAAAATAATGTGTAGCCTCAAGGGACCACTGGACTTGGCACTTGAGCTTCACTTCATAAGCATTTCTTTTGCCAGCAAGTCTGAGCTAGAAACAGCAAACCTGGACACGACAGCTGAAAATTAGAGCAGGTTAGGAAGCACTAATGACTGCAGTTCACTTTCAGACTCCCCTACACCTGAGAGAACTGAGTAATGAGTTTTGACTAGGACAATGTTAATGCATCTGTGCTTTTCCCTATTCCACAGCCCTAAGTCTGCCTTTGCCAGGAGCAGAGCATGGGGTGGGCTGGCTCTGCTGCTGCTGTTCCGACAATTTCCCTTACATTGGAAAGTTGTCTGTGCAATTTGTTAGATTTAAAACTGGCCATGACATATTTGAAGACTGTCAGTGCAGGGAGATGTTGATATGTGGGGGAGCAGCTTCAGCGAGGTCCCCAGTCTGGGGCTGAGCCCCCTCAGTGCGAACATCAACAAGTTTCTGAGGTAAACCCAACTTCCATTAAAATATCCTTGCATTCTTATGTCACACCTAGAGGGCCAGTGACAGGAATGAAACTTGACTTTAAACTCTTTGTGAAGACCCCAGCTCCACAGGGAGACAGGACACCCCTTTCTGCAGCAGAACTTCTGCTCCAGCCTCTGTGCTCAAGTCCTGAGGTAAGATTTCAGCAGGCCAAACTCAGCCCATTTAATGAGCTCCGGGGGGCATTGTGCCTCTTGCCAGCTCCTCATTAGTAAACTGACTGCACTAGAAAGAGGCAAAGCCCAACAGCCTGGTGCGGTCAGATAGTGCTGCTGGGTCTGTTGCTGATTTACAAAGCTCAGCTGTTCTGTGTTAAGCAATCGCATATGGGAACTTGTTGGGAGCTTCCTTGAAGTAAGCCCTAAAGTAAGTTACATCCTTATGGGAAAATGTTTAAAAATAAAACCATATGAAGAAGCATGCAGGAATAAGGGCTGGAAGGGAAAAAGAAGTTCTGTTTTTATTTTGCTATAATGCACTGTCTACATCTGGTAAACAAAAAGAGGAAGAAGCAACTACTAAAAATGAAGTTACTATTTTGAGAGTGAAGAAAAAGGAGATTATTCCAAACTCAGCTTCAGATTTTTAGTAATCTTATTTTTTTTCTACTCTGTCTGTGCAACAGAACTTAAGTGGGTTTTTTGCCTTTATTTCTGTTTCTCCAGTTGTGAGAAATTATTACGGTTGGGGGCAGGCAGTGGAAGCAGCATAAGCTGGAGTTATCATAACTCTCTTGTATTCATGAGTATTTCAGTATTTAGTTTTCATCTGTACGTATCAGAGCAGATTCTTTATGTGGGATGGTGACCCCAGCAAGGACACAGCTTTGAAGAAATGGGCTGGTTGCAGTGCAAGTATAATAATTTCTTTGACTATAAGGAAAATATTGCATAGAAATGTGACCTGAGCACAGCTACACTGCCAGTGACCTCCAGTCAGAGAGAATCTGTGGTTAAGGTCCCATAGTAGAGTCCATCATCTATGAACACTATTGGAGTATATAAATTCATACAGGTTGTTCTCACCCTGGTGCTGAGGGAGCAGTGAGTAATTTTTTGCTGAGTCTTTCCTTAGGAAATGCAGTTACAGTTTACAAGGGATTTGACAGAGGTTTCTCAGGAATTATGGGCTTGTGATCCATGGAAAATTATTTAATTCATGGAGGCAGATATGTTGGTGAAGAAATGGGCTCTATTGGGCAGGCCCAGACTTTCCCTTTCCTGTAGTCTGATTTTTCATCTTTCATACCTCTAGGAAAAAGGTCCATGAATATCAGCTCACAATGTGAAAAATTAAGTGTGGCTATTTATATGCTCTGTTCTTTTCCAGTGTGTTTTGCCACAAGATTTGGAGTTTTTTCACAGTCAATAAGGGCAAAGGAAAACATTTTGAGAAGCTGGCAGAAACATGCTAAGAGTTTAGCAGGAAGCTGAACACTGTATTTCCATGTAAGTGTATAAACTAAGATCTTTTTATAAGGAGGTGGAAGCGAAGCCTATGTTTTGTGGGTTTAAAAAATAAGTTACTCTATCTCCCACATATTGCATCAAATAAATAGTCAAGAAAACTAAAATTACTGACATACGCACAAACTGGCACACACAATTTCATCTACAAATATCTGGAATTGAAACATTCATGGATAGCTAAATGGTATGGTTGTCTTCTTAAGTTTGTATGGCTTAGTGGTCTGATTTTTAACTTCTGTCTTCTAATTGTAATCAAGGTGCAACCTTCAGAGACCTGCAAATCTGCCAAGAGTGGCAGCAGGTGATGGTGGGATATGAGAGCAGACTAACACAAGTGCTTCAGCTGTTGAGCTGGGATGCTCCTGGATTCCACAGGAATGGCTTCTGCAGAATACAGGCTTCTCCACATCTTCGAAAAACAAACACAGCAACAAAAAGACCTTCAGTGTTCATTCAAGAATCAGTTCAATTACTCTGTTCACTATTAACTACATGCTGTATTTTACTCATTTTTTTTTTACTCATTTTTTCATTATTTTCTTTATCAATATTTTTCATTATTTTATGGTATTCGTATATTTTCTGGTCTAACTTATATTGGTTTTGGTGGTGATAACGTATCAGTCAGTGCTTGGGATTTTTTGTCAATGAAATTTCTATTTTTGGTTTTCCTCTGGCACGAGGTATCTCAGGTCTGACCCCATGCCAGTTCTTTCAGTATTCTGGATGGATGTTCCTTGCTTGAACACATAAATTTCAGCCTTGGATTAATGTCGAATATGGTAAATTTAATTTCTATAGTCACAGTTCATTAGCTAACCATAGTTTTATCTCCATATCCTACTTCATCATCTTTATTAAAAATGTAGGAATGCATTACATTTAATTTTGGGGCTTAAAATTCTTTAAACTTTTTACTATCCCACTGTATAGCAGTTCTGCTTAATTTCTTTATCCTGCCCTTTTTTTTTTTTCTCACTGTCTTGACTAGCCATTCTTTTAGAATATATGTTATAAATTGAATTTGAAAATTCAACATAAACTCGTATTTTGGCAAACTTCGCTTTATTAACCAGGTCTTTGTCCATTGAAACCTGATTACTGTATTTTCCAGCCTTTCTCTGGGCTCTAATTTAAACAAGACTCGTAAGTGCAACAGAGCTATCATTCTGCATATATTTGTCAAAAATCTGCACTTATTATACAGAAGCAGCTGAATATTCTTTATTATGAAAATTAATAAGATATTATCTGATGCAGGTGGCTCTAGAAAAGGCCCATAGGAACTAAAAGCTTTTTAGATGTAATTGGTGGATACCATTTCACTGACATTAATTATAAATGGAAAAAAAATATGAGTAACCTGAATTTTTAAACTTATTGGTGGTCAAGGGCTTTTAAAACTTTTGCTTATCAGAATAGAGAAGCAGATTTTAAACAGCAGAGCTTTCAGAATACAAATTTAAAGCTCTTGTAAATAGTCCCATCAGTTCTCTGAGGAGTTAAATTTCTAAATGTTATTTTTGTGTTTTTTAAAGCATTTTGTGAAAGATGAAAAGAATTGCTGAGATCACAAATTTATTAGAAATGGAGAGGTACAAGATGGGTTATATAAACTAATGTTGCGTCAGTTTTGTCTGTGTAATCATTGCTGAATTTTCTTAAAAATGTAGTCATTTTGCTACAAAACAAACCCCCAAAAAACCAAACCAAACAAAAAAACCCCAAACGTGATAAACACATATTTTTTAAAAATAAAACATAATGAATATTTTATGCCTGACAGAACAAACCCAGCATTTATGTGCCAAATGACTCATGCCAAAATCCTGTCAGCTGAAAAGGTTTTGCTCATTTTTATACCTGCAAAAGCCTGAAGATGGAGAGTTTGAGGTTTGTGAATTCACTGAGAAGTGAGACAGAGGTAAACAGAGACACCAAAAGTAGTCTCCTTTTACTTAAAATACTGTTTACTCTCTCCGGTATTGGTTACTTCTCCTGGATGTTGTGTAAGGACATGAGTCCTATCCTTGCACGACCTCTCAAGGGTTATACTGGGCCTTACCAGTGTCCTCCAGCCAGTAGACAAAGATGTACATTCACACTCTGGACCTCCCCTTTGGTACTGGATGTTACTAGAATAACTCCTTAGAAAAGCAACTCTTTAGCACAGTGTCAGAGTTGTGAAGGCTTGTGCAGGTCTCACTGTGCCTGAGAGTGCTGTCTGCTCCTTCCTGAAACACTGGCCAGCAAAGGAATTATTTCACATGATATTATGTGTATTCATAAAGATACCTGACATTCTCCTCAACAAATCTGTGGTTTAGGGCTCTAATGATCTGCTGTGGCAGATATTAAAATACAAGAGGAAAATCTTTAGAAAGGAAGTTTCCAAGAACAGTAGAAAAGTCACAACTAGACTCTAGCTCCAGCCATCTGCACAAAGTACATAACAAAACAGCATACAGAAGGAGCAATTCTGATTAAGGCAGAGAAAGAGATCTGTGAATTGCTTTTGCGCCCTTAGAAAGACTTTTCCCTTCTGATGCCATAGTCCATGTCCCAACACCACATTATTTCTTTGCTACACTTGAGGCAATGGCACATTTGTCTCATCTGAAGCCTCTGAATATTACTCCAGTCTTAATTACTTGATTGGACTTCAGTCCCAATGCTGACATTCACTTTTTGTGGGCCTGAGTAAGCAATTTAAATGGAGCTGAATCTAAGTTCTGCAAACTATAAACCAATGAGCATTATTTTTATTGACGTCACAGAACGCTTTGCAAAAAGTGCAAACTTTCAGGAAAAGCACAATGCATAAATATGGTAATATTTATACTAAAGTAATAAGAACTCTCCTATCCTTTTACTTGACTATGACATTATTAAACAGCATCCAAGACCATCCATAGGTTTGACTGTCACATTTTTCATTTATACATGAGTCTTCTACAGTTTTACTTTGGCATTAATATTCAATTTTCGTTATTCTAAGTTTGGTCTGCCAAGTTCTTTTCCTTCTTATGTAGTTCTGTGCCTGCAGTCTGCTGACCTGTACTTCAACATGTATTTTTAATACACCATTGAGTGCACTGGACTCAGAAGCCAATGCATCAGCTTTTACACAAATATCTTTATTCCCTCTTAGCCCTTTTCTGTTTTGGCATTATCACATAGTGTTGCTGCTCTGAAAGTTATGAAAGGTTAATCACGTATGACAATAAAGGAATCAAGCAGAAATACTAACTAGCCTATTGCCTGCTCATGCATTCACTAATTATACATAACATGGGGACTTTTTACATAACAGTTGTGCTTCACTAATGCCTGTTCAGCGTTGCAGAGAGTGGAGAGAGGTGGATTTCTTGGGACAGGTTTTAGGTTGTCATGTGCTCATTCATGGTGCCTCAAAGGCTTCAGAGAGTTTGCCCATCCTTTATAGGTCCAGGGACAGAGTTGATATATTTTGAAACTTTATGCGCAATTGTTTTGCTTCAAAGGAGCCTGGAAATAGTTTGCTGTGTGCTGGGGCTATGAAGCACTGCTGGGCTATGCTGGCAGCCTGTTTGAATTGCATAGTCCTGTCCAGTGGTGATCCAGGCTATTTGCATTGGGGAAAAAATGTCACAAATGCTTTGTTCAAGTACACTAGAGGCAATGGGTTTAAACCTGGTCAGGTCTCAAAGACAGATTGGCTTAATCATGAGCTTAATGATTCAGAGTACCAAGGTGATGGGTAATCCATCTTTCCAAAAAACTGGTCTGGGAGAAGACTGTAAATCAACTAGGATAAAAATTCAGTTGTGAAGCAAGAAAGTCTGTTCAGGTGACACTATGACATTGAAGCCTGAGGCAAAGATGGAGTGCAGAAACAGCATAAGCTGCAGCCTGGTGATTTCTGTACAGGTACATAGGTCTGACACCTGCAGCAGTTTCTGATCCATCATGCAGAAAACAGATCCTTAAGAAGAAAGCATGGATCACGGAGATTGTTGAATCAGCAGATCAGTAGAAAAAGCTGTAGGCTTAAAGAAAAACAGATGAAACTATAAAAAAAAATAGTAGTATGCAGCATACAAAGCAGATGCAATGATTAAAAGAAGGATAGCAGATTCATCTGAAGGACACTCCTGTCACTGAGCAGCAAATACAACCATCTCTTTGGAATGTTTCCCCAGCATAAATACTACATCTAACTGGAGCAGGAATTACCAAGAACTGTAAGACACAAGCAAAATGACTTGTTCAGCATGAAAGAGGCACAAGCCTACCTTGCAAAGGTGGAATGTGGTTCAGGTAATCCATGTGTGGTGAGTGACAGAGAGAGACAGAGGGAGATGCTCCTACCCAAAGGAAACACAGGGGAGCCAGGCACTGGCACCCTCCTAGATGCTTGTTTTTCTCCATGACAAAGAGTGTGTGTGTGTGACACTGGGGATGCGGACAGGGAGCTGCAGTGCTGATGAATCCTGGTGAATCACTGCCTGGCCCAGATCAGGTGCCTGAGGAAACAATGCACATGTGCAGTCTTGATGTGCTTTGGGCAAACAGGACAGCGCAATACTCTGAAAGGAAATTCTGCTCAAGAGAGAAAACTTTATGGTTAAAATAAAGAAATAGGTTCAAAGCAAAAAGTAAATATTCAACCTGCATGTGCTAGAGTCTTTTGGCTTGACACTGTCTAGGCAACCTATCTTGCTGTGGTTTTATACCCATGTCCTTGTAGCCATTTTGAGTACTTGGAAGTATAAAATTATAGCAGAAGCAATAAATAGCCCCTTAGCTGATTGGAAAATGCTGGGATTTTTTCAATTATTTGCAAGTAGATAGCACAGTATTATTATTATTATTTTGTGATATTTTAATTTTGATTTAATTCTTATCCTAAAAGAAATCATTTGTACACAGGAACATTGTAAAAGGCAGCAGAATATCTACATTACTTACCTCTCATTTGCTTTTGCTTTGATTTACTCCCTGCACTGGTAATGTTGCCAATCAGATATGTGTAATACCTCCTTCCAGGCTTAGCTAGCCCAGAACTGCAAACATTTCACAGTGAGCCTAAAGGAGCCTGCTTTATGTTAAGATTGCTACAAAATGGATTAAGAAAACCACCTCTCTGCCAGAGGCCCATAATTCTTCTTTGTCACAGCTCTTATCTCCTTTTCTGCCTGGGTTTCTCTTTCTTTAAAGGAGCACTTTTCTTTCTTAGAAAACTTTACTCGTTCTTCTGTTTCTTCTAGTTAGTTATTATGCTGTTCTTCAGCAGATTGTGTATCTACTAAAACGCTGTAGAGAGACTTGAACTTTCTTCCTATGCTTTATGAACCATTTAAACATGCAAACTGAATTTGTTTGAAATGTAATGTCACTGAAATTGCTAAAAATGTATTCTTAATATCCTGTGAGGTGTGTTTGTCTCATCACTCTGTCCAGGTTTAGACCAGTGCTGAGATATATTAATTAGTTCTTTTTTTCATATTTTGGGAGCTGTATAATCTTAGGGTAGTCTGAGCTGTCAACAAAGTAGGTTGACAAGAAGATTGGAACGACTAAAGAGATCAAATTCCATCCAGAGGGACCTTGACAGGCTTGAGAGAGGGACCCATGCAAACTTCATGAAGTTTAACAAGGGGAAATGGCTTTAAACAGGATGGCAGATTTAGGTTAGCTATTAGGAAGAAATTCTTTACTGTGAGGGTGGTGAGGAACTGGAACAAGTTGCTCAGGGAAGCTGTGGATGCCTCATCTCTGGAAGTGTCCAAGGCCAGGCTGGATGGGGTTTTGAGCAACCTGCTCTAGTGAAAGGTGTCCCTGCACACAGAAGGGGCATTTGAATGAGATAATCTTTAAGGTCCCTTCCAACCTAAACCATTCTAGGATTCTAGGAAATCAAGGAGTTGATAATAACCACCAAATGACACTATGCTGTGTATCTCAGTCTCCATACATTAAACTGAGAAATAACAACTTCTTTTTGCATTCCATATTGTATTCCTCAGAGATGCTTGCTGCATTAGAGCCTACATCTGCTATGCTGCCCACTTTAGAAAGCTGCTTCTTCCATATTGTATCCTTATATTAATATTTAATTTTGTTTTAAACAGGTTGTTTAGGCAATAAAATGAGTGAATATAATTGCTATTTAAACACATTGGCAGTGTGTGTTTCTAAAGAAGTTGGCAAAACACTTACTTTCCTTTAAAATCATTTGTTGGTCCAAACAGTTGGCACAAGAATTCAGTTTTAACAGCTTTTCATATTTGCCTGTCAAACAGCAGAAAAAGCATTTTTTTAAAAATGAAGTATATTTTAATTAGACTGTGGGTAAACTGTAGTCCCTTCTTATGTTTACACACCTACAGCACCAACTGTACATTTTTTGGAATACTTGAAAAAGTAGTGTTTGGAATGGTATAGTCAGTGATAGGCTGTAAACACTGTCAGCATCATATGAACAGGACTGAGAGGGGTACTGCTGGCAAGATGTGACTGTGGCGGAGTAGTAGCCCATGAAGTGGACCCGAGTTTTGTAGGGACTATGTGATTTAAAGTGGGGGCTTTTTAATATTCCTTCCTATCAGTGAACATGCTGTCATATAGAAAGACCAGGATTTATCTTCAAAGGAAAACATTGTGGATTTATTTTCCTTATAGAGAACATGTTTCTCATCTATTTCAAAATATATAAGACATGGCACACTCTCCCTCAGCTCACCATCTGCTAACCCACAATGGAGTTACTGTGACTCACAAGCTACAGAGACAGTGCTGATATTTTTGCACTTCAGGAAAACATTTTTGTAGACTCTGTTTCCATGATTTTGCCACTGTTCAGTTAGGTGATAGTGGAAATTTTTATCTCTCCCAGGCACCTTTCTAGAGGAGCATCCCCCTTCTTGGTCTGTCCAGTCTATTTAGATTTTTCAGTGATGGAAGGCTAACTGACTTCTCCTGTATGGCCAAGGCTTTGCCCAAAGGAGTTTCTGATGTCTCCTGGAGTCCTTGACCTTAACACAAGCAATAATTTGACCTTGAATGTGAAATCCTGTTACAGAGGGAATCCCTAGGAGACACATAGACCTGCTTTAGCATTATATGTCAAATATTTCTGTTTAGATTCTTGTGGCATATTTAACCATCTGAGGATTATTCACAAGAAATAACAAGGAAGCACATTTCTCCACACTCAAGTTAAATGGTTGTCACTTTGAAAGTTAATCTTTTGGGAAAAAAAATTAGAACTTAATTTTAATTTATTTTAGTCATATAGTAGGCCTATATCAGGCCACTTCTGTCCATTTAAAAAAGTTAAATAACTAAAAATAAGATAAAATGATTCTTTAAGAACAAACATTACACAATCTAAGCTGTAAATAACATCATGAGATCTGTGCGATGCATAAAAGATTCCTCTGTGTCAGCCATTTGCCCCTTTTACTGAACTTACAAACTCTAAGATACTCTTCAATATAAAACTCACGATTTTCTATAGTTTATAAAAGACTCATGGTAAATCAGAGAGACAGCAAAGCAACTGTATAATGGAGTACACTGGTAGGACACTATAATGGACTGTAATGGCAGGAAGAGATGAGTCTGCTGCAGCAAAAAAGGGAAATGATAGGCAAAATAATGTCAAGTGAGCACTGCAGAACATAAAACTTCAACATCCAATTTCTCCTTCCCTTTATGTTTTGATACATCAGTATTTATTGGCTGCACTCAAGTCATCCCCCTTGCCCAATTCTCTTTTAACACAGTCTTAGGTTGGCACATTACTAGCACAAGTGTTACAGAGCCTTCCAGATGAGGGGGAGTTTAATGATGTGCAAGGACTGCTTAATGAAAAAAAGCCCAAACACTTAACCAAACCCCCCACAAAAACAAATGAAAACAAACAAACAAAAATGTGGCCCTCCCCCTGCCAATTCATTTTCCCCTTAAGGGGCTGGCTAAGAATTGATGGGTTGGGAAAGCTTTTGCTGGAACTTTTCTGACATTCTCTGTAAAAACAAAGTCTTTGGTGAAATTACTCTCAGAGACAAGGGGCTAGGATAGTCTCCATTTAGGATGATAACCCTTCAAATTAGCACACTCCCAAAGCCCTTCAATTCCTTACGAGCAATGACACAGCCAGCCATGACTGTTATAAGAGCTGTTGTATAAATCTAGACTTTCTTTGAATAAAGTAGTCTCTGCTTTTTTTCAAGTAGCAAAAATACCTTTAATATGTAAGTAAAGGAGGAAGGTACCACCAGGTATTGCCCAGGACTTCAGATGCCTTGGCTGCCTCCAGCACTGCCCAGATCACACATACTGCCCTGGGGAACGATGAGGATCTGGGGATAATAGTGACAACTTTCACAGGGGAAAAGTATTATAATGGTCACTTCTCATCTGTGAGAACATATTTATAAATGTGTTCCACTGTGATGTAGCTTGGTAAAATTTAGTAGGAGTAACACTATTGCTAATGTACCAATACTCCTGTTACCCAGGTAATGGAGGGTTATGGATTATCCAGTGCTCTGAATTTGATATCTCATTAGACTTCATTAGCTCTCAGAGAAATAAATTACCCTGACAGGGTCAGAAACCACAGATGCCTGCTCTGCTTTTGTCCCTCCTGTGCTTTGCCATGAAATCACAGCTATCCTAGCTCAGTGTATTCACTCTGCATCAGCCAGATTGGCCCTGGTTTGTTAAAGTTCATAGCATGAAATATGACATGTGCAAGGCAAGTTTGTTCCCTGACAGAAGCCCATAGACAGTTACATTTTGAAAGACTGGGAAGGCTGTTACACAGGATCATTAGAAATACTCTGTTAACTAAGCACATCATTGCTTCATGACCTACGAGCTGCTCTGTTTGAACAAGAGCCCAGCTGGGACACAAAGCCAAATAATAAAACCTGTTAAGAAACACGTGACATGCAAAAAGACAAGTCATGGTTTTGTTAATACTATAGGTAAACCAATGTTACTGCAATATTAAAAAATGATCTGTTACTCAGGAAGCTTCACACACTGATGGTCTTTTTCACTACGTGCTGTGAAATCAATGAGCTGCAGGTCACTTTGCCAGGGTGGTCTGCTTGAGCAGGTGAAGGAAGGTTTACCAGGTTTTGTTCAGTTTAGGGTGGAATCGTGGGGTTCCACCGGCAGCAGACAGCCCACTCTGTAATCCTTCTCTTACTAAACAGACTAGTTCAGGTTGTCGTATTCTATCAATTTTCTGTTACAAAATTTCTCCTAAAATCTGATAAGATTAATGAAGGTGATTTATAAACAGCTTCCTCATAACCAAGAATTTATTGTCAAAACTCTGTAACTCCCAGTGCAAAGCATTCAAACAAACCAACCCAGAAATATTTAGGTCCCTGAACACACCTGCACATTCCACAGTTTTCAAGTTTCAGGTTTCAGACAGAAATTTATTGAAGCCACGGTACACAACTCAATCTATGATCTGTCCCTTAAAAAAGGAATCTGATTTACAAAAAGGACATAAATGTAAAAAAATTATGATTCGCCTATGTGTCTGATTTTACTGTGATGAATTCCAAACATCATAGTGTTTTCTTAAAAAGACTGTTGTTCTTTGGTTTGGGATTTCAAAACTTTCCATGCAGTAAGAGAGACATTGATAGGGCTAAATTAAGAATTTAACTGTTAAGCAAAAACGATGTCAGCTTTTTTCCAAACTAATAAGCGTTTATTGTCAAATGTTTATAATGTCTAGAGCAAAGGTTCAAAATAAATCTATAATAATAAATATAGGTGTTTGCAAACAGTAGCAAGTTTCTTCTGTCTGAAGTCTCTTTTGCTAGAATGGGAAATTTGGGCTTCTGTATTTCAGCTCTGCTCTGCTGGCTGATATTTAAACCTATGCTTATCTAATCAACATATTTCAACTGAAACCCAATGACTCCACTAAATGACATAATCAGTTCTGAAAATTATTTTCAGGATTCAAAAACAGAATTAACTCCTTCCTCCCGTATTTACTTTCTGACAATACCTGTGTCCATTTTGATGATACTTGAACATGCATTAAGTGAACATGAGGACTGGATGTATCACCAAAGTTGCATTGACTATGACCATAAAATATTAATGTTAAGGCCCAAAACGTTAATATAAGCTCCCCAAATGTTAATATTAACATTTTAATATATTACTATATTAAATTTGTATATTTATAGATCTATGGTCCTCATTCTGGTATTAACCAAGGCAATATTGGACATGGCAGTTTTGATTTAACTGTGTGCAGTGTAGCATTTGGGTACAGACTTTTGACCCTTACACTACAGTCTTTATTTTAAGGGTAGGGAACACACTACAGGTGACCTCCTTCCAGGAGCAGTTAATGCTAAAGTCATGGAACTATGTGAGCTTTGCAGCAGAACACAGAGAAAGGTACATCATAATGTGCTTTATTTTGTAGAAGAAACAAATTGTATTGCACACAATATATTTTTGAAAGTAGGTTAAGTATGCTTTATACATTCAAAAGAAAGACTGAATGTCAAAGCAACTTAAATGTAGTGTATGTGGTGATGATTTTTAAGATATAAGTGAGATCAGACGAGTAAGTATTTTGGCAAAGATCTGTGAAACCTTCTAAGTTGAAACAGAAGGGCGATTCTATGCCAATTTGAAATGTGACATCTATTTCTATACTGCCATTTCTTTGATGCATATAGAAAGCCATATTTGACACCTTATTTAAGAGGTTCCACTCTGTATGAAACAATTCTGTATTAAATGGAAAATGGTTTAAAGTGCACTCTTGACTTTTCTATTGGAACAATGATTTCAGCAGATGGTTTCTGTGATTTCCATAACCTAAAGGCAGCTGAGGAACCATGCCACAGTTCAACATTCTTTGAAGACAATATGAATCCTTCCATTGACTTCAATGGATTTGGGATTATAATCAAAAATTTCCTCAAATATGAACTGTGTTCATACCTCATTGGTTTTAGATCCATCCATGCTTTTTTTTTTTTTTTTTTTCCAATTCAAATCATAGAACTCAAAGTCTAAAGCATATTTCCTTTCTTATATCTCATTTCTCCCAGTCAGGTATTGCTATCTTTTTTTGGCTGGTTCTCAATGGTTTCTGACATGCATTCAGACACGATTATAAAGCCCACTGACCTCCTCAGGAAAGTGCTGAACTCAGCCAGGAGTGCTTTCATACAAGTGATGCAAACAGGACAGGACACACTTAGTATTGGATGAATCCAGTCTTGTAGAAAAGGTTTGGGCTTCTATGGTTGTTAACTTTTATATGTGGAAAATCGAATTGAATACACCCTGTCTCCCCTGAAATTTCCAGCTGTAAAATGCTGTACAGAAGAACAACTATAATAAATTATTTCCTATAAAATCTTGGGCCAAAATTTTACTAACATCATTTGCGTCCTGTGAATTTCTGCAATACTGGTCACTAGTCTCTCTCTTGTGAGAGACCATAATGCAAATCCTCCTTGACCCATTATGCTGACAAGGAAAAGTTTTCTTTAAGGCTGTTCTGCAGCAGGATATGGAATAGACCAACACAGGGCCTGTTTCCAGTTTTCTAGGGATTTTCTGATATAAGAATCTCCTCTCTTTACAATAACAACACTTAATTCTTTACTTTTTCTTTTTTTTTTCCAATTCTGAATCAATAAAGAGGAATGAGTGAAAGAAATATTTGAATCTACTTCCCAGGAGGAAAAAAAATGTGAAAGTATTAGGGAGGGAAAAAGAGTTTGACAAGAACTGAAGAGATTTTTTTTTATTTACACAGAATCCTTTTTTTTTCTTTAATGTTTCTTCTTTCTTATGCTTATATATATTTCTCATTTTTGCTTTCCCTTGACAAAAGAAAAAATAAACTATGAAAAATTAGAATAATTACACCAAAAATACTATAGGAAAAGTTTCCATTTCTGTTTTCGTAATTTGAAAGTGAGGAAAAAAATGAGGACAGTATCTGGTCATAAAATTCTGGCATTACTTAGGAATGCTCTCCACGGATGGCAACACACTGCTCCTTCAGGGAAGGGAAGTGAAAGGCCTTGAGTGCTGCACAATTTCCTGTGGTTAAAGTTTCCATGTTTTTGCAGTGCAGAAAAGTTGCACTGCTAACGCTGTCTCCTTAGGCAATCAGAAAAGGGTTACAACCTTTAGCACAGCCATTATACAGAAGAAAGCAAACGCCAGCACAAATTCAGATTCAGAAAAATACCTACAACTATAAAGTGGGTGACAGTGGTGACATGCAGGGATCTAGATTGCCTCTCATGGACTGCCCAGAGAGTATTGTCCCCTTATTTCCCATGGTAGTTCAACCTTGGACTGCTGCTGACTTTTCTTCTGCTTTGTGTAGCCTTGGTCAAGATGTGGCTTCCATACAAAATATTGTGAGTATCCTATGGTGAACTTTCCTTTGATGTTTCTTCAACTATGAGACAGAATTACTGGATTTATTCTGCTGTAATGGTGAAACCTGCCTGAAAATGCCTTGGCACGTATACAAATCATTTACTTTGTTCCAGGTAACTTGTGGAGATATTTGCATTATACCGCATATTCATTTATCTGTCATCACTATGGGTGGGTTTCTATATTCCACTGTATGTCTGAGTAAGGAGTTGGTAGAAGACAGCTACTAGACAGCTACTACGGGAACACATGAAAAAGTGATCTACAGTAGCCATAAAAACAGGCTAGGTGGAAAACGGTTTTGCCTACATGTATTGATATTTCATTGCACAATTCAGTTCCTATTTAGCAATCGCTCATAAAAAGAAAATGCTCTGGTTAAGCTGGCAAAGACCAGAAATGCCACATAGCTATTGCAGACTGCAGTCCTGAGGAAGAGTCTGTCACTCAGTTACAGTCCCACTGTGCGCAAGGTGCAGGCCATACACAGACTCCTGCATGGCATTCCTGGCCTGGAATGTGTGTAAGTAATAAATATGACACAGTAAATAGATGGCAGAAAAATCAGAGATGTGAGGATCCTGTATCCCGAAATGGAAGTATAACTAGAATTTACTAGTGAGAGATTCCTGTTATCAGATGGAAAAATGAGCAACCCTCCAAGCCCGCAACTATTGCCAATATTACAATAAATCCTTTGATTGCATGGTGCCCTCTGTTGAATTGCATTCTTGCTATCAGGTATGGAACAGCACCAAAATAGTTTTTCCCTGTGCAAACACTTAATTTTCACCATCATAATAGTACAAAGTTAGTCACACATTTAGACCATTTGAATTATACTTCTGTTGCCATTTTTTTTCTTTTTTGCTGGGCTCGTTATTTATTGTCTGTGCACACCATACTTAAGTGCACATGAAATGCTCATCCCATATTGTGTCACTTGGGCAGTACCATTACAATTAAATAAGATTTTACCCAGACAGAAAATTTTGCAGTAAGAGACTGAAATATAACAACAGAAGCACTAAAACAATACTCTTTTTTTTCCCTGAAGGTTCAGAGAGTTTTCTACTTCAAATTTTATTTTAGATCTGGCATTTTAGAGGTCCAGAAAATTGCAGGACAAAGTTCTCTAGCTTTCATGTGGGTTTTATTGTGCTTTTGTTTTTGGAATAGATATTCCAAATAACACAAATCATTTTTCACTAAAGTTCTATATGGCCAATAGAGCTCCACAGGATATTTTTATTCCTCCCATAATGACATCACTTCTCAGTAAGCCTTCTATATAAACACCTCACTGTTTGGAAGAACATTTATTTTGGTCTTCTGTATTCTTTGACTTATGCTACTTGTGTGGCTGAAAATCTCTCCTGAGCAAAGCAAATTACAAAGTGTCATTGGAATGGCTAAATTCCATGGAGAAGGCCCCCAAATCACAGACTTAGAACAACCACAAAATGTTGAAAAAAAAATTTGCAGAAACGTAGTACCTTTTTTATTATATTCCAGAAGAAGCACTGCTGTGCTAAGGAAAGAAAGTGGGAAACAGAGAAATGTAGCAGATTCATTCTGCCATCAGTTTCTGTCAGTGTTAAACCCTGTTACACAAATGCATTACTTTGTTAAAAAAGATTGTTCTTCTGCTTGAGATTCAGAGCAAGACAAAGTTGAAAAGTAATCTTGTTGAGGTAAACCTAGTAATTGAGAAGAAACAGGAAAACAGGAAAGCTCAATTACCTGTGTTTGTTCATGTACAATCCTCATAAAGAAACGCACAGACCAAGACAAGAGCATTTGTGAACATTTACTGCTCTTTCTGAAGCCTAAAGTCTCTTCCTTTGAGGGAGTTTGAGCTCTCTTACAAAATCTGACCAGCCAAATAACAGTGAGTACAGAGAGAGGTGTACGAGAACAAAAATAACTCCTAAAATCCTCTTAAAGAAAAAAGTTAGGAAACCTTCCATGTAATGCATTCCATCTAACACACATTAGAACAGTAATTGTGAAAGTAAATGGCATATTGACTTTTCCAGGGAAATACTATTTTCAAATTCAGATGTATAGGAGGTGCTGGCCTCTCTCTTTTTGTTTAGCTACATAGGCTTGAAAAATACAAACTACGCACTGAAAAAGATTCGCTGTGTTGAAGAGTGTTTTGATTTAATTTTGTCTTACAAACTTAAACCAGAATTGCATTTCATGTTAGGTACCTGTGAGCAGTTTCAGACAAATCAGATCTTTTTGGTAATTACTGGATTCTTTGTGCAAAGCCACCACATTGCCCCACAGCAGAAGGCACTGGAAGCTGTGCACTGGAAGTGGAGACCCAGGCACCACATAGGAATCAAAGCCCCATGCATTTACCTCACCCAGCAAATGATGGGTGAAATTTTATGTGGGAGATACAGCACAGTGCTCTGGTTTCCTTGGCAATGCTGCAACTAATTTAACTTACATGATGGATGATTTTGATTATGAGCAGAGAGAAAAAGAAGGGGATCCAAAGTGTAGTCTGAGGCACCCAAACAAGTAATAAAACAATTGCTTTCTCTGAATAATTTGAAAGACTATGCCATGGACAACACATCAGATCTAGATCAGCCTGAAATAGCGATGAAGCTTCATCCTGCAAATATCTGCACACATGTCAGAAGAAACTGTGCACTCACAGATTCCTGAGGTAGGTGAGCTTTGACACAGTAAAGCCAGCTTGTTCAAGTGCAGAGGGAAATAGATAAGTAAGAGAAGAGCTTTCCCTCACTGAGTAGCATAAGCCAAAAGAAAATGATACATCTCAAAAGCCAAGGGAAGATAGAGAATAACTTGGCAAGATCCAAGGTAGACCCTGATTTATTATACAGATAATGTCCTTTGGCAACCTACAGCAAAGTGATGAAGAAATTTTTTAGGATGGGACATAATTTTATACCAATTTTTCAATTTGTTTAATTTTGAGCTTGGTGTAGTAATATCAGGAGTATGCTACTTGAAGGAGCTCAATTGTTTGTATGCTTTCCATCTAATAAAAAAAAAGCATCATTTTTAATGAATTTTTATATGCTTTCATCTTTCCCTTATCAGACTTCATTTTAATTGCTTGTTGCTCTCAGTAATCTATTCCTAGCATATTTGCAAAAGGTGTATGCAATGCCTTATACTGGGTCAATTTCTTACAAGGTAGCTGATGAGAAAAACTAAGTTACCTAGAAATAACATTCTTTTTTACTACTATTTCAATGGTCCAGTCTTCATTCTAATCTTATCGTGAAATATACTGTGACGGAGTATTTTGACAGCTCTTCTGAAGCTGAATAGAGAATAATTACAAAGAATAGCAATTAACCTGTCCTAGGGAAAGCATTGTATTGTAAGTGCTGCTTCAGGGAAATTTCTATTGTAAAATCAAAAGGATACATAGGGAACAAAATAGTATTTAAGGCAAGCTGCCAGTCCAATTATGTTAAGACAAGTTAAGGACGGCTGATTTAACAGTCCTTCATCTTCCTAGTCAGTCATGGTCTCAAGGAACATATTTAGGAGCATGTAAGAAACTCTAAATAGAGGATATAAGATGGAATAAAAACAACATTGCAATTTATGATTAGAAAAATGAAACATATATATACTCATTGGAGATGAAAAGCATGATGTAATTAGGCTTAGTTGTTTATAGAAGTATGATTTTTATACTTTTTTGCTGAATAAATAACTTCATACACCAAGGGATGTGGATAAAAGCATTAAAATGCCTATACAGGGTAAGAACAAAGTTAATATGCTGTCTCAAGCAATCATCAAAAGCAGATGTCTAAGATACACCAAACATGAAATCAGAAATTAACTCAGAGAAAGTTTTCTTTTTTTTCCCTGTTCTTAATAGTTCCCAATATTTGTCTTTATTTTTCTGTTCTGTGAGCTGATGTTCTCATGAATTGTGTATTACTCTGCAAGATACAGTCTGCAGTAATTTAGAACCCATCATGTTATATGTGAAAGTATGATTTTCCTTCCCCTTATCTGTTTCATTTCCCATTTATTTTGTTGAATATTATCTGTCATTTCAATGACCAGTTGCCCATCTCAAAGCCTTTTATTTGTGTGTTTCTTTAGTGAAGCTTCAAATTCTACTCCTACTCTACTTTCAGCTCTTTAATCCTTCTTTTTTGGTGAGGGAGATTTTGAGAGCCTTTTGGAAAGCCAAATATATTAAATCAAGTGGATATACTTTATCACAGACTTTTTGCCTCCTTCAAAAAAAACCCAAAGAATAAAGACTCATCTATATTCTAGTTTATCTGGTTTTTTTTAATAGTTTCTCATGATTTTTAAGGTATTGAAATCCAATTTACTGGCTTGTAATTTTGTGGTTTTCTCATGAGACACATTTGTCATATTTTCTGTTTTTCAGGCCTCAAGTACCAAGGTAGTTTTGATCTAGAGGTCATAAAACAGAGACAGGTCAGTTATTGCATCCCAGAGAAACTTCAGAACGGTTGGAGATGGTCCTGGCAGATCTGTCTCTTACATAGGCTATTCCATTATCTTGACATAACTGATTTTACTGATGCTTCTCTTGCTATGTTCCTAACTATCCTTAGATATTCATATCTACTTTATACTCCACAGAATGGGAGCCAAACTGTGCTATAAAGCTACAGCCTCTCACATCCTTGAGGGGAACTCTTGCCTCTGTAAGTTGACTGTACATTTGTCTACTAGTTTCAGTGAATATAAGTTGCCAAATTCCAGAATTTACTTTTCCAATTCAATAGCCAATGAATAGCAGCAACAGGAAAATCACTTTTGCAGACAGAGGAACAGCAAAGTGTTGTTTCCATTTGTCTTTCTGCTTAGTATGAAAAAAAATTGCCTGCAACCACGAGCACAATTATTGCAGAAAGGCTAGTATTGAAAATCCATACAACTTCTCCATAAAAGAACATGCACCCTTCTCAAGAAATTCTGGAATTACTGACAGGAAGAAGAGTTCCCATCTCTCATTCATTTGCATTACTTGAGCAGTAACAGAAGGTGTACAGTAGAGACCTGATCCAGCAGAATCTGTCACTGTATCTCCTTTAATCAAGAAAACCCTTCTGTACATTTTAAACACAGAAGTGTTTTCTAAAGATCTCAGACAGGAAATATTCAGAATGCCACAGCCTGCAACTGCACTGACTGCATGAAATATTGCAAAGGATTCTTGTTGATATAAAAAATATTATTGTTCAGCAGCTGGAACCGTGAACTACTTAGCTGTAATGTCACACTATTAGGTTTAAGTAGAAAGGAACAACTGCAATGTTTGTTCAGTACAAAAACATAAAAAAACCTCAGGAGAGTAAAACAGTAACTAGAGTTTCTGCTGGAAGGTGAATCACTGTAGAACTAGCCAAGCTGCTGCCGTGACTGAGACATGGGCTGATGGCACACGCTGCTTGGGAAGCTGGTGAAAGCTGGAGTCTGGAGCCAAAGCACATTGGAGAATTACTGTAGATTAATTTCTCCTGGTGTTGAGGGGTGCATCTGTCCTAAACCCTTTGCTTGTTATGACTCTCCTTTGCTCAAGTGGACTGGAAAGAGGTAAAGCCAAACAGACATTTTACTAGGGGGATAAATACTGCTGGGAACTCCAACACCACAAGACACTTTACCTTCCCCAAAGCAGACTGGAGAACAGGTATTGCCAAGGTGGTTCAGTCAGTGCAAGTTGTTGCAGCTTCTTCACCATTTCCAAAGCAAAAGGTACTTTCATTCTGCTATGAATTTTGGTGAAGGAATTAATTTGAAACTGATAGGAACTCACACATTAATTTTGCTTAAATACCAACAAATAATAAGCTTTGGTTTCAAAAGGTCAACCTTTTAGAAAACAAGAGGAACAGTTCAGAAAGCAAATGGGATGGAGAGTTTAGGTTATTTTTTAAAATAAAGGGAAAAATTGTCTTAAATCTGTTTCCCAGTAAGATGTGAAAATTAGTAATTGAGAGATTGTTGGCTAAATAAGCTCTTCTCGTAGGACAGCAAAGAACTAGCAGAACGAAAGCTGGATCCTGGAGATTTAGGCAGAGCAACAGAGATCGAGGGAGAAGGTGTGAGGAAGTGAAAGTTGCCAGACTTTGTAAAGGAAATTAAGAGGACAATATAAGCCTTGGGTAGCAAAATGAAAGAGGAACAGAAGATGGGAAGTTTAAGACCGTGCAGAGGGATTCTCCAGGGTATGGGTACGTTATGTTTTCAGTAGGAATGTGAACGTAGTTTAAGGATATGAATAGAGGTTATCTAATGCAAGAGTGTATTATCTAGGAAGTGTGACAACAGAACTGGCAGCCAGATATGAGGATCTCCATACACTCACACTGAGGGTTTTACTATTCTACCCCCACACTGATGCACAACCTGGCACTGAACACTGCAAGGCTATAAAAGGGATTTTAATCATTCTTTCAAATGTGGGTGTAAGGGCAGATAATACTTCATAGCTGTATAACGTGTGGTAATGACTCAAGCATGGAAGGAGATGGGGAAGTGGGTGCAAGAGAAAGTTAGGTGACGACAGCCCCAGGCAGGGGCAGGAAAACAAAGGGGGGCAGAGAGAGATTTGAAGAAGTAGAAGGAAGAGGCTCACAAAGCATCATTGAGAGTGCCAGAGCAGTCCACTCCTGGAGCAGATGGCCATGGATACTTAGGTGCTAGCAGGCAGCAGCTAATACAATATCTAAAAAGTAATGAGGAAAGTTCAGTGCTGAATCTCATAAAAGCATTTACCCTCTAAGATGGAGTGTCAATGTTTATAGCCACTTATGGTGCAAGCATTCTTTCTGGACTAGAGAGACATTTATCTATTACATTTGTTTATTTAGTGAGGACATTGTGTGGCAAGCAAATATTACAAATGGCAGGAGCAAGTTTAGGAATTATTTTCATTTTAATCTGTGGATTTCAATCAATTTGTCGTTTCCCCTTCTGTAGTCAGCAGAAACCAATCACTTTTATCAGCACTTTGAGTGCTACAAAATGCCACCAAGACTGGAGAAAAATGGGGATATAAAAGTAATCTCTGCAACAGGTAGGGTGTTTACATATAGATAGCATGTTTAGTTTGATAAATATTCTTCATGTAGTCAGATAATTTTCTAATATCTGATATCAAGAAAACACACAGAAGGTTCCAAGTTCCATTTCTGTTTTCTATATAGAACAAAATGAACTGAATTTATAAATGCCACTTCTGTGCCACTCATTTACTGGCATTAAATTATGAAAATTGTGAAGAAGGATGGCAAAGGAAAGGCTATTTCATTTAATACAGAAGTGACAGTTCTGTGACCTTTCTTTGCCATTTTTCATGATCTTATCAAGCAGCATGAGCAAAAATGACGCTTGGAACAAGAGACCAACATGATGAATGTAGGGACAATTTGTTGTTTTCTGTTTTTCCCAGATATGTCTTGAAAAACAGGAAATCCTGAAAGTCAAAAATTTGTGACTACAGCATAAAATTGAATAAAATTGTATGACAAATGAACTGTGTATGTTCACCCTGCAAAAAAAGTAAATGGGTTTTAGAGTTCTCTGTTCTTTGCTTTCTTTGCATTTGTGTGACAACCTCAATTTAAAATAGGAAAAGGTATAGTCTATTCTTATAAAACCCCCCCTATAAATATGTAGATACAGGGTTAACACGATGTCCTGAATTTACTATTGCATTTTTCCATTTTTTTTCCCCCCTGATGCAGTTTATTATTGTTCCAGGTTAGGAAAAAAAAAACAGAAGACAACACCAAATATCATGTAGTACATATAAAAGAGTATTTCATTCTTGTTTTCAAAGCATAGTGTTCAGACATGATATACAGACCATGGGATTAGGATATACCACTGTGTTTGTTTGATTTCTTGTAATCCAAACCTGATGCCTCACCTGTGGCAGTGATGACGCAGCTAAAGCCCAGGAGGGAGCTCACACTTGATCAGCATGCGTCCTCAAATTCCTCCCAGATTTAGCAACGTGATACTGCAGCAGGTCAGTAGAGATTTCATACCTTCACCCCTGGCTAGCATAGAAAACAAACACTCAGTAAGCAGAACCCTTGCTTTGCTGGGCAGGAAGGAGAATGATATTCAGGCCCTTACGCTAACACTGCACTGGAATGAGGGTTCTCCCTCTTGGTGTGAACGTTCTTCGCATCTTGGTGCCACAAAGGTACTAAAACCCAACAGAAAACTGGCATTTTTTTTTTCTTCATTTCCAAGAAAGGATTAATTGAGGTATCTATTTTAACTGATCATACCCTGCTAGTACAGGCTACAGCTGCAAAAATGTATTAACAGTCTTCCTAGGCTAAATCTTATTTTTCATGGCTAATTAACTTTGGTGAAGTCTGCTCTAGGATGAAATTTTACAAGATTCTAAAATGTTGGTAGTTTTTTTTTTTTTGTTGTTGTTGTTGTTTGGGGGTTTTTTTGTTGGTTGCTTTGTTGTTTTTTTTTTTAAGAGCTGATAACTAAAAATGGTTGGCAAGTTCAATGTTATACAAAAATAAAGAAGTTATTATCATTAGACACTTCTTATTTACAGGGCTTGAAAATGTCGGACTAAGAAAAAGGTGGGAAACAGCTGTCACTGCTAATTACCATGGAGCTGTGTTCTGGATGCATTTGCAGTAGCTGTGAATGAAGTGGTACCCTTCAATGCATCTGAAATAGACTAATAAAATTTTGTAAAATTTCAGTAATAATGTCTTTGTCAAAGGCAAAGGGTATTCAAATTTCAAGCAGAGAATTATCTTAGCAGCCAGAAAACTGTCCTTTCCCAGTGCTGTGCAAGAAAAGAAGCGAGAGGAATATCTGGCAAGCTTTCCTAATTCCTTTGCCAGCTCATTGAAGGCAGCAGTCACACCAGCGTGTTCACAGCTCTCCACACCTGCCCCAGACAGTGACAGGACCCTGCCCTATCCTCCTCCCTGGGCAGCATGGCCAGAGTGGAGCTCAGGGATATGTCCCTTCTGTGGCACACCTGTCACCTGCTGACTCTGCTCCTCAATGCGGCTACCGGAAAAACAAGGCTGTGAATTTACAGTCTCAGAGTCAGAAATAATTCTGCAGTCTGAGTTCTTTGACTTTTCTCAGCTCCTCACTCAGAGGCCGAACAAAAGCACTTTCGAGTCATGAAGTAATCATTAAAATGCAGACTCCGTGGTGCAAAACATCTCTAAATCATCACTGGGCACAAAGTGGGACCCCCACCTGTTGCAGATGCAGAGCACCATTTAATACACAGGGTATGCTTTCCCACTATCCTCCCAGGCTGTGTGCACACTCCAAATAATCCTGGCTCTTCTGACAGACCAAAATCTAATATTTTTAGGTCAGGGAAGGGCAAGTGTGTATCTGGCATAAATTATTGCCATATACTAAGTGTGACAATCCCCATAGCTGGGAGGGGACACAGGCTACTGGAAAAAATAGCCAAGAATGCAACAAGGTTTTTATTACTTATTTTGTTTTCCATTTACTACACATTTTTTTCAGATACAGACAGAGCTTGACCTTATATTTACTGCCAAAAAATATTAATAGTTAGATTTTTTTGTACTGCCTCTCAAAAAGGGATTTGGGGGTAGTCTTTTTGGAGGACATGGGGAACTAAGTGCCTCACTTAAAGCAAAAAGGAACTTAATTTTCACAAAATTTGGGTCTTGTTTCTATTATCAAGTCAGTTTGAAAAGAAGACTTGAAAGAAATGTTGCCAGAGAATCCAAATCCAAGTCAATACATTTTCTTATCAACATCAGCTCTATTTTGTGAAAGCAATACCCAATTCACAGAAATTGAATTTATTGATGTAAAGATGGATATTTTATTTTTTATATATTTTTTGTTCTAGTTTTTTTTTATTTTTGAACTGGGTTTTATACTATATTGTATATCCTATGACAGAAGCTGCTTCAAGGAAAGAAAAACGGCTTCCATTTGTATGAATTTCTTTCCATATGTCATCAAAAGAAAAAAAAATGTTTTGACAACTCTTTTCTCAAGAGGCAAGATTTGTATGTTTGGAGATGCAGTAACATGTCATCAGCTAAGCTAGAGAACAGCAGCAGTTTTCAGTAGCCAGTGAAGATGGCTGCTCCAAGAGACATTCTGTTTTTTAAAAGCCAGCTGCAATGCCATTTTTCATTTAGCTGGTGACTGTCAGTTGACATTTCTCTTTGGATTTGAATAAATATGATCTATACAATGTCCATTTATTTCACATCCATTCTTCCTCTCTTGTCTAGCAATTCTGGGCTTTGTTATGTTCCCAATTGTGACATTTGGGACCTGGTTTAGTTCCTTTCCATTTTTGAAGATGACCTTACTGGTAAATCTGCTTTCAAAGGTCCCTCAGCTCCATTTAAAATCCAGACCTTTAAATGTGGTCTTTAATAGTTGTAAAATGTTCTCATAAATTCCAAGCTATGTATTTTCTATATTGTTTCTTTATGGTTCATTTAGTGTGACATTATATAAAAAATTTTAATAAGGCATTTCCTTCTCAATCACTTTCAAGTGAAGTGTCTAGAAAAATCACTCTTAAAACTTTCTGTTTGAGCCATTAATTAGCTCACTGCTTGTTAACTGCTGCTGTAGCTTTTGATTCACTGGCACAAGCACACTTCTGGTGTGATGGATGTGCTGTAAAGGCTTAGACAGATAGGCTGAAATGTATCTGCATGTCAAAGCAAAATGAGGTATGGCATTCACTTTCAAAATGAACTTTATGGGGGTAATACTTTATAGAAGTGATGATGTTGTCCTGGATACTAAAGCTTTGTAAGTAAATACAAATAATGCTCCATGTGTTTTATCAGCCTTTGTCAGTGTAACCTTTAACATAAAAATAAGACAGATTCAGTGCAGTATTTTAAGATGAAAGGGGCATTATCATAATAGCATAAATAACGAGCCAAAAATTTATGTAGGCAGCTATGAATAAAGATACAAAGGTTTCCTGAACATAAGATCTTCTGTGAGAGAAAATCAAAAAGCCACACAGAAGTAGAAGGAACTACTGAAAATAAGAACCCTTGAGATGGAGGAGAATTTCATGGTTCTGGTTTTATTTTGACTCTTCCCCTACAAAATAAAAAAAAAGTTTTAATATTGCCTGACAGTTTTCTATGTGAATTATGTATAACAAATTGCAGTGCAGAAAGGTTTTCACCTAACAGAAATGAACAACCAAGAAAAAAAGAAACAAACAACAAAGAACAGAAAACAAATGTTAACAAAGCACTGGTCATCATCCTCTTTCTTGCCCTGGAGAAATGTCAAACCTCAGGACAGTTGTCTTGTCTTCCAATTGTCCTATAGTACTGTCACAGCTAATGCAGTGTGGACACAAGGATTCCAGGTTTCCATGAGCGTGTCCACCTGCACAAACTCACCAGGAAAGTGGCTACAACGAACTGAAGGGCCACATCGACCAGAACATTGCAGGGTCCAAGCACAGTCCAAGCAGGGCACTACAGCACGCAAAGCTGAGCCAAGGAGGCAGCTGGGTGAGCTCATGCTGGGTGAGCTCTGAACACCCACCCTCTGCACGAACCCCCTCTGAAGATCCCCGTGTGCCGTGGTGGTGTGTGAGGTGGCCTCCTGCAGCTGCAGTGCTGGATACAGCTTTGAAGCTGAAGGATTAAAGGCAATGAAGTGCTCAGATGCCACTGTAATGAAAGGGCTAGAACAGTTCTTCAGAGAGGAAAAGCAGCCCGAGAGCAACAGAGAAACGATGACTCATTACTGCCCTTAGTTTTGTTGGTCACCAGGAGCTATAATACAGCAGCAAAAACTAAGGCTTGGGCAACATCTCTTATTTGTCCATACTGAATGGACTTTGAGAGCAGTGTTACTGCTGGAGAGGAAATGCATCCTGGGGCTGCGATTTTGCAGTGCCGGCAGTAGCAGCCTCTGGCAGAGTGAGGCTCCTCCAACCCACCCCCTCGGAAAGCAGCAAGGAACAAAATGGCATCAGTGAGGCTATAAGTAGATGCCTCAGCGAATTATCAGGGACACTGATGGATCACAGAGGCATTTAAACCATGCTCCATGGGAGCTAAAAACGAAAAAGCAATTTCATTCTGCAGTAGATTTTCAAAATACCTGGAAGCAGACATTTCCCTGGGTCAAGGCCCAGTCTGGCTAACTTTCCTTCTTCAAACTCCTCCTCTCTGTGGTTCTTACATCTGGTGCTCTTGTACGTAGCGTAATAATAACAACATATCTAGGTAAAGAAAGTTGCCACTGACAGTAATAGCATCAAGACTCGTTTATGGGGGAATTGTGCAGTATTTTCATTTGGTCATTGCAAGTAAAATTAATGAAAGTCTAAAAGGATAGTATTGGAAAAAATAAAATATGCTTTTTAAAGGTGGATAAATCTAGTAAATAATCTCAGACAGAAAAAAAAAGGAAAGGAACTGTCAATTTAGATTCTGAAAAACTTTAATTTTATATTTTAAGCAAACACAGATGGCTAGGTTTTGGTAGTCAGCATTAAATGCAACTTTGTTGTGCTGCTGTGCATCATCTCGGAACAGGAAAGTATTATACAATGCTTGTAGTTAATGTATTCTACTTATGTCAGTCAGTAAGTGATAGCATGTCCTATCGAATTAAATCCAGATTTCATGTGCATCTCTTCATTTACTTACTGTGCAAATAATGGAAGCTAACATTAAAGTATTAAAATCAGATAAAATTGCATTTCATATTAATACAGTGTGTGGAAATGTATAATTTTAAATATATCTTATGAAATGTAATCTCTCTTACATATTGCATGCAGCTCTGATATTGATCAAGATATTCCCAGGAGTGTATGATGAGAGGAGGAACTGAGTGTGTTATCCTTCCTCTAGGGATAAGCCAGTTTCTTCCTCATCTCTCACAATGCTTCTTTGAATAAAACTGGTTCTTGTTTGCTTTGTTTTCTTGTTGTTGTTTAAGGCAGGCCAATTTCAAAAAAGAGTATCAGAATTCAGTTAACTTCTCTCTAGTCAGATATTTTTGCAGGGAAGTAGGTGGGCAGTCTGTGGCCTCTTCAGTTCTAGCCCCACTGGGATCAATTCCTAAGAGAGACTTTATTTTATTTTCCCACTTTCAGACAAGTAAAGGCCCAGGGGAGCCAGTCCTGTCTCGCTGGCAAAGGCTCAGAGAGCAGCTGGACTCGGTTTGAGGGCAGAACACACAACCTGCAGTTACTGCCTTTGGGTAAGGGAGTGTCTGGACACCTCGGGTCAACAGATTGTGTTGTAGCTGCACTTTAACTTTGCTTACAGTGGGAAAATTCAACCTATTTAGAGACAGAAAAGGCTTTAAATTACTTTTCTGAACACTGCATTCTTCTGGTGGGTTCATATGTCATTCATATCTGCTTAAATCCTCTGAAACCAACGGAGACTGTGCTGGGCACAAATGCAGGATGAATGAGGTCCTGTATCACATGCAGGTTCTTCTCTTTTCCAGAATGTGCCATACAAATGTTACCTATAACTAAGGATTTGCTTTTAAATCGTGACTTTTATTTGTAACAGGAACATTCAAATATAGTCATCCTGTCCTATCTATACCTGTAATTGAAACTTTTCAATATTCTTCTCCCCTGTTCCTTATGGAAATACATCTAATAAATCCTGTAAATATCCATATAGGCAGATCTGAGGCAGGCACTATTAAAATTAGGAAGTGCTTTCAAATTTAGGAGACACTATAGGATTAGAACCTTATATTTTAATATCCAATGCTTCAAAGAAAGTTATTCAAACTTGTACACCAGCAGTAAGGAGGGTGGAAGATGTCCTTCTACATTATTATCTGATGTCTCAGGACCAAAAGCAAAAATTAGTGACGCAGGAATATGAAAAATAAAATTAAACGTGAACTCATAAAAAGATAACATGAACATTGCCTGTATCCCTGGAACAATAACTGTTACAGTTATACTGTTGCAGTTTTTTAGCTTTTTCTTAGCAACCAGACAGTTAAAAATGTTCAAAGAACAAAATTATCTGAGAAAAAAAGGAAAACAAACTCTTTTCAGTCAGTGTTGTTTTCCCTTGGAGAAGCAAAATTATCTGCCAAATGTGGGGTGATTTCTTTGTTTAAATCCTGAATGGCAGGGGAAAAAAAAATCTGCTCTCTGCTAAAATTATCTAATTCTGTAGCTGTCTCAAGGATATGTCTCCTTTTATGAGATGATGTCCTTTCTTCCTGGCTGGTGCCATACTCACTGCACTCCACAAACAGTCACTTTGCATTATGTAGATTATTTCTCAAGAAAAGTGAAGAAGTGGGCTTTTGACAATGAAGGAAACAACGAAGCATGAAGAAATCAGAGAAGATCAAAGGTGCTCATTAGTTTAGATGGTAAGAAATAGAGCAGTTAACAATAACACAGCATCTTTCTTGTTACTCTTTCATACTCTATGAAATCACATAATTGTTGCATCAGAAAATGCCTCATTTACTTTTCATGAATCAAATATTTAAAAGAAATCCTTATGCTTCATATCACGTGTACTAGAGGGACACCCTCATTTATTGTATTACTTTGATGTATTTTTTTATTACTTGAAAGGCTAATTCAAATTGCAGAGATTTTATGAATATTTTATAGACTCTGTATTCTAAATGATCAGAAATACTGCTCTATGATATGCTCTGGGCTTACAGTTCTGCTGTGCTCAAACTAAACCCAGCAGAGGAATAGACTGTGGAAGCAAAAACCCAGTTGAATCATAATTCTGTATTCTTGTGTTTCTAGACAGAGCGTTCCTAAAACAGCTACAGGTGCCTCCCATATGTATATAGTACAGCATATCTATGGTGCAAAGTAATTTCTTTTTCATGTCTCTTCTCTGGTAAGACATACCTTTATTTAGGATGACCCTAATTCCAGCAACTTCATGTGATAACCATTGACTCAACTCAACCTAAAGCTAATTTTGATTTTATTTATCTTCTTGCATTAAATTATGAATGTCTGCAAATCTCCTAGTATATTGTTCAGCAGTTTTAATATTGCTCTTTCCTGCTCTATTTGAGGTTGAAGGATAACAATAATACAACTTGTTTAATTAAATTTTTACAGCTTCTTTATGTCTGCTTATGGTAACCAGACTGTTGCTGTATAGATACTGAATTATTTTTACTTAGCAGCACATCAATAACTACTAAATTTTATTCACCGTGGGCTTTCTCCCTGTATATCCTGCAAATGAAAAAGGGAGCAGTGTATTTAAAAGTGAGGAAACATTCTGAACAAAGCAGCGGATACATCAGTGAAGGACAGATAAAAAGTACATTAAAATATATCCTCAGCATCCACAGCAAGTAGAAAAGCATACTGAAAAAACTGGCCAGAGTACCACTAAACCCCACAATACATACGGAAATTGCTTGTTTGTCATATAACAGATGTAGTCTCTTCTGTAATAGTGATAAAAACCTCATCAAGACCTTTCTGCTTGCTCATAGAGGTCTGCGTCACCCACATTGCTCAGAACACTTTTTTGTGAAACACTTCAGGTAGTAGGTACAACTACACTGTAACAGGGTTGAGAAACTAATCAGTCATCCTGTCACACAGCCAGTGGTCTCCCTGCTCGCAGCAATCCTGCATACACCCTCTGACCAGTATATCACTATAAACTGTTTCATCACTTTTTGTGCTTCCTCAAACTACGAACTTATCAATGTTACTGGAATTCCACAGCAGTGAAATCCCATCAAGTGAACATCAGTGAACTCCAGAAGCAGAGAGATTGGTGTCTGTGCCTTAAGTAATTGTGTTTTCTTCAGGATGAACAGATTGGAGGGTAATGCTACTCTGAAGTCATGGGAAATATCTATAGTGAAGAGATGTGGGTGGATTTGTGCAGTTCCTCCCCCGCATATTCTGTTTTTTAGAGTCTAAAAGCAGGTGCTGATGTGCTTAATCATTAAAACCAGTAAAATATGAATAGTGGTAAATGTATGCAATCATATGAGTGCACTGGAAGAGGACAAGAGGCATGGCAATGAAACATAAGATGGATTTTAATGACCTGTGTCTACTCCCAAGGTAGCTTTATGCAAGACTATCACAGAAAGGAATTTCTGAGGCCCGTAAAGGCTAGGGGGTTTAACTACTGTTTTTCGTTTTTCCTAAAAAAAAAATTATTAAAACCATGCTTGAGTACTCATTTTTAATGAACGTATCTCTGTCAGTTAAACACCCATCATAAGCCTGATGTTGTGAAAGAATGCATCTCAAGATCATGACTAATTGCTGCATATTTTCAAGACATCATTATTAAGACAAGCAGCTTTTAGTGCTGGTTAACTGTGACACTGCTGATTTGCAAGCATATGCAACTCTCTTACATTTTTCTCATGCTGTCTTCCAATTCTTCTTTCTCGTTGTGCTTCAGTAGACAGGATGGGATCCTATTTTAAATAGTTTATTGCCTCCCATCCTTGCAACTGTGTTAGCTAATGGAAAAAAATGGCAATGGAGCAGTGGATCATGCCCTGAGACATATATTTTTTCTGTTAGAGTTTTCAATCATTTAACACATATAAAGACCATGCTGAAAGGTGAGATTCCAATATGCAAACCAGCTATGAAATAGCAGACATACTGGTATTTTTTGTTCCCAAAATATTGGCTCAGACACTGAGGGAATAGGGGAAGGAAGGGAAATTTGCCACACAATAAAGTCTCTCCCAACTCAGACTAAGGGCAGAAACATTCTTCTGGTTCTGTGATCAAGATCAGTCATGATCAGACCTAGGCAGATGGATCAGACAGATGCAGAACAAGCCCAGCCATAAAAACCTCAAATAAATCTTCCAGTCTAAGCCCCAAGCTCTTCAGTATGCTCAGGGCATCATTACTCTGTAAGTTTTAAAAGGGAAAGCACAAGAAGCAAGGCCATTAGCCTACCTTTTTACTGAATCCCGCATTATACTTTTATAGAAAGCAGCCTAAATCTGACTGTAGCCATCTTACAACCTACAGGCCATTTTCTGTCTGCAAGCAGGGATCAGTTTATAAAGTACAGAGGAAAAAAGGCAACCCAGAGCAGGATGCAAAAGCAAGTGTAAGCTGCCAGCTCTCTCTCAGGTGCCCCCTCTTTGGGCAAGAGCACCTCCACACTGAAGGCAGAGGGTGAGAAAATAGTGATGAAGTAATCTCTTTAGAGAACAGTAATGTCATACCTAAAATCTTCCTTAAGTGTTCCACTTGGGGACTCAAAATTTACTTACAGCACATTGGAATTTAAATAAAAGACTCAAACTGAGTCAACATTTAAATGGTTTCTTGTTCAAGATACTGGCAACATGATACCAAAAATACCACATCCCTTTATTTGCCTTAGGAATAGCTTACAGACCTAGAAGGCATTTTCTCATTCTGTCAAAAATCTAAAAAGGACATGAGAAAGGTCAGAAGAAAAGCTCTAGTTTCTCTGACTTTGACCATACAGCTCTCCAAAAAGCATATTGAATATCACTGCGCCCAAACAGAGAAACATCATACCATCACCCTTTTGATCTATGATGGATGGTATTATATGGCAGTAACAGAGCCATACAATGGCAACCTTGTCTTTTTCTGGGTTTCATGTAAATCAAATCCCCCAAATGAAGCCCAATTTATAAAGAAAACCAAAAAGAGCTGAATTTTAAATACTACTATTATTTAAGTGTGCCAGTTAGAGTCCTGCAAGGAGTTCCTTTTTATCTGAAAGCACATATAAGTTCAAGATCCAAATTCCACATATTCCATGCCATATATCAATATCCATTCTATATATTCCAAGATAACCATATACTCTTCTCAGGGTCATCTGTTTGCTTTGGTGAGTCTCAGAGTTATCCAGACCAGGAGTCAGATCAGAGAGGTAATGCTGGAGCCTGCATGGGCCTGGCTGCATTTCCCCTGGAAATCAGAGTGGAGGCACCAGAAGGAAAGTTCTTAATAGTTTGCACCAGAGTCTCACATGTGTACATGAGACTTTACAAACCAGTACTTCTCTTAGGTAGACACTTATCCTTCCAGCTAACATAGTGAAAAAATGCTGCTGTGCAGCATGATATTCTGAAGCTGTGTTTAAATTTGGCAAGTAATCAGAATAAAAAATTCAAAAATATAATCTATCTATAATTATACCTCTGTAGATTTTCTTTACAGAAAGTTGTAAGGACTGAACCTTGCTCATTTTATAACTATGCTGCAGAAGCCTTCCTTAGATTTCTCTATAATACATGGAAAGCACAGCATGAAGATATGATGAGGTTTATATATATAGACATGTGTTCTGTCCTAAACAAATACAATCCTTTACAGGAGGAACTGTGAGTTAAATTAATTGCTATGTTCTATGTGTCTTTAGTGTTTTGTGATTTTCTAATGGGTAGAAGCACAACCATATGTTGTTTATTAATGGCGTAGCAGTAAGGAGTTACCTATTTGTGAGATGAAGTGTGCCTGGGAGAGGAGGAAATTTCCTGCGAGTCTGCAAGATAAGATGGAAATAAGCTGTGGGTTAGAGGAAGTCTAATACCACAGTAAGTGGTTGCATTAAAAATAAATAAATTTTAAAGTCATAAACCATGAGAAAAATAATGAACTGCATTTCTGAGCAGTTTAAAAGAGAAAGAAAAATGAATACAATCCCTTAGGGCAAGGCAGTCAGAAATGGTTTATAGTTTTAATACACAAGCCTGACAATGACAATAAAAATTAAAAACAAACTATGGTCTTTATAATTTTCCCCACTTACAATCATGGAAGATATTTGTGCCTATTGTGCATTTACCAACTTTTACCCAGTTTTCTGAAAGGCATAAATATTGATACCAAACCCAACAATGTTAAATCATAAAAAACACTGTTAAGTGAAGAATATTCATCAGGCTCACAGCTCAGAAAACAGGCTCTCTGTACTGATGGCTGCAGCCCAGTCACGATGCTGTTGGTGTGGAACTTCTCATAGTAGTGGAATGGGACAGGTTGAGGATTTTGCAATTTTCCTAAAGGCATGTTAGACTTCACAGACACCTCTCCAGAGACAATTGACTGAGGTCTTTGTTCCCCTCACCAAGTGCACTCACAATTGAACTCTTTACATGGCAGGTTCAGTAATGAACATAAACCCAACTGTTTGGTTTTCTTAAATAGTAAATAACAAACTCCCAAATCTTTGTGTCAGTACTCAGAGGTTGAAATGCTTGTGTCTAGGTGTAAAACACTCAGAGTCTTGGACTTGAACAGAGCAATTGCTTAGTCCCACATAGTACTCACTAATTTCTTTGATCGTGAACAGTAACATCTGTCAGATGTGCATTATCACACATTGCTAGGAGCAAAAAGCTTTGTTGCTGCTTTCTTTTTAGGTAATAAATGAAGTGATGTCATTCTCATTTTATAGATAAGGACATTAGCTACAGAGAACTGACGTGTCTTGCCTAAGGTCACAGAGGAATTGCTTAGTCTAAGCTGGTTATCACTTATTTTAGTCACATAAAAGAATCTGCATCTCAGGTACCAACTATTCATCATTAAATATGTCATGAATCAAAGAATAAAGACTTAGCAATTCTGTCATAATTCAATGGAAAGACATCTTGGAGGGGTGAATCATCACAAAATGAAGTTCTGCAACAACAGGATATTTTAACGAGAGTGAGATTAGAAGGTAAATATTAGAGTTACAGAAAGCATATAATAAATAGAAGATTACTGGAAACTTATCTACTTGCAAAAAGAATTGGATATGGTGTGAATCACATCACAGGTTTCCAATTCTTACAGCTGCCTTGGTGTCAGGCTTGAGAAAAAACAGTTCTGATTTTGGCTTTGTGTTGCAATCTTGTGAAACGTCCCTGTTTGCATTTTGATGTGAAAAACAGCATTACTTATTTCCATTTTTTGAGGCTTTTAAGTTCCCAAACTCAAATAAAAACTCAGGACAGCTAAAACAGCAACACCTTAAGATGAAAACAAAATTTTATACGAAAACCTGTGTGTAAAAAGATGGCTGAACTTGGCGAACTTCTGTTGAATATACAGATTTCAGTATTTAGCTATAAAGGTTTATTCTTCTGCAGAAACCATAATTTTTACTGGTCACATGCTTGCTTACTGAAGCTGAGCCGTAGGACTGATAGTACCATTACTTATGTCTGCTTTATTGGGTTTTTTGGTTTTTGGTTTTTTTTTTTGTCATTGGCAAATTTTACCAGCAGTGCTTCTATATCACTTTCCAGATACTTGCTATACTTGTGACTCAAGAGATTTAATTACTCTGAATCAAGTGTATTTCTATGAAGGATTCCTTATAAATGATGTTAATGGAGATTTCTTATTGCAGATAATAATTTGTCACTTAATAGCTGAAAACACCTAACCTGCTTACATTGAGATATATTAACTTTTTAGGGACTTATTTGAAATATATTGTTTTCCATGTCATTAATTTCAAATATTTTTAAATTTCAGATGGTTGGGTCATTCAGACTGGATGTTTGCTTTGAACATCATTATTCTAACTAATGGGTAAGTTTGCAATTTTATGGTCAGATGCACAGAAATAACAGACATTTTTATTCTCCCATAAAATTTTAATAAGAATTGCAGTAAACAGCTCAACTAGAAAACTTATTGTTAATTATGATTTTATTTATGCCTTTTTTAAAACTATGTTTTTAGTGTCTTCTTTAATTTTTAAAGTTTACGGCGTGTTTTGGTACTAGAGGTTAATTCCTGTGATAAGAAAAAATACCATATGCAATAGAATGTTTATACACAGATTAATTTTATTGCAGAAATGCTTCATCTCCTAAATTTTATGATGAAAGAAATCCAGATATAAACTTCAATAAAATACAGCTTATTTCCTAGACTTGCAGAGATTCTCAGAATGAGGAGAAATGGGAACCCCATTGATAATGAGAACTTGGTGATGCATAGGAATACATACACTTTTCCAAGCACCTCCAAACTCTGAGCTCACACAGCCACTGATGCTTCTCGGCCATGGCAAGAGCAAGGCGAGCAGTGCCTCAGCACTGACCCTGAGCCCATGGCAGAGTGGAAATGGCAATTGTATACATTTGCTTTACACACCTGCCTTCTGTCCCATCTCAATAATGGCCTCTTTATATGAAACAACCAGAGACGATGGTATTCTCTTCTTCACAAGATTCCTCTGAGAAAAAAATACATAACTTTACTCTGTTTGGAGATCCATATCTATATCAGACAGACAAACTGGCAGACTTACAAATACCTGGGTCGGATCTCTGTATGTGCTGATGGTGTGTCCTTCCAGGGCTCCTCTGACTATTCCTTTCAACCACTGCCTCTGGAGCCTCACCCAGTGCTTCTTGGACTGAAATTTCTACATAATTAAGGAGGAAGAAAGGTAATGACAGGAGAAACACTGGAAGAGAAAAAATACACTCAAGATACATTTTAATTTAATATTATGTTATTTGCATGATAAAAACCTTTTGATGCCTATGGAAATCATTTTATCATCAGGATCTGGAAGGAGACCAGGGATAAAACCAGCCTTGAAAAGAGACACAGGAGAACTCTGCTAAAGGCAGAACCAAATACTGCTCCGTATAGCTCACATTAGCATAAAGGTGAGAATAAGAACTGGAATCCCTTCAGATTATATCAATAAAAATAAGGAAAGCTTTTCAAAGTGTTTAATATCAAATTATGTTCTTTGGTGCAGGTAATTACATACTAGTTTACATCTATCAAACACCTAATTATTAATTTTGATTTAGTCTCAGAATTCTGATTTGAGTCAAGAAGTTGTGGTCCTACAGTCTGTGCTTTAATCTTCTGTCTCAGCGTGTAAATGCAAGCAACACTTCTCTAAATAGGCCTCATAACTCTAAACAGCACTGAGGGATTTTTGGAGGGTGTTTATTTGTTTATCTGGTTTTCATTTAGTTTTGGTTTGCCTTTTTTTTTTCCTGGCCATTCAATCCAGGAGGGAAATTAGTTTTGTTAAACCAATGAGTTTATAAATGGGCTGGGAAGATAATTAACAGTAATAGTGTACTGTAACACTTGTTTATTTGAATAACAAACTATTTTGATTTCTTGGTAATGAATAAATGGTCATAGAGTATTATAAGTCAATGTCACAGCTCAGAGAAAACTACAGAGCTACTGAGTACAGGTTGACTGAAAAACTCAGTCTGTTATCTTTGTAAGCTCAGGCTACTAGTGATTTTTCACTGAGTTTTTGATAGGACAAGTAAAGTTCAAAGGCAGAATGGTTTTTATTCACCACACTATCCCACAGTATGTTATTTTTGAGTGGATTTGAAGGTAAAAGTATGTAAGTGCAAACCTTAAGAAAGTAGTCACTTTTGGATTATACTGATCACAATAAATAAAAAAAGTTTCTCAAAATACCAGAAAATAATATCTAAAAGTATTCATAAAAGATTTTAAATTATTCATTGAAGCATTTTTAGATACAGTCAGAGAGCTCTGCCATGGTGAGTCGTATTTAGCCTAAGGCTGAACAAGTATTAAGAAAACTCATGGTATCTTTATACCAATTGTGTCTTTTATGAATTCAAGGCTTTAGAAAAGGGCAATTTGGCTTCCTTACAACAAGTGTCGTGTAAAAACAGGTTTAGAGCTGCTTAAATCACATCTGTGGGATTTGAGAAGCTGTACAAGCCAGAGACCAGTAGTGACACTTGACTGATTCCCACATATCACATTGGGATTTCTAAGAGACTCTTACAGGTCATTGGTTTCCAAACATTGAACAAAGATGACAGCAAAGAGGGAAAGGTGGAGGCAGTTTTTCTACCCATCAGTTTTAACAAAGTCTAATCTTATTACATAAAAATATATCTGCTTTAAGTAATAACTTGATATGGCATTATTTATGACGCAGGCAAATATGAATTGGAAAGTAACACATTCGTGATTACTCTCTGCTGTTTTTCATTAATATAAGAGTAAATAAATAAACCTCAAAGAGCACAGAATGGAACTTCTGTGTTAGTGACTTGCATTGGTCCATCAGAAAAAACCCTCTGCAATAATAAAACAAGGTATTGTCAAAAATGTCTACCAGTTTCTTCAAAAAAATAACTTGTTTCATTGCCACTTCACTTTTACAAAACAACATCCAAAAAAACCTTCTCTCTAACCAGGGTATAATACAAAGTATCATTCCTGAGAAAGTCATAGAAAGGATCACACTCTTTTACAACCCGGCAGCTTACCAAGCATCCTGGTACGCATACCAAACCAAGCAAGCTCTTTGCTTTCTTATTTCTTGTTGGTTTTGTCAAGCAAATGAGGAAAAAGCCTTATAAATCCTTTCTTTTATAATGCTTTAGCTGTGAAGATTCTATACAAGAAAAATCTTACATTCTTTAATATTTAAAAACTTCTTATAATGCCTTTGTTATAAGAGACATAAAGATCACTGTACAGCAAAGGAATTGAGAGTATTCTCTTTTTGTCAGTAGCACATTGCTTGTGGGAGGACCAGGAGGAGGTAATCAGTGTTCAGTCACTCCTTTAGCCTAAAAATAATTGAAATTAGAAAATACTCTTTCAACCTCTGCAACAATATGAAGGTGTAGAAAAAGTAAGACATGGTTTTACAAATCCTCAACTATTTAGAAGAGCAGGAGTCACAAGAAAACTAGCACATAATTTAAAAATATATCCCTATAAAAAAAGGGATATCAAGAGAGCAAAATCAAATTGAGCATAACAGGGATGGAAGAAGCAGCTTACTGGAACCAATAAGTAGCCCATGTAGGATAAATGTAGTATATGAATATTAAACATCTTACAATACCATCTCTGAATTTCACTTTATTTTTCCATTAATTCATTTCTTGTACTCCCTTTTTGTACAGCCTCACTGAAATGGAAGGGAAACCCAAAATAAATAGTTGAATGACTCTTGAATTATTTCTAACCAAATAACTTCTTATTCAAACTCAGGTTTTCTCACTTAATTATTTCCTCTCCCCCATTTACCATAAGCTAGGAGAAAATTGGCTGCTTGAGCTCCAATTACAGACCTCTGCTTAAGAAAGAGCTGCATAATTTATATCCTTGCTAAGACAACGCAATAGTGCCTTAGTCTCCAAAATGTCTCCGAGCTCAGAGAATATTTTCCAGACGAATGGTATCATCACCAGTGACCAGAGATTCCCAGTGCTGATTTGAAAAGATACATGCCAAAGCACTTGGACATCAAACTGAGAAAGGTAACAGTGCTCAGCAAGGCCCATGGAATTGTAACATTTGCAATAAATGTTAAGGCTAATCTTGCATCAGAAGAGCTCCTCTCCTCCTGCAAGGAAACCTTAAATTTCAGTCTAAGATGACTGCAAGCACCTACCTGTTCCCTGGTGACCTTTTATGTAATGTAACAGGATGCGATATGAAGAGTATTTTCCCGTAAGAATCAGCATAAATTTCCTTATGCTTGTTTTCATCCTATTACTTCTCTTTAGACTACTTCAGATTATCCTAAACATTTCCATGTTATCACCAGCAACATAACTATTGATAACAACACCCCCAGTAAAACTTCCATTGGTGTTCACTCCGTTTCAGCATCTTCAATGCGATCGAGGTGGGCAATGCATGTGCTTGAACCACCACAGCAATAAGCCAGACACCAAGGTGAAAAGGTTGCAAGAACCAGAAGGATTAAAAAGCTCAGCCAATCAATAAAACCCCCAAAACCAAACAATCCACAAACAAAAAAGTCCACCAAAAAATCCCCAAAACTACTTGCAGAAGTCCATTATATCTGTGCCTGGAAAAAAAATAATTACTGGAGCAGACAGGTATTCTTCCAAGTTTTTATGGAGATAATAAACCAAGAACTGAGTAGTGTGTTCTGGTCATCTGTTTTAGGCAGATTCAAAGTACTTGCCTGGCAAAATTATTGCTTTTTATAACAGTTTGTTCTTTTTGTTTTGATTAATGACCATGTTAGTTTCTATGTAGCAACAGTTCCTACAGCTATACTGGAGAAAGCACATTTTTTGGAACTGCTGTTACCTGCTGGTGAGAAAATGACTGTCTTGCCAGTGCATTTCACAGAAAGCAATTAAATCTTGTTCTAAAATAGAAAGTGCTGTTTTTAAATATGCAAGAATTTTCAAACATTCTGTTCTTGTTTTTGTCATTTATTTGCATTAAAAACCATGCGAATCTTCAGACAAGACAAATTGCTTTTGTTTGAAATTAACTTACTATATAAACACATGTTCTGTCCAAATATCTTTGGAAACACTAGTACTTCCTCACAACTCCTTTTGGAAACTCAGTTTTTGCAGCTTCATTTTTTTTCAGGCTCAGTGCAGTAGAAATACATTGTGAGCACATCTTTTAGTGTTTAATCATGCTCATTTACAGAGTTTGGTCCCAGAACAAGGACAAGTGACAACAGCTTCATTTCACAGGTATATTAACCAAAACGGCAGTCTTCTGATAAGCAACCCAAACAGACTTTGACTGTTGCAGAAGTTTGAATACTGTTGTGCCTTCTTCTGTCTAAATCAAAAGCAGAAAACTGTCAGAGCTAATTTTGATGGAGAAGATGAACTGCTTTGAAATGTGACGGACAAACACAACCCACAACCCACTGCTTCCATTTCTTCAGCTCTCCTGTAGCTTAGCAAGTAAGAGTCAGAAAAATATCTGTGACCAAGTACAAGCTGCTGATCCAGCCTGTTTAGGACAGAGAAACATTGGGCGAAATGCTGAAGTTTCCATAGTTTTTTAAACAAATGTCTTCAAATTTTTAGAATGTCTTTGAAAAACAGGAAGGACTAGGAAAACAGGACAGCTAATTTATAAGTCCCTGTGCTTTGAATGGAAAAACTGGGAATCAAGTCTTTTAAATATTATTTAAGATCTACAGCAGGAAAGAAAGTGCTTTGATTTCCAGTTGCCAAATGTTAGAGCTGCATGTGCAAAAAGTTGTATGGGCTAAAAAATGCCAAAGTGGTAGCCAGATTCCGAGAGAGTGTCTGCCAGAGATTTGTGCGCAATTGTATGAATTGGACATATGGATTTAGTTATATTATGTGAGTAGAGTTTGGTGCACAGAAATTGTATTTCTGTAAAAAGCCAAGAAATATAATGCAGAGGAGCCAGGGAATAAAAAAAAAAGTATTTCAAACTATAAGGCAGACAGTGAAAGAAAAGAAGATCAGAGAGTTGTGGGATCTTCTGTCCTGTAATGAAAGTAAATTTCTCAGCATATTCATGAATAAATCTAGAGCTTAATGCCATATTCCAGAAATAAATCACAGCAATATATGTACAGAAAAGGTTAATAGCCAATCTGCTACTATAAACTTATTTAGTTTTGGTTTTAAATCCTATTATTGTGGGTTTAGTTGTTGGTTTTGTCATTTCTTGGTTTTGCCTTTTTTCTTTTTAAGAAGAAACTTCTTACTGCATTGGGCCAGAGACAACTCTATTAGCACAAAGGACATTCCAGAGATAAGTAAAGCCATCAACAGCAAACACCAGAGTCTTTTGCAGAGAATGGGTGGAGAGAGCAGAGCCTTCCCACCAGAGAGCCAGCCAACACTTCCACAGCTTCCACTCCCAGTTCTGTATCAGCCATGTGGTAGGTGGGGGCTTGTTTTCACTTTTAATATCTTGCTTGCTGATCCTTCAGTTTGACTTTTACGCTTTGAGCCAACATCTTCCTCAATTTCCCAGCTTCTGGCTGCTGATGCACATCTGCGGATGTCTTTTTACACTCTGTCTCAGATTTTCTGGCACTGGAAGGAGATGAGAGTCCCCTCTGTTACTTTTCTCTTGTGCAGATCTTACGAAGAGTGATTAGTTGTGGTATTAGTTGATTATTGTTCAAAATGGTGCAAGCCAGAAAACACCTTTCTTGGAGACAAACTTGCTTAGGACTTTCTACACCTATAATTGTTTTAACTCCTTGCAAAAGACCCTGAGCTGCTTGTTTTCAATCCACATGATCTACAGATGTTACCAGATGATGTAATCTGTATAACCAGTGACTTTCTGACATGCTTGATCTGATCAGAATGAAAAAATCTTTGCTGATGCTTCTCTTATTTCAATTAACATTCATCCAAATTCTTCTTGCAGGTAGATCATCACTGTACTTCCATATCAATGGAGCTGAAAAACATTAAGAGCAATGTAAAAACAGCCTGAACATTCCTAACAAGACCTTTTCATACAAGCTGCTAAATTACCTCTGTGATCCTCCAGTCACACCACTTGAGTCAGGAACTGCAGTTTCTCAATAATATCAGGCCTGCTTTTCGTCCTGAAATCACTGCCAAAGAACAAATTAAAAACAGTAAAAATATCAGGATCCTAAAAACAGCACTGTAAGACAAATCTGAGAAAAACTGGAGGTTTTGAGCTCTGATTACTTCAGCTTAACCAAGGTTCAAAACTAACCTTGTATTTAATACTAAATCTTAGTGTTTGTCCGTGTATTATTTCCTCATGCAGCTGTTGGCTCTTGACTTCTAAAAAAGACTAAGACATGGAGAAAGACAACCAAGCAAACAGGATTGCCTGTGCCCAGCATAAGGCTGAGGAGCTGTGATGCAGCAGGGGAAAACTACAGAGCAAACTTGAGTGATGATTTTAACCAACTCTATCTTTGACTTTCACTCAGTCTTTCTAATTATTATGATTTCCTTTCATTTTATTGTGGTTTTTCAAAATGTATCTGCACTTTACGAATGCTCTGTTTGCTTCAGTAGAATGAGTCAAAACAAACAAGCAAAAAAAAAAACAAACCCAAAAGTACAACCCCAAAGCTTGAAACTGCATATTAGATGTAGGAATGGCCAAATTCCACTTGTCCAGACTTCTCTCAGCCCTGCGTTCAGAAGGAAGAAAGCAAACAAAGCTGGCCATGTTTCTACAGTACTTCATCTGGCCCTGCCAGCCCAGCCCAATATACCCAGGCAATTATGCACCAGCCTCTACAGCAAACTAGGTCTGGACCCCCAGGCTGCCTTTCTCTAGGCACTTCATGTTGAAGTGAAAGACAAATTACTTTCAAACCAGCATCACAGTATTTCTGTATTATCTAAAAAAAAAGATAGATTTATAGTACTTTCTTCAGAAGTAAAACACAGATGGGGACTGGAGACTTTTTGTCTCTTTGGTAGAACACTGCTTTATGATCTGAAACCAGCATCTGCCAAAGAGGTTATCATTCACATGTACAAATGAGCTATACTGCAAGATTGAAAAATTAATTAAACCATTGTTTATTCAATTACATGCTGTGTCCCTTCTCTATCTAGATAAACAAGCTGAATAAACTTTGTAAAGCTCTCAGTCTCAGTGTGAATCTTATTATCAGCCGTTAAATTAAACATTTAGAAGACTACATTCCATGAAATGATATTTCCAAGGACCTGTGGTACTTCTGAAACAGCACACTTAAAATATTTAAAATTTTCTAAAAAATTTAAATATTTTTGCATTTTAAACAAAATTGCCTTGAAATTTTCAAAACCCAAAATAGGCCTACAAATTAATTAAATTCCATTTATTTTTTTTTCCAGCAATTTTTATATAAACCAAGGGGAATCATCCAATAAATAAATAAGAGAGAATGTGCTTGGCAATGTAATATTTTCTTACCTTAGATCACAGACAATATGAAACAGTGTGAAATTCCTCTCTGCCTCACCCTGAGTGCTGTAACTAGGTGTAATTTGAGAGCAGACTACAGAAACTGCACTCACTAATCAATGGTGAAAGTAAGAGGGAAACTCAGGCCCAGGACCAACCACATCTACAATTAGAAAGAGTTATGAGAGGCAAAGCAGATGTACTTGAGCACAGAAACCACCTGGCAAGTGTCACTTTACAGAGCAGCATGTGCAGAAATGCTTTCAGAAGTGATGAAGTTTACAGCACCACTGCAATCTTATACTTTACTACACAAGAAACTGGCAGCAACAGCAGCTGAAGGATAGAACTTCCATTGGCCAACTACACCTTTCTGGAGGGGGGGAAAAGAAGCTCATGTACTCAGAAGTTGAAACCAGAATATGATACACGTGTCATAGAGACATCCAGCAGCAGTTTAGCAGTTTCAATCATCAGCACTGAAGCAAGTGTTTCAAATTTATATTTGGCTCTTGGACAGGGATTTTATGAAAAAGGTTAGCCAAAAGGAGTAGTGAGAAAAAATGTATGCCACATAAATTTCCATCTTCCTTTAAGTGGCATGAAGCATAAAGCCTATGGAAGAATTCTCACCTTAAAACAACAAAGTAAAAAAATATTGTCCCAACTGAGTAACAAAACAAAGGCAGAAGAACTTCAAAACTAGATGGACCACCTTTCTGAGATAGCAGAGTCTGTATGTGAAGTCTTATACTCATCCCATTGCACTTTTGTGTTATGTCTTTATCTGTAAATAAACTCAAAAAAGAACAAATGCTCAAAACAGAACAGCAATTTTCCCCTTGACTGAATAAAGGTCTCAGAATCAGAAATCTGAGTCCTATGTGAGCTGGTTCCCAGTTTTCTTTCATTATTTATTATTTATGTGATTTTGCCATGAGGAAGAACATGGCATGGCTCTGTCCCAGAAACAGACTGGAGACTGACATGGGAAGGTTCAAGAAGATTGCTGATGCAAAATAACACTTTTCCAGTGTAATGCACCCCTTGATTTAATACAGGATGACCTTTACTCAGCAGTGAAAGTGGCAAAGGATCACACAGCTGCTAATGTAGTTTGAAAATTTATGTGGCACGAATAAAAGTTGATTTTTACCATGACAATGACGATACAAAGGCATGTCAGGACCCTGAGTCCAGAGTGAGTCACAGCATTTTTCTTCTGTGTCTAGTAACAAGAGGACAGATCCTGCTCATAGCAGAGGTCAACTTGTTTAACAGGGATTATTCGAAGCAGCAGCTATGGGCTGAGCCTGTGCCAGGGGAGCTGAGTGGCTGGGTGAGCAGGGCAGTCCCAAAAGCCATCATTGTTCCCTGCTCCCTGGTCCTGCTGGTGGCAGTGCCAGCCTCTTGCCTTGCACCATCAGGCCGAGGGCCTCAGTTCTATTCAGCACAGTGCAGTTGCCATCAACAGTTATTCTCAGTTTTTGAGCCTATTTTTGATATTTATTTCTACAGAATGACCTTTTTTTTTGCTTGATGTTTTACTCTGCTGATTCCCACTATTCTCAAAGCATTGTGCTAGAGCTGAAAATAAAAATGGAATATAATAATAAAAAATGATGATATGGCATCCTAATTTTAATAAAACAAAAAGAGTTAATTTTTTAGTCCTTTCTCTACCAAAAGAAGAAAATCTCTTTTATTCCAGATCTGACTGCTCTGAAAGGCAGGGGACAAGGAAGACAGCTGGCAATGGATAAAATTCTCTTCAATCTACTGGTCTGGACATTTATTTAAATGTCAGGCTTGTTCTCTGCAATAGGTAAAAAATTGCTTTTGTTGAATTTATCAGTGGATTTCACTGTCTATTTATAAATGTGTTTTTTTCTTAACCAATGTTTAAGGAAACAGCAGTACTCTGCAAATGTGTATGCTCAGATTTCTGAAGTAAAAAATATTACTTCTCTTCTTGAATAATTTTACCTGACTCTAAGGTCAGTCCAGTCCTCCTCTTTATAGCTCCACTATAATCTTGGGGAGCTTATAGGAACTCTTCAATTCTTTTGAATATTCCCTTGTGATTGAATTTTCATATAAACCTGTTATTTTCCTGAGTTTGCTTTTTTAATTTCACAGAGGATTCAGAAACAATTTTGGCTGCCCAAAGCTCCTACATGAAAATCATTGAAAAGACAATCAAAGTTGATTGCAATAACATTTACTTCTGTGGTTTGCATGGCTCAAAGAAGCCATACTTGGGAATTATTTTTTCTCATGCAGCACATCAAGAGACTACACCTATCTAACAGACAAACCTGCAAAAATAATGATTAAATATACTTATCAAAATAATGTATTTAACTTGTTGCTTACAGAACAACATGAGAGAAGTGGCAAAACTATTAATTGCTTTCTTTTTTCTATTTCTTTAAACTTTTCTTGAGGTATATCTTTGCCCTGTGGAGTGGGTTATTGTAGGATGTGCACTTCCCAGAAGCCCTCCGCACTGGAAGCTATGAATGAGCAGGCTTTTTGGTGATGAATGCTCATGCCAGCCAGGGCTTTCAGCATCAGTCCCTTTTCAGCAGCTGATTGCCCACTGAGCACTTTCTGTACCACAGCATCTTCTCTCCTGCAGCGCCAGTGACTCAAAATGGATCCAGTCATTCCTATATATCTTTTGAGAGACTCTCTCCAGGTCTGATTGCAGCACAGGGACATGAAGCTACAGAATAATCCTTCTACTTAATTTAAGCTGCCAACACTGCCTCAAGTCAAAGGGGAGGTTGTCTTAGAAAGTTAAATTTGTAGTCTGTCTGTGAACATTACTCTGTCTTTCCTGTTCTATTCAACTGTGCTAGTCTGATGTAAAACAGAGCAGAAGAGGACAGTGATCCATCAGAGCAGTTAAGCACTTCAGTTTGCAGTCCCTGTGCTTTTCAACTGGAGTCAATGTTACACCTCTCCATACTTGAATTTATGGGTATGAGCTTGTCAGTTGGTCCTTACCTTGGATTTAAAGAGTTTTGACAACTCCTTCAAAGTTCATGTATATTGACAGAGAATTTTAATGTACAGTCATAAAATCCAGCCTGCTCTACATGGTATTTTTGAATATGGAGATAAAGCAAAGAGTATACAGGGCTCTTGGTTTGGACCAAATGTCTACATCCTCTCCTAAGGAAATACACGAAATGAGAGTCCAACATTTTTTTCTCCTCCCCATATCCATTCTAACTAGTTTTACACTGCTGTTGGTTTGCAGCCTAATAAATCACAGTTCGCTAGGTAGGCTGATGTAATGTCACTGTAATGCTCTGAGACAATTGCTGGTGTGTTAGTTATGAAAATGAGAGTGTACAGGCAAGCACTCATTAGCCTTAACTAATGAAGCCTCTTACAAAGTCACACAATTGAGAGGAGCACAAGTTACTGAAACCTTGAGGCTTATTGCCCTAATGTGGTGGGTTTTCAGGGAAGGGATTTTTGTTTTGTTTTGATTGCGTGAAACTATTCACTGCCTACTGTGCTTTATAAGAGGTAACAGTCCCTGAGTATGTTTCTAAACTGAGCCATGGTTTATGGGAGACCCTACTTTTATGTGAAACAAAAGCCAGATTTGCCTGGGAGTGATGTGAAATGCAGCTGCACAGTGCTGTAGCAGCAATAAAACAACGTGATCCTGCAGAGATATACAGGTGTACTTTTCTGAATATACAAGCAACTTCATAGCAGCACTGAAAGCCTCCAAAGCTAAATGAAGCAGGTCTTTGTACTCTGGAAAACAATCAGTCCCTTGAAGACCTCAGGGAAAGCACAGATGAGCTTTGGTTTCTGCAGAGACTGGGAAACACAACAGGTTACAGAGAGTGATAGTACCGTGGAAAGCTGGCATGAGCCACTCTTGTCTTATGAAGACTCTTTCCCCTTCATTTCATACTTTCCCTGTAGTTATAGAGATGCCTTGTTTAGAGAGCATTTTGTTCTTCAGCTAAAGTGATCCTTTCTACATTTCAGCTTGAGAAACGGCCTCTACAAGAGGAGGATTGTGGCTAGTTAATAATCACATCCTATGATTACATGCTTTTTTAAATTCCTTTTTTTATTCCTTCCAGAAATCAATTATATTTGCTTTAATCCTTTCAGAATTCAGTGGGTCAGTAAGGAATAGAAGAGGCCGCATCTTTTCACAAAAGCTGATGAACAAACTCAGGGTAAGAAACTTCAAGAGGCCTCAGGGACAGGGGTGCAAAGCTGGAACCTAGGGTCTATACACTTTCTTGCAACTCAAAAGGTGGTGAAGAGTCAAAAACTGATCCTAGGAGGAGAAGACAGCTTGCAAAGACTGTCATAGCCACGTGCTACAAATTTACAAACCCATTGTATTTCCATTTTCTCTTATTTTGCTGGTTTGAATTTCCCTTATTTCCAGAGTTCACAGAGTTAGTCTAAACAGGTCTCCTTCAAAGATCTGCTTGAATATATCCGGGACTATAAAGACCTGGACAATCATAGAATGTTACAAAACATTTCCAGGGAACTCTGTCCTGGCAATAAAGTAGAGAAAAGCGAATACTGGCTCATAACAGCAATATTTTCAAAAGGAGCAAAAGTGAGAAGCCTTATGGAATAGGATTTGAGCACAAGAGAGCTGGACACAATTTCTACCTTCACCATGTGCTAATTCACTTAATCCATCCTCCAGCCTAAGCCTCCGCCCGTACACTGGGGATGCAAGCTCTATTTTCTTGGACTTTTTGGTTACTAACATGACTAACATTGCTAATTTACTGATTGATATTCCTCAGAAGCACTGAAAAAAGGGTATTAACTCTTTTAAATGTTTTCAGAAATCCAATCTCCCTCTCCTTCAGCTTCAGTTCAAAGCCATGGAGCTAGCAGGAGTGAATTCTCCCTGCTTAACTTGTCCTCAACACAACATGAGGAAAGAGGGTATTTCCTGCCCAGTGCTCAGGGATATGTAAGGAGAGGGTGCATCTTCCTCTTTCTGGCTTATTAAATCATAGTTACACAACTAAAAATATACATTTTTCCTGCCAAAATAGTCTTGCTCTTCTATAAGGATAACAATACTGTTTTGACTATGCTGGAATAAGAACACCATTGAGCTCTGAGGGAATAAACACAAGCATTACAGAGTGTACATTGTGCTCAAAACAACCAACCTTCAGAAAGCTGGCTGGTTTAATATTAGCTAATGTATGTATACAATGATTAGAATAAAACATTGCCAACATACATGGAGTAACATACCAAGTAAACCACCTACCAGCATAAATAAATGGGACGTCAACATTAATAACATACATAAAAAGCATACTTCTAGCATTAGCAGGCAAATGTTATGTTCAATCTGGATTTAATTTGAGAATTTAAGTTAGAAAACTAATCCTGACACCTCACCTTAATTGACTACAATTTTTTTCCATGATTCTCTTTACATGATTGGGAAGTTATATGTTTTCATTAAAAATCCTTCCTAATTAAGAGAATTTGTAGTAGAAAAGAAGGAGATTTAAAATAAAGTTGATTTTTTGAAAAGTGATTCTCACTAAAAGATCCTTCACTGCCCTACACTTTAAACCATTTATGAAACCACAAAATAGATCATGGAACAACTGGGTTGACATTCTGTTCTAAGGAACAATTCCTATATATATTAATCAGTGGGCAATGAGCCCATAGTGAGAAAAATACAGGAACACTGTGCCCTTCATTCCCAGTATTCCTGGTATGGCAAACTGCATCATTTTTACTAAAATTTCTAGGATATATGTCTCACAAAAACATAAATTAAAAATGAAATGTTAAAATCACTCCTTTCTTTTAAGGCATAAAATGAATGAATATAACATCTGTCAAAGAAAAAAGAAATAAAATATTCACGTAAATAAAATAATTTATAAATTGCCTGATGTTGGCTATCATCCTCTTGTTTTACAAACCAGCAGAACAGAAACATAATTTGAAAGTTGCAAAAGGGCCAAAGGAAAACTGAATACGAACTCTCCAGTAGTTTCAGTTTAGGGATAAAGCAAGGCTCATGGTGAGGACACACCTCCCTAGGCTAGCAAAGAGCTCCCCTTACTGGCAGATGCAGCCCCTGAGTTACTGCTTCCCACTTAATTACTGAACCAAAAGTAAACAGCAATAAATCAATGGCCCACTCGATCAACCCAGAATGAAAGAATTATATTGCTTAAAAGTACCCAGTGACAGCTCACATACTTTCAGATATACCTCCTGGTCCGAAATGAAACTTTGAACAAGTATGTGGACAAAATGCAAAGGGGTGCTTAGGCAAAGTGGAGAAGCAGAGTGAAGAATGATACCAAGCCCACTGGCATCTTTCCCTTGTCATCAATAGCTCTTGGCTGAGCTCCAGCACAAAAGTAAGACAGAGACATTTTGACACCATCAGTACTTGCTGTGAACTCCAGATTGTTATAGTCTGGTACACTGACATTTTGTGGTAAGAAAATGAATCCAGATGATGCATAATCTGCCTATGCTTTGGTGTATTGTAGTGTCTGATATCTACAAATTACAGATTTCTGTCTAAGGCAGCATAATGCTGCACAACAAGATGGCGCTCTCTGTAAATTCTTTTGTAAATGGCCTTTATGAGTATCCTTCCACATCTTTATCTTCATTATAATGTTATTTTTTTCACCTTTACAGCAAAGTTGAATATGGCAGGTAATTTCAGCCAAAAATAAGTTCTTCAAAAGCACCTCGTTAGCATTCACTCATGTGGATGAAATTACATTTATGATGTACAACAGGGTATTTTGCATATAGTGAATGATCAAAAACTATTTTACTCTATGCTAGAAGTATAAATGCATATACCACTCTTCATATTAATTTAATTAAAAAATTAAAATTGATTTTTAAATACTTGGGAGGATCCCATGGAATGACATAGTGATAGAGAAGTATAATACTTTGCTAGAAAGGAATGACAAATGTTCAGAAGGAACAGAAAAAGGACCAGAGGTGAACCAAAAATATTTTAAAGGGCATTTAAATTGAAAAGTATTTTTCTACCATCAATTCAAACTGCACGGAGTCCCATACATAACTGGCAGCAAAGTTTATTTGATAAATTTTACCAAGATCACTACGAATACATACTGATCTTTTTTGAATTAGACATCAAAATAGATTGATGGGTTTTTTGCTTTTTTTGGTTTGTTTTTCTTTTTTCTTTTTTTGTGGCAAGGTCTTTCAATCAATCAATGAAAGAGATTGGGGCACATTGCCAATACGTCACACACCTTTTTCACAGTCTGCTGTGTCACAGGGACTGCTGATACACCAGTGGAACCTCTATCATTTAAGCCCCAATGAGCAGATTGTCCTGAATAAGACATTGTGATAGCAGTGCTCTCAGGCCCAGGAAGCACTTAATGTGGAAAATTTGTTGTGCAAAGTGCCCTCTTAAATTTGGGCTTTGTTTTTCAGAAAGCTTTGGTCCTTACCTTGTTGTGTTGAGCACAGGTCCTCTCCAAGCAAATCGCTTCGTCTTTGGCTAATTGCCTGCAGGTTTCCACCATCATAATGGCCTGTCTTGTCTTTTACAGGATTTAAGTTTTGATTTTTCATTTATACTTAGGGATATTCTCACTATATTTGAGAGCAGAATCAATGCACACAGATGGGAAAGTAATAGCATCCCTGTTGTTTGGCCTGTTCAATTAGCACCTTGGCAATACTACTACAAATGGAAACCTAACTTTCTGATGCCTCAACAAGCCTCTGACATAAAAAAAAATCACTTTCAAAAACCGGTCTTCAAGGAAACATGCCTTCAGGAATTAAGACTCTAAATTAGTGCATACCGAAATGCCTGCTTCATTACTCAGTTCTAAGCAAGAACTACTTTGAAGTAGAGCAAGAACAATAATTATGCAGTCCTCACCACCCAACAGAAGCATGCTGGCAAGACAATAAACAACTACATGAGATAGATAAGCTTCCTTTATTTGTAGAGAGGGAATTGGGAGACAAATTCAATTCTTTCTTTCTTACCAAATATTACACAAACGGCCTCTAGAGGGATCCAGGTTATTGCTTTTCTATTGAAATTCCTTAAGCCTAGGGCGTTTTTGCTGTTTGGGCTTTTTGTTGTCTTTTTCTTTCCCCTCTGTTACTTTTTAACAAGTGAATCATTAATTTAGGAATAATGATGCACACATTTTGCATTAAAGTGTGGTAGAACCACACAGGTCATCACCAAGATGTGCATTTCACATGTGATCAAATGTGAGTAAAGTAGATGTAATGACTCCAGGCATGTGGAAAGGACTGCGTGTACAGGTGTGATAGGTGCTCCTAGACATGCTCCCACTCTGTTTGCAGCTACATTTTCAAGTTCATATTCTGCAAAAAGAGCATTTTCAGGGACCCCAAGGCGCCTATAAAAATATTATATGAAGGTACTCCGCTAACATCCTATTCTTCTCTTTGCCATGCCTGCTTCTCTGGCTAGATTTTTTTACCTTGTCCCTGCCCATTTTGTCTCCTTACCTGCTCTTTGTCACAGATTTTCCATCTCCAGATGAACAATGAGTAAAGAAAAAATGAGTAAAAAGCTGCAGTTTTAAAAGACACTCAAGCCTGAACATAGAGCCTTTCAGAAAAAGCCTAAGGTTGATTTATGATGGATGTAAATAATGCACAGAAGATGACCTTTCCCATTTCCAGGAACCTTTTTTCCCTCAGATCTTTAATAGGATTCTGCCATGGAGTATAAAAATATCCATCTGAAAATATATTCTCATTCTATTTTTAAAAGATTATTTTTCCCCATGATCTTGGGCTCACCTGGCATTGCAACTAATGAATTTCCTTTTCATTTTTTATCCATCTCCAGAATGGATGAAGTCAGAATGTGTCAGGTGGTGCAGATGAGCAAATTGCTTCTTTTTAATTTGGTGTCAAGCCCTAACAAATCTACAGTACTTCTTTCATATCCACACATATTTCAAATTTGCCAAACAAGGAACTGAGCTAAAGTTTGAAGAGTAGGGATTAACTTCTGACATTTAATTTGAGCACAGCAGAAATCCTGGAATTTTTTCATTAAGAAGTTGGCAGATGAAAAAATGCTTAGAGAAAGCTTCAAATGAAGAACTCCAGTGCCTAACTTTTTACTCCAGTATCTACCATTTCATTAAACAGCCTTGTAGCTAATCATGAGGATAACTGTTTCTTCTGTACAAGGAGAACAAGCACACAACCCACATTTATGGTCAACTTTCAGTTTCTTGTCAATCAGCTCAACCCAAAGAAGTCTGTGTTACACCTTGCAATCCAAACCAAAACCCTCCATAGCCTTCTGATTTCAGCATGAATTAACTGGAAAGTTTTACTGATGTGGTTTGTTGTTATGGGCTTGCGAAGAGTCTTACAGTCGTTATTTGTGTGGCACTAGCTTTGTTTGAGCAAAACAACAAATTCAGATTCTGAGTCCTTCCTCCCTCTTCCCACAGGCAGCTTTGGTTTAGCTCAAAGCTTTCCGAAGAAATGTACAAGAACCTGAAAAAAACCCCATCCCAAATTTTTGTTGTACTGAGGCATTTGGGTTGGACAAATACAACTATAACAATACAAATTTCTCTTTTTCAGCTGCATTACATTTGTAAGCAGGCTGCCCTATTCAGAAAGTTTATTTATTATTATATGACTTTTTCTAGTCAAGTCACTGCAGTTTTATATTGTTGGAAACATAAAGAGATTTAGGCCTCCAGCCTCCTGCTAAAGCTTATGTGCTTTCTTGACACCAAAATTCCCACTTTAGTAGAACGATTTAATTAAAGGAAGAAGAAAATTGTGCAACACGAAGGGATGTAAAACCTCCTTGTCTGTGCAATAATTTGTTTTGCCCAAGGAGAAACTAGCATTTCTCAGATTGAAATAGTACCTCTCATACACATATGTGACTTACCATCATCCTTGTGATACTGGGCGATCTCTTGCTCCTTGCTCCTTTACTGTTCATGCACTCAAAACCTAATTTCACCACAATGCCAATTTTACCTGCTGACATTTTGTTTTATTGGACTTTTGTTTTATCAGGAAAACAAGAGACAGCATCTCCCTGACAACTTTCCATTTTTTAGGTAGGAATAGGAAGCTTTTTCTCCTAAAGGGTGTTCATGGATTTTTTTCTGGAATAAAAGGAAGTCCCAGGAAAACATTCTTATTAGTTTAAATAAACATTGTGATCAGAAAAGCAGCCTTGGCACTTTCTATTTAATTTCAGCTAACAGCAGCTGTGATTCTGGACAAACTGCATGGGAAGTGAATTCAGAGTGTTAGTTGGGTCAGATCTGAAAGACAAAGTGACTGGTTGTTTTTCCATTGCATAGATGAAAAAATGACTTTGCCTTCCCTAAGGGGGAAGTGTACCTTTGAGAAGGTACACTAAATCTCCCTCCTCTAACTGGCTATATATTTTCTTAAAAATGTAGTTATAACTTGCACTATTACCTGGGACACTTGAGTTTAAATTAGCCAATCAGTTCAAAAGTCAGAGAACATAGACAAACACAGACTGAGAGACAGACCAGGGGAAAAGAAGATGGAAATTCCATTGATGTCAGCACTGCCCCAAAACTGGTTGTCTCAGACCAAAATCAGCCCAATTTCATTGCTTAAATTTCAAGAACATGATTCAGATAAGATATCTGCTACAGCTACTAAATGGTTCCAAATTGGTTTCTACTGTCTTGTCTGCAAGATACTTCTATTTCTTTTAATCAACATAGACTGTAAAAACCAGTAGTTGCATCAAGTAACAGAGATAAAAAAGCAGTTTGTTTCTAATGATTAAGTCATAAAAAGTTCATGGGAGTATATTAATCCTTCAAGCCAGTCAAAATACTTTCTTTCTCAGTAGGAAAAATAAAACCAACCCTGCTTAAAAATACTGTGAGCAAAGTAGCATTGTGGACACTGAATTCAAACCAAAGAAATTTCATTCTTTCCTCCACTAGGACAAACGGCAAATGTCAACAGTGTGTTCTATGCAGTGACTTCATGTCTGACTGACACATATTTTAATAATAAACCAAGTACAATTAATCGAACATTACTATCTTAGGCAAAGGTAAAGCAATATAGCTACTCATAGTAGAATTTCCCACACAGCCTTTTGACACATTCCCTGGCATGACCAAGCGCACTGATTGCTATCTTTCTATAATGTACAATGTATATATGCATACAATATATCTGGCAATTCAGGTAGATGTGTTTTTCTAATTACAAAAAGGGAGTAAGAAGTCACGTAGTCTGCATGGTTGTATTTGCCTGCAACACTGGCAATTTGACCCTTGATATTACAATGGAAAAGGCTGTTCTAGAATTTTATATGCTCAGGGCTACATTTGCAGCTATCCTACTTTATTGTTAATATTACTGCTCACAACATAGCATAAAAAGAATTATTCTCAGCAGAAATGTTTGCATGTGTATATTTTCAGCCTCTGAACAGATGAATACATCAGCAGAGATTACTGCTGAGGTTATTTCACTGACATCAATCAATTGTTGCCAGATGACAAAGCATCGTGACAAAATGAAGCACCAGTGTAACAAATGGGATTTGTTTTGATGGGTACATGTATATTTAATAACAAAAAACATGATGCTGCAGCAAGTGTAAATACCACACAGGAAAGACTTTAGTTCTTACAATTGAGTACTGGACAAGAGGATTCAGAATACCATGGTTTCTAAATCTTTTATTAAGCATTTAACTGAATCTGCTATGGTCTCTATTTTTAATAACTCAGTGCTTTTAATTTAAAGAGGACTTCTGAATTCCTCCTCTAGGTGATTTGACTTACCCGCCAGAGTTGTATGCATTTTTATTATCTTCTAAAATTATACTGAAGAAAATGTGTCCAACCTGAGTTTGAACCACTGTCTCAAAACTGAACTTAGCCATTTGAAACAACTGTGACTGGGATTTTAAAATTATCTCGTTCCTCCTGTCATAATAGTACTCTTCACTCGGGCACACACAAAAATAAACAGAACATTTTTAATTAGATTATCCAAAAGTAGTACCTCCTAAGCGTGTCTTCCTAAGCTCTGGTTATCATTGTGAAGTTGTCATCCTAAGGGGAAAAACATAACTGTTTTCATGTTTCTGCTATACAGTCCTAAGCTAATGAGTTTGCCCTTGGATTTATTAATTAATGTCTTTTATATTCTCTGTATAAGAAGCTTGCCCAAGACTCTGTTGCTCAGAATCTAATATGGGAAGATTTAAGGCCTTTAATTGTCTAAAATACCATGGTGATTATTTGGCTGAGCAACATACGTCCATATCTTGGTGAATTTTGAATGCTGCTGCAATTCCCACTGAAAATAGGTTATTTTAAGCAATCACACTGATTACCCCTATTTATATATTGAACTTGAGAGTGAAGCCTATAATTCGAAATTCCTTTTAGTATGAAGGTAAATTCCTACCCAAGTTTTAATTGCATGACTCTTCAGAACATCTATTTCCCCATTAAAGAACACTTTTTGCTTTTGAAGAAAAAAAAAGTTCTAAAATTAAGATGTTGAAGATTCAGGAACAAAGATAATGTAGACGAGACGTTCATATGTTTTCAATAAATAAAATACCTTTCAAAGTGGGCCTGATTGTAGAAACACAAATTATACTGGTCAAAGACTATGTAAATTTTCTAGATGTCAATACACTTTGGATCAATCTTACTGTCACAGTAGAAACAATACAATTATGCATGAAAGTGTACATATAAGCTTATGTGGTCACTGGGCTGATCAGATGCAAATGGTATATTGAGAAAACCACTGAAAACCTAAACTGCTACACTGAAAACGGACCTTGTTGCCAGCCCTATAATGCAGGGAGTTAGGAGAAGACATTTATGAGTGTTGGCAGGGTATAAACACTCTCTTCATTAAAGTGAGTGAAAACAGTCTCCATTGAATTTAAAGAACTTCCTGAATTTTAGAGATGAGCTAGAGGAAATAATTGAATTTAAAAGAAAGATTTCAGCTATTGCCTCTTTTTCCAAATGTCTGGTTTAAGTTCTTTGTTCCCATTATTCGTGCACTGAAGAGGTGCAAATGAAAAAAACAATGTTCACAGAACATCTGAAATAACCACATATTTCTTAGCTGCTTTCCAGTGTTAATAATAAAACTCAGTACTAATACATCAGAAGGGAGGAAAAGAAACTAAGCATGATAAATATTCTTTTGCCAGTCTGCTTTGTTTCTCTGTGATGTGATGATTTCTCATAATGTGTCTAAAAACCACATCTGTATAGTATTACATTTGATCAGTTTGATTGCTGTAGCATTACAGCTGAAGGCTGATCAATATCAAATTACCTTGAACAAAGTCAAGTCTATAGCACAGTTGAACCATTGCATTGTATTCAAGGTAAAGATGTAATTTGCATGTACAAATCAATTGCCTTTTTCACTTTTCATTGCCACCTTATCACTGAACTTGTACTTTATTCTGATACGTGGCTTCAAATTTTGATTTGTTTCTTCTGGAAAAAGGAAATATAAATCAAAGACATGCTTCAACATAACATGAACGTCATATGTTTGAAGTAGCCTTCTTTCGACACGTAATCTTGATTCCTGGCTGAGGTGTATAAAAAACTAGGTCACCGGGTCACCTTCAGGCATTGAAGGCCTCTAGAGCCTGCAGGATTGCATGTGGCAATTGCATATTGGTCCAGCTGAAGGAAAACGGATGTACACCAAATTCTTCCACTACTAATTCAGCTGCTTTAGCACTTTTCATCAGAATGTTCCATACTGAGTTTTAACTGAAGCTGATCCAAAACCACAGGACACTAAGTGAGGGGTTTCCATGCCGTGGCACACACACGTTTGGGAGGTTGGTTTAGGCAGTCACTGCTGTCAGCCCCCACAATGACTGTGTTTATGAACGTTCCAGATCCAAACATGGTCTTAAAATGAACTGTTCATTCTTTTGTTAGAGTTTGGGTGTTCTGTATTTTGCAGCATTAAGCCCATCATAGACATGTTTAATTATCCTGTTTGAGAATCAATTGTATTATTAAGACAGACCTAGCAAGCTCTTCCTGATAGGAAAATCAATACAGATGATACATCCCATCACTTGCTTTTTGCATGTCTACTGCATGAGTAACAAACACTGCCCTGCTTGAGTTTGATACATTCATAGTGAAACAGCAGTTTCCTGGCAGAAACCTAGGTGATACAATCATGTCCTGAGTATAAAATTTGAAATTCTAGTTACTCAAAAAAGAGCTCTTCCAAAACCTGAGATTACATCTGAAGAGACAACTGATTTATAATTAATTATGATTTACTGATTCATAATCAGTCATCACACTATTTAAAACACTACTAAAAATAGAAAATTGCATAATGTTCAGAACTATTGCAAACAAATATATTATTTAGTTTCTTATTCTCCTTACTTATCACTTCCCTGAGCCCTCATCCCATGAAAACTCTTGAGCATGAAAATGTTTGGTAATAATTTTTCTTTAATTGCAGTTCAGGTCCTCCTTCACTTACTAATACTATCATATGGAAAATGTAGTCTTCAGCGTGACCATGACTACAATGTGAGGAGGGGAGAATTTATCTTGCTACATTTGGTATTACAATCACATAGATATCCATTCCCAATTTTTCACCTATTAACATTTCACAATTCTTTTGATTGCACTGTTCATTAACAAAACAGTGAACAGCCTCAGCTGACAGCCCCTAGTTGAAAGATCTTGCATAGATTAAAATATTTTTGATTTTTTTTTAATGAATGTTTCTCGCAGTTTTACAATTTTCCTCATGCTTGCACCAGTACGAATGCAGGCTATCGAAGCCTTGGAGCCCACTACAACTTCATTACAGAATTCACCCTTCTTGAACACCTATTGTTTTTCAAGGAAAAAAAATTGGAAATATTTCAGTTGTTGATTGAAATTTATGCCATCAAAATGGATATATGGAATTGTGGAGGTTAAGCTTTACTTTTGGTAATTTGAAGTCATTCCTCTTATGACAGACATGTGGGATAAACTGGCCTATGAAAGAGCCTATGTCTCTATTTTTTTAAGACTAGAATAGTCAGCAGAGAGAGCGGTACCTTCAGAAGGCGATTCTTCTCATTTTAAGATTTAGCTGTCTACAGTTCGGTGAGATGAGACCAAACACCTCTCTCTTCCATAGTAGCTACTTCCAAGGTGGGGTTTCAGGTATCAGACTCTTTGTCAAAGATTTAGCTTACCAGCAGGTCCTGATACAGATGTGAAATCCCGAGATGCTCTGAAAAAGCAGGTTGTCTTCTCTGGATCCACATTGTATGAAATATTGCAGAGCTCCAGAAGTTACACACTGCCCATCAAAGGCTGTGCAGTGTGCACAGTCCTTGGTTGCTACACAGAACATATGTAGAGCCCATTTGATGACATGACTCCACCTCTTCCCAACACTTGTACTTAAGAAATGAGAATGGCCTCATCTAAACCATCCTCTAATTTCTGTGTATCTTGCCTTGTACTTTTATGTTAATATTATGACTCTGCACTTTCTTAATATGAGAAGTTAATGAAGGCCATAAGTGAGGCTGGCCAATTTGGGTGTTTTTCTTCCTCAAGAAACCTGGAGTTTGTAAAACCCAGGTTAAGCTCTACGTCAGAAGATATTGGATGACTCAAAAGCTATAGAGAACATAAAATTATGTGGCTTCAGCTTAAAGAATCACAGGCAGAGAGAAATTAGTAATGGAAAGCTTATTAAAGTGTCTAATTCAATCTCTGCCAGTATGGGATTATTCCCTGGAATGTATTTTATAGCACGTTATCAAAAATTGTTTCCATATGTGACTTTGCTCTGGAAAGAGCTGTCTGGTACGGTGCATTCTGCTGTATCTGTGATTACTCTTTCGGCTGCGCAAGGTTTAGAGAAATATCTTTTTCCTATCAGTTGAAGACATCCACTCTTTCAATCATGCACACTACCACTGATAATAGATGTTCTGTGCAGCACTCTTGCCTTTATTTGCATTGTGTAACTCCACATTATGCCTCAGCTCACTCCTCTTGCCTTAGGCATGCTGTGATGAAGGGAAAAGGACGGAGGCAACAGCAGAGGTAAATGCTTTATCAGAGATAAAGTCATACAGATTCTTTTTATTACAAACATGTGCACCGAGACTTACAATATTAATACTGTCTCTTCCTTCCACAGTTGCATCTCTCCTATTTCTGAGACCACAGGTTCTGATTCCTGACCTAACGAATCCTTCATTATTCTCAACTTCCTTCTGGTATTACTATTGAAATTATTCAAATATTACTACTACTCTCTTTAAGAGACCTGGTTTTTAGCTTTAGGTGAAGGAACAGGTTGGTTGCCCGAATCCTGAAGCTGCTGAGATTATATTATTCTGCCTCACAGTAAACTGGTTTGCTATTAGTTTAGTGTCCCTTCATCTTCTTTTTGACTCTAAGTGTGACCTTTTCATTTTTCTCTTTGATTTTTATTCATAGCTCTTTTCTTTTTCCATTTCACAGTTTTAAACTTCCTTCTAGGACTGGAATATAATTTTGATTTCCTTGACTAGAGTGACCAAACAGACTATACTGTTTTACTGGATAAGATTTATCTTTGTCAAGTTCTATAGGATTCATTCCAGGCTTCATGTACGTAGTCCTCTTTGCCTTATTATCAGTGTCCACACTTTAACGTCAGATTCAGGCTGGGTTTGGGGAATGATGCTTATGCCTGCTGACTGCAGAGACAGATCCATGCCCATGGGAGCACAGGCTGGAACAGCTAATCTGGGATCTTCTCAGGATTCTCAGCTAATTAGCAATTTATAGTAAATTTTTCCCCTCATTATTCATCAGATACCTCTTCTTCAAAAGTTTTGTGACTCCTGATATTTATGCTTGTTTTAAAACAGTCCCAAATATAATGCTGTCAAGTTGCTTTTTAATTATTCACAACCACAGGGTAGTGTCACATTCTCACCACTGCCAGAGGATGTCAACAGTTCTGTCTCCATGACTTTAACAAAAATCATGGGCTTTTCTCAATCTTTTCCACCTGCCTGTCAACACGAGCCTTTCTGAGGCTCTTCACAATGTCCTTATGCTGTTTCCACACTGCTGCAGGCAGGCAAGCACAAAGTATAACACAGACATCTTCTGGAAACCTGACTTGCCCTCTCAGCTTGAAGCTTTCCTACCAAAAGCCTGTTCAGGCTCTCTGGTGCTGGCAAAGGTATGATGTTGAGATCTGAGGGCCCTGAGAAATGCACTTAAGCATGCCTATGTTTATGCTTGCTGGCTCTCTACTATCAGTCAGGCTTAAAAATGTAGTGTAGATATAATGGTCATTACATATAAATTCCCTGCAACCAAAGCAGAGTTAACACCTCTCCAGTTCACTGCAATCATCTTTTCTCACAATCACAACAGCATCTGTGGGCACAGAGTACTCACAGCAATCCCACTTCACAGAAATCCCACTTCACACTTTCCCACTGTATTTTCTAGGCTGAAACTCATCTTGCCTACTGTAGTTTCTTCTCTTTATCTTTTATATCTTACTCTGCCTCATCTTTTATATTTTACAAAAGAAATAACTTTGTCAGTCCTTATTCTTGCTGCAGGCTGTACTGAAGCCTGAGGCTTCCAGACCCATTTCAGAGAGAGAGGGCAGTGTTGACTGCAGCAGCTACAGCATTAAGCAAGACACCCTGGGAACCTCAGCTTTATTTTTGACTCTGTCACAATCTTGCTATAGGACTGTGGCTAACTCCTGGGGCTTCTTTCTGCTTTGGTTTCTACAGTTTTCATACAAAGAGAGAATCACAGAATTGTTCAGGTTGCAAGACCTTAAGATCATCAAGTCCAACTGTTAATTGAACATTGCCAATTTCACCACTAAACCATGTCCCTAACTGCTACATCTACATGTCTTTTAGATACCTCCAGGGATCATGACTAAACCACTTCCCTAGGGAGCCTGTTCCAGTGCTTGACAATCCTTTTTGGTGAAGGAAGTTTCTGTAAAATCCAATCTAAGCCTTCCCTGCTACAACTTGAAGCCATTTTCTCTCATCCTCCCTTATTACCTGGGAGAATATGCCAACCCTCACCTTGTTAAAATCTCCTTTCAGGTAGTTGTAGAGAGTGATAAGGTCTTTCCTGAGCCTCCTTTTCTCCAGACTAAACAATCCCATCCCCATTCATTGCTCCTCTCATAAATCTTGTTCTCCAGACCTTTCACCAGCTTTATTGTCCTTTTCTGGACACTCTACAGCAACTGAATGTCATTCTTGAAGTGAGGGCCCCAAAATTGAACACAATACTCAAGGTGTGGCCTTACTGGTGTCAAGTATACAAGGGGATGATCACTGTCCTAGTCCTCAAGGAACACTCCAGAAACCTCCTAGACTGTTTCTTCTCTTTTATGTTGTATTTCCAGCAGATATCTGGTAAATCGAAGTCCTACTGATTCTTACCCATAAACACTCAACTCTGTCACCACCATCATTAAGGTCTACAACATTGAGGCACTCCCTAAATACAGGGATAACCCATCACCTCTCTTTTCTTTCCTATCCCTTCTGAAGAGTTGCAGCACTCCAGTTGTGGGAACCATGCCACCACAGTTCCATGATGGCAACTATGTCGTAATTGTACTGTTGTATAGGGGCTTCCAGTTCCTCCTGTTTGTTGCCCAGACTGCAGGCATTAGTGTAGATGCACTTCACTTGGGCTACTGATCCCACCCCCTTCCTGGGGAGAGAAACCCTAATTCCTACATGACCATTCTCAAGTACTTCCATGGTTTCTAACACAGTAACCTTTGCATCTTTGCTGCTGCGTGGGTCTCTGTCCCCTACCTCCACTGAGATGGCAGACTCAAGGACATTGCTGTACAAACCACCCCTGTGCTGCCCCCCAGGCTTATCTCTAGGGATCCCTTTTCCCCTTCAAATCTAATTTAATCTGTTTCAGTGAGGCCTGTTGACTCCCGTGTAAAGAAGCTTTTCCCCGTTCATGACAGGTGGGCACCACCTGATGCCAGCAGGCCTGGCATAAAGAGACCCACAAGCAAAAACCCCAAAATTCTGCCAGTGACAGCAAGCTCAAAGTTTTACATGCTTCTTCCCTTATCATGTCCTGCAACTAGAAGCACAGAGGAGAACACTACTTGTGATCCTCATCCCTGATGATATTGGCTTCCTTTGTAAAATGATTTCAGGCCTGCTAAAGAAAAATAACCTGGAAGGGAAATGCTATTATTGCTTGGCTGATGCAGCCCTTGCTCTTTTCTCATCACAATCACAGGAAGAGAAGTGCTGTATAGTTACATGCACTGAAAGCTCACCTAGATAGAGGAAGTTCCTCCTAAACACTGAAGTGAAGGGTTCAGAGCCGTCCCAGAGTGTCTGGCATCTATACCAGAATGGCAGCGAGTCTGCCAATACAGAATCTTTTTCAACTTTCAGCTTTCCAAAAGCTTTCTTTCTAGTCCAAGCATTTGTTTATTTTTATGCTAGAAGGGAAAAAAGGAGAGAAAATAGAAGTTGGATAATTTTCCTGTTGCACATCTGTGATTTCTGTTTCTGATCTGGTTACAATAGTAAACTCCTCCTGTTGTGCCACCCAAAAAGACTGGAAAATGTCCATTCTAATTGTTTCCCCTAGGCTATGTTGAGTGAATGTTCAGCTCCCCGAGAATGAAGTGTACCAATATAAATTTACTGTGGTAGAGCTGCACTGCTGCTGATTGTTGCAGAACTACCACTGAGTAGTAAATGCTTCACTGCTCTGTTACCCGGGGGGGCTGAGCATTAACTACACTATTGAACAGCAAGTGCTTATCATCCCCTATAATTCAAACTATATAAATCACTGAAGAGAGACAATGTGCCTGCAGGGAACTCACATGGTCTATAAAAATGTAAAAATCGGAACTATATTTAGCTGACAGAGCTATGCTTAAAAAAGCGAAAGTATTCAAAAGATAATCTCACATTAAACTCATCTTCTTTTCAATCTACTAAAGCTTTGGTTGAGTTTAGTCTTTTCTGCAAACATTTTCATCATTAACAATATTTTTAAAAATAAGATTAAGAAATAAAAGCTACTACTTTTCTCTTTCCTCTATTAGCCAATGCACCATATCATCCATGCAGCATATAGAATGACCTCTTTTAAGCCCATCCTTAAAGGAAAGTGAAACACCAGCATTTTTTCTTCACTGAGAAAAGCATCTCTGTTTTGCTTAAAAAAAGTAATAGAAGTTTTAAAATATCTTGGTCATAAAACACATCCACTGAAAGTAGAGGGCTCAGTTCCTGTTTGTTTAAAGACAGTTCTTCAAATGCAGGGCTTATGTAAGGTTCATTGCACTGAGAAGAAATGCAAGTTAAAACATCCCTCTAAGAAACTGCACTGTGACTGAGGACATAAAACTTTCATTCCTGGATAAGCAAGTACTTAATGCGAAGTGGACACAAGTAGCTCCATTACTCTCCATGAATTACTCATAGCTATGAAGTTAAATACACACGAGCATTCAAAGCATCAAGGAACTTTATAATAAGGTGGTGCTGCATACTCCTTAATGTATCCATAAAATCTGTTTTCTGCTTTGGCCTCAGCAATGCAATAATCTCTGCACAGGCCTCAACAGCCCTCCTGTACTTATCATGTATTCACTATGCAGTTTACTGCGGAGCCAAGGCCTTCAATACTACTCTGCATTAGGAGACAAAACCATCCCCAAACATCTATCCGTAGAGAAATAAAACACAGTAGCCTTTAATACACAAATGCAATTACAGAAAAAGACAAAGAGTAAAACCAGATGAGGAAGGCCTCAGGGGAGAAGTGGTATGGGACTTTCTGAGTGCTCCATGTAGCATTCAGAGAGCTGATGAAAGAGACATTTGAGAGCAGAGCTGGAAAATGATCACAAGCAATCAATGTTTCAAAGAGGTCAGAATCAAAATCAAGTAAGAATACTAAAGCTTTAGTTCTTAATCCATGGACAGCTTATCAGCACCCCACTAAGATCTATCCTTCTTGAAGATGTAGTTTTAATGAAACAAAGAAGATTTTGATTCTTTTAGTCTTATAAAAGATGATGTCATTGATTTGTGTTTGGGGTTTTTTCCCTACGCAGAGAAAATACCTGTACTTGATTAGCATGTGTCCTGCCATACTATGGGAGTCTGAACTAACCAAGAGTAATGAGGGATTTTAAACAGAAAAATAATTAATCAGTGCAAATGTTTGAAACACTGAAAGAAAAAACAGGAGGTATGGTTTAAAAACTGCCTCAGATGAAGTTAAAAAAAGTCAGAAAGGAGCGCTCGCAGCACACAAAACCACTTAAATATAAGATTACTTTGTAACTATGAAGAAAATAATGTCAACACACTTTGGATGCACTATCAGGACACCTCATTATCCAGACAGGAGGTAAGATCTTTCCATATACATTCATAGTGTGGCTTGAAGGCCTTGCTTTCAGTTGTCTTCAAATGAGGAGCAGATAATTAAACAAAATCAAGGAAGCTCAGAGAAAATCATTAAAATCTCTAAAGGTCTGGTCTTCTAAAGGCAACTGCTTCATACAGTCAGTGGCTTTATCTTATATGTTCATTGGATGGTCAACACTGAGAAGAGAGCAGAATATACTAAGAAATTGTAGTGAAAAATGCTTAATTTGGGGCTAAGGGCAGAAAAATTACTGCGATGCAGAAGTAATTAAATATGCTGGCAAAATGAATACTTACAAGTAATCCTCCAAAATGTACACCAGATGCAGAATTCCAGATGAATTTAAGATGTTAGTCCCACAGGGCTACTCAAGTGAAAATGAGCTCATGCTTCAGTATTTTCAGATCAGAGCCATATGCTGTACACTGGTGCATTTGCAATATTAGTACCTTGCTGGAAATTTCTTAGAACATTACTTCTCTCATTTCCCTTTGGAGATAACTGCAACTTGGATCAGCCTTATGTGATATTGTTCTGATTCTAAACTGAAAGTATTTTCCTCATTTAACTAAACACTGGACATCCATAACTTTATTTTCCTAAAAAAAAAAAAGATGATGAAGACTCTCATTGATTTTAAGCATTTTCTCCCGAAGTTACTCATCAGTTGGTGGAAATTCCTGCAGTGCCACCAGTGGAAAAGGATGGGTGGCATTTCTCACCACTGAGGATTTGCTGGGCAGCCTACAGAGCTGAGCACTTGTGTGAATGCTGGCACAAATGTGGTTCAGGTGTACAAAGACCCTTCCTCTTCTGGCATGTCTTGAAGTCTTATGCATTATAATCAGATCTTTTAGTTTATTTGTCTCCTAAACATTTTTAGTTTCCTTTTGCCAAAAAAAAAATCTGTAAGTGAAAAAAAAAATTGGCCTCTTAAAAGTTAATCTCATTTGCATTATATTCGAGACCCGGTATTATACTACATGCTCATTATGTCCAACCTAAAAAGAATATTAAAAATCTCATTATTTTGTTGCTAGATTTTCTACTTAATTACCACAACAGGCAGGTAATCATTATGCTGATTAATCAAGACTGAGATGTAAATAGCTCACATAGGGGTTAATAATCAGATAATAACAGTAAGCACTGTTTCTGTACAATTAAGTAAAATGAGATGATTTATACTGTTACAAACCTACCTGCAGAATGCATCATTTAATGATATTACTGCCTTTGCAAACAGTCTTACACTTTGCAAGCCTACAGTATCTAAAGGTTGCTTAAACTTTAAAATTTTCGACATTAAAAAAAATTTAATTGAATGTGGGCATTTTGCTTCAAAATTGGAGTAATCCATTTGCCATTAATGTTGACTATCATTAATTAAATTTTATTTTTTGATAGCCCACATTTCACACAATTACAGAATGGCTGAGGGTAGAAGGGATTTGGGGAGATCTGGTTCAACTGCCCTGCTCAAGCACTCTGTCGCCTGTACATCATAATATTCCTGTAGGAACACACTGAACTTCTAATGTGGCCAGTGACAAAATTGTCATTGATTTTCTAAAAATAATATATTATTTATAACATAGAGACTTTATTAACTTATAATTGGGAGGAAGTTTTAGTTGCAATTCTTAACAATCGTGTAAGCACCAGCAGTACTATGTGTAAGGCAAAATAAGGCATCACCAAATCACAAGCAAATTTAAAGAGTAAAAGGAATGATTTTCTCAAGCTATAGCCATTTAAGGAATAGGTGACTACTTTTAGATTAATACTAAAATCACTTATACTGCTGTCTCTGTTATCTCAAATCTCTTTTTTAAGTACAGGGAAGTAAGTTGTAAGATTCAAGAAACTTTTCCCAGATATAAATGCTATTTGAACAATTACTTGAGGAGAGTTCTGGAAGGTACCAACAGATTCGCATTTTTGCTGAGGGCCAAATGTGAGTCAACATTTCAAAGTTTGACACACTATACTTACTTCTTGAGTAGTCCTACTGATTGAAATAAATTTGAGGAAAGGGCTGGGGTTTCTTTTACATGACTTCCTAATGTGGGAAAATCTAAAATAATTTTTAGGTTTATTTGTATTCATAGTTTGTTATCCTTTGTTCCTCTTCATTTCTCATTTGTCTTTTCCTAAATAATTTTGCTTTCGCTTTTTGGTATGACTACACAGGCCTGAAGGCACAGGGACAGAATTGCAGGGGTAGGAGAGGCCACCTTCCCATGGGGACGCTTCCTCTAGCTTATTTACCTGCCCTTCCAGCTTCCAGGAGTTCCTTGTTAAGCCTTGCCTTAATCTATTTCGTAACCTGTAAGGTTGCAAAGTGAGTCAGATGCATGGAAATCTGAGTAGAGACAGGTTAAACAGGGCTTTAGGGCGTGCTATCAACATGCACTGTTCATTCTACCTGTATATTTTTACAACTATGGTTGCCAGTGACATAAAGTTGGGACAATCTCCAGCAGCACATTTCATTTGATAAGATTTAACATCTTGAGGAAAGAAAAGCAGAGAGCAATGGTCACTTTAGGGGAGGGTCTTTATCCCTCTACAGCATAGTGTCTAGGGGAATATGATGAGTATGATATTTCTCCCTGACTCTTGTACTGACAGGGTACGAAGTATCTCTGAGTTGGATGGTCAGTATTCATGGAGATAAATGCCTGACTGAAGTTATATTCAGATTTGAATGCATACTTAAACTATTAGTGTCAGCCTTCCACCTGGCACCGAAGTAAAACGATTCACTCACAAAGCTCAGCACCTCAGGAACAAATGTCAGACATTGTCCATCAGGACCTATGCTTCATAAGCTGAGGCTTTCTAGCACTTTCACAAACCTGTCTCCTTTTTCTACTGTGCATTTTTCACTGTTTCCCTTTATTTTAATGCCAGCCTGATTGAAAAGGGCACAGGGAAAAGCAAGCATTCTGCAGGGTAAATGGGAAGAGAAATGGACAGAAGCTTTCCTAAAAATGTCACTGCTCATAAGGGGCTTGTAACAGCCCAGTATTATATAAGACTGGCTTTTAAAGAGGTGTTGTTAAATATACACTGATCTCTCTCATATTTTTAGATTGCTATTTGAATCCTCTTCACACTAAGTTTTGATCTAAAAGTATTTTGAACTGCAGCTTGTCACAATCCTTTGTCATGTTTTGTAGCCACTGGAGCAATGCTGTCCTGAATCAAGACAAAGTAGGAACATTATGGCTGTCAAATTAAGTTACTGGTACCTGACAGAACCAGTTATTGCTTTAGCAAAAAACCTCAAAGCCCTTTGAGCACAGCTTGACTACCTACAAGAACCTGTTGTGATGGTATTTGGGGTGCATGTGTGCACGTGTTTTTAGATGGTCTTTTAGTCTATTTGCACATACTCTTCGACTGTGTTGTCCTCTGGGATCAGCACTCACATGTCCTGAACACAGCTGCAATTGTCATCAGAGAAATTACATTTTGCATGAATGTGGTCATGACACCAGTAGATGTATTGTAGATTTTATGTTAGAAACTGAATAAACTTAGAGACACATAAAATACAGCTAATAGATATATATGGCTTGTGATGTATTTAGTCTAAAAATATGAGGGTTTTCCTCTTCACACATTTTTAGCTAGTTAAGATTGTTTAGACATTTTAAGATCATTAAGAATTAATATAAACACCATTATATGAAGTGCTATTAAAATAATTTATGCCTCACTATAAACTTTCAAAGCTTCCCCCCTATAATGTATCTAAACTGTAACTGAGCCATACAGAAAACAGTAGATAATAGTAGTGGGGATCTTCTTACTTTAAAAGGATGTCAGCTAACAGGAGGTGATTATTTCACAGAATATGCTGAGTTGGAAGGGAACCACAAGAATCAGAGTCCACCTCCTGGTCCTGCCCGGGACCATCCCCAACAGTCACACCGTGTGCCTGAGGGTATCATCCAAATGTTTCTTGAATTCTGTCAGCCTTGGTGCTGTGACCACTGCCCTGGGGAGCCTGTTCCAGTGCCCAACCACCCTCCGGGTGAAGAACCTTTTCTAATATCTAACCTAAACATCCCCTGACACAACTTCAGGCCATTCCCTCGGGTCCTGTCACTGGTCACCCCAGAGATCAGTACCCTCCTCTCCCCCTCACAAGGAAGTTGTAGACTGCAATGAGGTCTCCCCTCAGTAAATGTTTAGTATAATCAGACATTTAACACCTTCCTTAACATCAGTCTGCTTTGATAGCATTTTCAAGCAGTCCTCAGGGATGTGTCTCTCTGGAGGCAAGTCCTTGATCTTTTCTGGACCTCTGTGATGTCCTACTACAGGAGACATACATAGGGAGAGTTAAGGCCAGGGTTTCCTTAGTACAAAACCAAAAAGGTGAGGGAAATAATGGATTCTGGAGAGGGGCCATTATGGGCTCTGTCATTGCCTGCACTGCTGTGGTATTGAAAGCTTCCTCGCTCCCTTCCTCCCTCTAAAACAGCTACTTCTTGCATTTGGACTAGGGCTTGGGTTAGAGCTTGAGTCTGTAAGTCTTATTCTTATTCTTATTCTTGAATTGTTAGCCAAGGAAATCTGGGGACCACCTGCATCAAACGGCCCTTCTCCACAGATGCAGCAGACGTGGGAGCCTGGGGCTGGGGCTTGATAATGTCTAAAAAGTCAATAGAGGAGACGTTATGGCTGTGACAAAATGGAAGCAGAAAGGAGAGAGAAGTGTATTTTCCCAGCCAGTACTGCTATCCCCTATGCCAAAAATATGCAGTTATGCCTAAGGTTATGGTTACAGAGGGTGGCAAGTAATTCAGTAAACAAACCTATTTTTGGCCTGCCTGGCAATGGTGAGGCAGGGATTTTTCATCTAAATTATATGGCTGCAGCACCTTATCTTGCTTTTTGGAACAGCTTGGTGTTGCTGCTTAAGGTCCAGCATATGGCCAGGCTGGCCCTTGGACAAGGCTCAAAGTTGAGTAGCCCAGGATGAGATGGACATTTCTCTGGGTGGATTTAGGAGTGGCAATAAAAGAAAGCTCGAAGACTCATAGGTAAGTGGTAAGTGCTCATTTTTTGAGATGAAATATTTGTAAAGGTTCAGACTGAAGGTGGTTCATGGCTGGAAAGATATGGCAGTGTTACTTCAGCAGCTTTGTGTTTTCAGACTGGAAAATTCCGAGATTGAGACAGTTGCAGTATTAAGCACTGAAAATGCTCTTGTGCATTTAATTTCTATGCTTTTTCCAGCATCAAAATGAGCCCTGTTCTAATTGTAAATCTAAATCAGCTGTATATGGATCCCTGGGAGGTCTGATTATATTTGTCCAAAATAATACAGACATGCAGCTGACTCTAAAGACAATTCTACACTTCCCCATCTAAGAATTTAGATCTCAGATTAATGAGCTCTTAAGTAATTGGGTCAGCCATAAATAGGGCTGTTTGCAAAGACAAGAACACATTTATCTGTAAAGGTCATATTGTTAATATTACTGAGATGTATTAGAGTATTTATATCCCAGTTTTGAGGATCAGTTAGTTGCAGTCAGATTGCACCTGTTCCTTTTAAAGATATTCAAACTACCAGTCCTCTGGAGGTTTCTTCAATGTAGTCCAAAACACAGAGTAAATCCTTAAGTTCAGCGCAGAACAGATTTTATTTAAGTATCTCCTATGAAGAGTTGCAAAAACCAGTATAAGTTTCTGGATGTTTACTCCAGGAAGGAAGAAAAGGCTTTTCTGGTGTTGGAGGTCTAAGGGATTATCACAGCTACAGGGAAAAAACCCCAGGATCTGCTTGTTCAGTATCTATCCTATAAGGGATAAAATGTTCTCTACAAACCTGGGTGCATCTCAGAGACATGTAGGGATCTTTGCATTGTACCCCCTTACATTACAAATGCCTTTCTTTTCTCAGCTTTTACAGGAACACTGTTTGTACCATACTGAGAAATAAATGACTTATTTGGGGACTTCTCTTTGGCCTTGTCTGATTGAATCTAGTATCCCAATGGTCTTTGAGAAGTATAAACTATAGTAAACCCAAAAAGGATGTGATTTTACAATCTTCTTTGCCTGAGCTTGTCATGGGAATATAGGAAACATCAGCACTGTAACACTGTGAATTGAAATTGCTCATTCCCTGTTTCCTTAGCTTGGTACACACTCTGCATTCTGTCTTGTCGCTTCCTGAGCTGCTCCATCACGCTTTTAGAGAATGAGAATTGCAATGGTTTTCTAAGTCATTAAAAATAAACTGCATAGTATACTGCTGTCTTCATCAGATTTCTGGAGGATCTAAACCACATTGTTGTAGTCCTTATTTAATCTATGCAAACAAAAACCTCTTAGCATAATATGCAATTAAAATACAAGAATTTATTCCATGAATCTTAATACAATCCTACTCTGTCCTAAAAAAAAGAAAGAAAAAAAAAGCCCAGAATAATGTACAGCTTAAAGTTTCACATTAAAAAATGCATGTTTTAAATTGGGAACACAAGGGAAATTGTACAGCATGAAAACAGTCAAGAAACTCAATGAAGAAGAACTAAGGTACTCTAATTGGCCAGTCTTTAAAAATGTCAGAGGAAAGAACTGGTAGCTAAATCTGAGCAAACACCTCATCATGGACAGTTTCAGTATTTCTACTAATTGTTGCTATTTATAAACTCTGCATGAACTGCCTGGGAACTTCTCAAATGTAATCCTTATTCAGTAGTCCATATTCTCATATATGTAATCCTTCTGCAAAGTCCATAGACATTACTAATTTCAAAGGAATGTTCGCCAGAAAACACAGGGTGAGGCATCTGCACCAACAGATGACTTTAATAAGACTACTTAGATTATATGATAATAAATTTAATACATGATTAAATTTAAAAATTGCATTAAAATTAAAACCTCTCTTCAGCCTCCCTGTGCAGACAGAATGAACACATGCTTAATGTGGGATAATGTTTATGATTAGTTGCTCCTAAATACAATTTTTGGTAGGAGGCAATATTACAATTCTGCCATACCCATAACAACAAAATACATATTTGTTAGCTACACATACTAGCGTAACAAAACCAGGTAAGGTCAAGTATTTGTTCCATCCCAGGTCTTTGCCAGTTCTTAAAAAAACCCCTCACACCCTAAAGAGCTCACAGAGACACAAACAAAACTTTGTAAACTGCTTTCTGGCATAAGTTGGGATATAATTAAGATTTCAATATAATTTTTGAAATTAAATTTCCAAAATCAGTGCTACAAGGGTCAATTTTTTTTTTTTTTTAAGATTTTGCATCTATGTTTCATTGAGATTTGCACATACTGTGTGCTAAGCAAATGCCCAAACATTATCAATTATTTTTGTTCTCTCTTGGCCATTTTCACTACTTGTTTCTACATGGCAGAAGTAGCAAAAGTGGTACTAGCAAAACTGTTATCGTAGAATAACAGCCACTAATCAAAGCATCAATATCAACATTAATACATTATGTTTATGAGAGAGTTTTGTAAAGAATGCTCCTATAGTAACTTCCCTAATATAATTTTCCTGCTGGGTTTCCTAGGGGAAATAATGCATGCAGTTTTCTTGCATTTCAGACTGAAGTCCATACCATTATCATTAAAAAAACAATTATACCAAATGTCTTTAAACACTTCCTCAGAGTTCAGAGACAGCTGAAAACAGCATCACCTCATTTGGAGCAAATCTCTCCTGGAAGGACTTTTACTGTCTTTTTTATCTAGCCTAGCATGTCCTTTCAAGTATATTTAGTAGGTTATTGTTGTGTTGTGTTTGGGGTTTTTGTTTTCATATCTTTCCTGGAATATTTATGTGTAGAGGTTGCCCTTACAGAGAGTGAGTGATAAGAAATTAACTACAATGGGGGCTGGGAATCCCTGCATGAAGTTTATCTTCCAGTTACCTTTTAGAACTTGCATTATTCAGTATTCTAGGGAAAAAAAAGCGTTTTTCCCAATTATATGGAGTTTCTTTTGAAACTGCCCAGACAATTTTCAGTCAAATGATATTTCAGCATGCTGAGGGTTACTAGCTAAAGCATAATAAAGTGGTCTGAGCTTTTAACTGAATCTGCAGAGATATCTAAATGATCGATCTTGTTTTTACTTCTCACTTGAGGACCTTCAGCCACCCCTGCATTTTGTTACTCTCCTCAATTAATGAATCTTTATTCCAATATTATCTAATTGGTGAATGAAGCACATAAGACACCAAAGATGCCTTGCCAGGAAATTGCTATTTTTGAAGCTATAGCTAAATTTCACATTGCAATAGATGTACACATAGTCAGCATGGATGGGGGGTCAGGGAAGCCCAAAATATTCATCACCATGTGATGCTGACTGCTAGCTGGAATCAGAGAAAATGGTGCCTGTAACCTCCAGGGAGCTAGTTCATCATTAGATTAACCACCACTCAGGTAAGGACATACATCATTAAAAAAGACATGCACAGTGTTGGCAATACAAGAATAATAAGTAGAACAACTTGCACTGTCACTGTGCGTGGGAATGCAGGAGAAGCCTTATAGATGTTGGTGAGGCAGGGAAGGGTGAATAGGTAGTCATTACCTCAGGAGAAAAATGTATAAACTACTTTCCTTTTCAGGGGATGGGTCTTTGCTTATCAAGTTTATCTGCATCTACAGTACGCTATAAGAACTAAATACATCAGTTACTCAATGTCTAAACATGCTTTTCCAACATGAAAAATATGTTGCCTATCCTGATAAGAGCTGAAATGCTTTTCATCTAACCTTAGCTTTCTCTGCCTCAGTGTTAATGCCAAATGGCTATTTACGTGAAATATTTCCCAGCTAAGCTCCTTAGCACAGCATTGCTAGGAAATGCTACAGCATGAATGTCCCTGTTGCTCACAGGAGTGCTCTCTGTAGGTGCTTGGTGTGTTCAGTGTGACAAGAAAAAGCAAACAGCTTAATTTCTTTTGCACTCAATAATTGTTTAAAGTATTCAAGGATTAGGTTTTTCTTTTTTTGGGGGGGGGAGGGGTGGGTTGGTGTTGTTTTGCTTTCCTTTTTGAGATTAGCTTGTTTGTTTGGGGTTTTTTTTGGAGTTAATTGAAAAGGAAGATTCCATTCTGAGGGTTCCCCATAGCAAGTAGACGTTTATTATGGGAAGTGCACCTGGTATTCAGGATGCTCATTCTTTATTTCAGCCTACCCTTACCTTCCCTTTTGCTTCTAAGTTTCATGAATTAAAATAAAATTACATATAGAGAGTCAACATAGGCCAACTCTTCCTTCTGCAAATTAGAAAGCTTTGCACTATTCAACATCTTGACATCTCTGCCTTACACTCTAAGCTGAAAGTTCTTTATTTTGCACACCTGGTTTATGTTGGACTGGTCATGGAACACACCAGCAAATTAGCAAAGAACAAATTTCTCTCTGTTTATGCCTCTTAGCAGTCTTTGAATCTAAACTGTTTCAATCACCTTTTGTTCTCTCTGACTGATAAACTTGTCTGTCTCACTATGAATATATCAGAAGTTGTAATGCTGTCGTGTGTGAGCTTCTGGGAGCGTTTCAAAACATTATTTTCTTGGCTCAAGTCAGTGCAGCATACAGAAAATATTTCTAGTTGTAGCAATGAAATCTTGTATTTAAGTAGAATCCTTTTCAGCAGAAGATCAGAACTAGAGATCATAGCATGACAATTCACTTAATGTGAAATTGTACACATGACAACAATCCTATATTTAAGGGTACCAAATTAATTACCAAACTAATACACCATTCCATTTCTCATGTCTATAATTCCATGAACTTTTGAAAACAAAGTATGTCTTCCTCCTCCTAGAATGTGTCATCAGTACACTACCTAGTCAGCAACTTTTTGCAGACTGGAGGTAAAAATAATTCAGCAATCCACTGTTTTGTTTTATAGCCTTTCAAAATTTTGATTTTTGGCAGAAAAATTACATATAGATTATTAAATCATTAGCACATTTGCGTAATGAGTTTAGAAAGTAGATTTTGGTACACTGGCAAAAACCTTCACTTCTACACTTGATGCTATTACTAAATTCTTCAGATTAGGGGTACAAAAGAAATGTGATCCTAATTGTCTCTGTCCTGAGTTAGGCAACTGAGCCCAGAGCAATGGTGACAGAGTCACCTACCATGGGGGCATGCTCCAGTGCACTGATATAAATCTACAAGAGCTAACACTTAATCTTCTTGTAAGCTCTGCGGAGAAAAATCCCCTCCACACACTTTAACAGCACTGCAAGGAGTGATATCTCTTCTTTGTATTCCCATGTTCCCTCTTTCTTCATGTGCAGACTCCTGCACACTTTAATAGAGCACTGGGCCTAAAAATGGAACTCTGACTGAATAAAACATACTGAATTAGTTCAATCACTTATCAATCAAGAAATGGTAACTTACTGGTATGAATATTAACAAGCCAAAACAGCTGGAGCATTAATGAAGATGGTGCAGACATACTTTTTCAAAAAGATAATTTTGCAATATGAAAGATAAACAAGAATATTGGACAGCTGCTGAAGCTTTAGTAAAATAAAAAAAAAATCCTTTCTTAGAGTGGAGTGGCCTATATTTTCAATTAATTTTTAAAATCAGAGAAGATAAAAGACAAAAACCCCCTTAGTAAGTATTCTGGGAAAAAACCCACTTCTAATTAGAATGGCATATTATTTATGTATCTAGATTTTAATTGCACTCACTTGATATGCTCATTAAAATTATTTTCATTATAATCAAGCTTTTTACTCTTTTCTAACTCCATTAGACACTAATATTCATGGAATGGAAAAAAAAGGTTCTGAACAAAATTATGGCACCAGGCATCCCTTGAATCTGAATTGAACCCTCTCCCTTTTGACAGAAATACTCATTGTTAGGTGGATACTATTCTAAAAGCTTACACACACACAGAGGCCCAGCCCATGGCCATTTATCCTCTGTGTTGCTCCAAAGCAGCCCTCATTAGGATGCTCTTTCCCCACTCTCACAGTGACTCGTGCTCCTGCCATGACTCCACAGCTGCTCTCGGTGTGGGCCATGGGCCATTCCTTCCCCAGCCCTGCCTGGTTGTCAGCACCCACCGAGCAGCGCAGTCCAAGCCCCTGGAGCTGCTGCTGCCCCGCTCCCTCTGGCCCCCGATGCGGGGTAGCAGTGGGGCAGCACTGGGGCACCCCCAGCCCTGCTGCTGGGCTGCAGCAGCGTGGACAGGGACACAGAGAGGATTCACAGACCTCCTGGGCCTGTCCCTCTTCATCTTCATCTGGAAATACCCAACTGCTCCAGCTGCAGCCGTCAGCTCGAGAGGCATTTCTGCCCTTATAGGTGTGTAACAGACCGACCTGTAAGACTGATCCTATAAACCTGTCCCTCCAATCTGAGCTTCCACAGAAAAAAAATACACTGCAGAGTTTGACACAAGACATGTAGGAACATACTGTGGAGCTGGTTCCACTTCTTTTGGAGTCAAGGTCTCTCCAGGGCCTTCAGAGACAAGTGTGCTACACAGTGTCTTTTCTGAGTGGGATATATTAAAATCCTTACCCTATTACCTTCAAACATCCTATGAGTCTAGGTATATTTTTCAGAAATGGTCCCTTGGCCATTGCCACAACTGTGACTACTGAAACAAATCAAATGGAGTTTAGTCAGACTTCAGCCAGGCAAAGTAGTTTAAAAAAAAAAAAAAAGAAAAAAAAGCATGAAAGTTCCTCACAATGCTTCAATTTTTAGAAATAAGCATGTGCCAAACTGCTTAGCGTAGTAAGCTCCTTGTAGGTGCACAGTACTTAATAACTGTGTCTTTGGAGTCAGTTTGTTAAGCTCGCATTTTTAAAACATCCAACTATCCCCTGAAAATGTGTAAAAGATTTCAGAATCACTTTCTTTTAGACATAACGAAAACTCTTAATTAATTTCCATAATCTTTTGTATTAGTTTCACTTCAATGGAACAAATCTTTATTTTCCATTTCAGAAGAAATTACAAAAAAAAAAAAAAAAAGAGGGACAAATAATAAAAAGTTAACTCACCAAGAGCAGTTACAAATAACCTTTGGACCACAAGTCTGTACTACAATAATTAAAAACATTAAGTACCTTTTCCTCAAGAATTCAGTTACTTCCAGCATCTTGGATACTGAATTAGAAGTAACACCTTTGCAATACTTTATGCTGTTTAGTCATGTTAACCCATCCAGGCTGCTGAGGAAGGTTAAGTGTAACTATTCATAAAGCTCATTTCCTGCTCAGAAGTTGAATTAGTATAAAAAATATTTCATGTGCATAATTTCAACATGTGGTGGTGTAACTAGCATTTTCTTACTGAGGAAATTTATTCCTCCTTCTTACCCTTGCAATAAAACATGCTATTTTTACTTGTTTATTTCAGTTCACTTACAAAGCAAAATACAGAAAAACAATTTTGGTAATGTCTTTGCCATTTCTAATAAACAGTTTTATTTTATTTTACTTAAATAACATTCAAAATTACCACACACAGAATATATACTGTAAGAATTATAACACAAATGAAAAAAATTAGGTTGAAATGTTTATTTTTTTTCAATATATTGGAGCTATGAGATTTTTCTGAAAGTTAGGGAAATTCAGATGAAGATTGAGATTTTTAACCTCTGATTCCTCCCAAAATACCAGGAAAGCATTCCCCAGCAAAATGAGGTTTTAGCATTGTAATATTCTTCTGCTTGGGATAGGAGATAAACTATTACACACAAACACACCACAAATTTCATGTATTCTTAATAACCAAGAATCATTCTGATCTGCCCTCTCCATGACAGACTTTCACTCTTCACCAAATCACAGATGTGTTACTGTTGGAAGATCTTTTTCATCAGAAAAGCTAACCCTTGAGAATATTCCAAGAGCTTTTCTTCTGGTTGGATAGACACGAGTGATGCACGGGAAATATGCTCACATTTTGCCTCTTATTTTTTAACCAGTTGGTTTAGAACACAGACCATGCCCACAGGGACAGTCATAAAATTTGTAAGGGAATTCTCAGCAATGGCAGTTCAGGTTACTAAATTCTTCTTAGCCAGATTTCATTCTGCCTAATTAAAATATATAAAAGTGCCTTTTTTTTTTTTCTTTTGGTACATACCTACTCCTCAGTGTCTGAGAATACAGCCTAACTTAGCTGAATGTGCTCTGTGCTCTGTGTTGTACACCTACACAATCAGAGCTCTTGAACTGTAGTTCAAAAGGTCAAGGCAACTTATGGTTATGAGAAGTTCTAAGTGGTACAGCACAAGAATGGGAAGCTCCCTGTTATATTTACCAACAACTGTGTGCCTTTCCTATCCTCTTGATTCTTATATTAGAGTTCATCACAGTCATAATGTCTCTTCCCTGTAAGACACAACAATTATCACTGGCTGAAACCTCCCTGGCATCGACACACACCATGGTGAGTGGGCACTGAGCAACCCTATTTTGTCAGGAGGTCAAATAACTTTTTTGTATTTCTTATCCAGCGAGATTGAAAGGATTTATAATCCATCCTATTTGAAACACAAGTTACTCCAAAGAAAGGGATGGTGGTATTGTCCTCAACTTTTGAAATCTGTAGAAAACCCTTTACAGAAAACACACATAAGAAGTTTGTAATAAATTTTAGAGAAAGGAAATTATTAAATAAGGATTTGAGTCAGTCATACTTTAATGGCAGTATCTTGAAATCCAGCTGACTTGCTCATGAGTACAAACCTGCTGAACGCAGCAGTGTTGACTTAAACAAACCTCCAAACCCCTTAATTGAAGGGATGTCCTTCACACACAATGGAGAAGGTTTTTAAGATGATTCACAACAGCAGCACACTGACATCGTCACTCCCAAGAGAGTTTTATCTCTGAAACCACCCGTCATCCGTGCAGATTAGTGCAGGCCTAAGTTCTTTGGCAACTCAGTACGTCTCTGGATAGCTGTAAATCAGAAGACCACGTTAAGTATAATCATTACCAAAAGCCAAGGATACAGTGCAACGTAGTAAGCCCAAGAACACTGAATTTATCTCAGTGCTAAAGTTTTCAATACAAAAATCTGTTCCTGCATATTTATAATAAATATCTGTGAACTCAGTATCCATGTTTTCCTACTACAATGGCATAAGAGCATGTTTTCAGTTTAATTTCTGCTTCCATGTCTTCCAGGGAAAGATGTGCTCAATAGTTCTCTCACTGAAACTATCCAAGAAACAATAATATTTTAAGATATTATTCACTGTATATAAATTGTAATTCCTCTGAAATGTACTACCTTAATAAGAAGAAATTACTGCATGGTATAGACAGAAAACAAAATGAAATAATTGGTTTTCTTTGTTTGAGTATTTATGTTCCTTTGTATTCATTCAGTTTGACTGTTGGTGGAGTTAAGATTTCATTACAGACTGAGCTATTAATTCCAATAAGTTATTATTAAAGCATTATTTCAGGTTTGAAATCATGTTTAAATGATGTACCTTATGAGGATAACTTTTAAGGGCTAAATCATCAGGGAAATATGTTAAAAAGTAAGTCATTGTACTCAGAAGTTAAATCTGGCTCTTGATGCTGCCTGAGCAAGGGCTCATCTGTAAGTTCATTGGCATGGGAGGCAGAGTGGCCCAGAGGGTGACTGAGTGGCAGCTGCCTTCTTACTTCTTGTAAAGGGGGAGAAATGTGCCAGGTGGACTTTCTGACACTGGGCAGCTAACCCCACACCTCCTGTGAGCCGGTGTTGAGCACTAGATGGGGAAAAGTTGAAGGTATCTACATCTATTTCACAGGCACAAATAAAAAGATACCTAGCTAATACAAATGAGTACACTCTCACTCCCTTTTACTTCACTGTGTGTGTCTAGTCTATCCCATATAATTTAAACGGTCTAACATCTATTACTGTGATCTCATTTATCACCAGCCCATCTTCATTTTAGAAGCACAGATACTCAGTGTACAATGTACAGTGTAAAATTGAATCTGTTTCTTGTGGCAGAGTAGGCTTGTTGAATTTATGATTTAACACTGAACATCTTTCACCTTGGAAGCAGCTCTACTCCTGTAAAAACGAGGCATGTCTCGCATGAGGACAGTATAACATCATGATACAGATGCCCATCCTGTCAGACAAGGTCATGTCAGTAGAAACTAAACTTAATTTTCTGAGACTTTCCAACATTTAGCCCTATTTTTCACCTTACAAGGATAAATATTGGGAAATACTTTATCCCAGGGTAACAACTGATCAGCAGAACAAAAAAAAACAACCAAAAAAACCCACAAAAAAACCTATTTGATGTTCAGTTCAAAACACCTGAGTGAAAGAAAATATGAAAGGAATGCTGAAGACATGTTGCTCTTCTAATTGACGGTTACTGCCTCTGTCTTTACAACACAGAAAATAACCAAATCATCTCACTTGTATTTTGGAACCAGACTCTTCCTTATGGGCGAGTATTTTATTCAAGACTGTACATTTTGACTTTCTCAAATCCTTTGTCATTGGGTTCACTGCTTTGCTCCCTCCTTAACCTAACCACTGCAATTACTGTCAAGTTCTCAAATAAAACTACCCTTAAACTAGTCTTAATTAATTCATGTTACACAGAAGCAGGAAAATCTTGCTATTTCCATCTTGCCTTCAAACTTTCACAACCTAATTAAAGTCTGCAAATCACGTAATTCTTCTTTCATAGCACTTCACAGCATTGTTTACACTTCCAAGATAAAGTTCTGCACTAACTCAATCCCTTTGTCATGCAGGTAACAGCATTTTCAGTCATCCAGTTACAGAAGCACCGATGGGTCCATCAGGGTCTATCTCGGAAATGCAACCCAAGACATTGCCACTACTCATTTCCCAAGAACAAGTCCCCTGCATCTCTCCCATCATGCCTTGCCTTCCTTCCTTGTTTTACCTCATTGCTATTTGCAGAGTCCCCAACCAGTCACAGCTCAGTTCCTCGGTGCAGGAACCACCATCCTTACCTTTTGCACCTTTTGTAGCTCATACTCCTTCTCTAGAGAAACGCTGCTACTGGCAGATGTTAAAGGTATTCAGTAATTTTCCAGCCAAAGTAAACACATGCAGACTGCAATTGCAAGCTGTCAACAACAATCTCAGCCTTAAGGAGCTGAGATGCTGCAGACTGAAGCTCCTCAGATCTATTTGGATCCTTTTACAACCCCGAAAAGGGAATCAGGTCACAGTTGGGGAAATATTTTCCCAATTATAATTTAGACTAGAATCTGTGTACTACTTGGACATTTGAATGCACATTCCTGGAAAAGTAGCAGGATTCTGCTGCACTTGGGAGTTCTCATAAAGAAATTAGTCAAATAAATTAAAAAAAAATATATATGTTATCCACCCCCTCCAAAAAACGCCAAAATGAAACAAACAAAAAAACCCCCAAAACCCCCACCAACTACCATAAAACCACATTCACATGCTTTCTTAATACTAAATTACAGCTCTTTAGCACTTTTGCATTGCTATAGATCATAATTCATAGGTCTTTCCTGGCCCACAGTAACTATATTGAGCAAAAAATGAATGATGGTTGGTGACCAGGTTCATTCTCACTTAGAAGTTCATTAGCTTTTGTGGTTTCAAGGAACATTAGGGCATCATGGGCCAGATGTTGCACAGATTCTAGCAAATCATCCAAAAAACCTACAAAGGTGTAGGACTAAATACCCTTTTTGAAAGATTTTGTAACGGGAAGTTAGAACTTTCACTCTTTTCACTTTGTAAGCCTTTTTCTGTCTGCAAAGTGTTTTTCTGATGCAGGACAGAGAATGTCGAGAGACATGTACAAGATGACCTTGGGACAGAAAGAGGGCATGGTAGGACAGAGAGAAGATAAAAAACCCTGGAAGACCACAGGAACCACCCTTCCCTGAGGTGCTGTCCAGCAGCACTGTGAGGTTTTGTAAGATTCCAGTGTCCTCACGTTTGAAATAAACCTTTTTTTTTTTAATTCTTTCCACTGTTGTGGCATTTTGGGGGGATACCTGCATGTATCTTACTTCACAAAAGGCTTAGCTCAAAGAGCAAGGCCTTTTTTAACAAAGACGTAGACAGCCTGATGTGCTTTTGATGTATTTATTCTTCAGCTATAGGAATGTGCATCCTGGAAGGAACTTTAGTTGATTATGCAATTGGATCACAAGGAATTACAAGCAAAGGATGTGTAAACCTGCATTTTTCTCTGAGGCAATAAAAGATTATTGTACTAAGGGCTCAACTCTTCTCAGATGGTTTTTTTCCCCTTCCTCAAGCATATGGTCTAACTTCTCCTTTTGACTTCTTTCCTACAACTGTCTATTTCTCCCTTACTAAGAAAAAATCACCAGAAGAAAGTATTTTGAGCATGGCTTGGACATGTTTTAGCCAACAAACCCAGTGTAATCAGCAGGCTTGGATTCTCAAAGCTGAAGGTTTATCTTAGAACAGCATGCCACGTTTAATCAGTTTTACTAATACTGCACTGTGCTATCTGCTTTGACAAGAATATGTTGATCATATTACAGAATGATTACTGCTAATGGAGATCTTTTAGACAAGATTAGATTTTGCTTCTGTCCAGATGCTTCAAAGAACATTATTAGTTTTTGGTGTCATATTTTCGTAACATTAATATGATCAGCTTATGGGGTTGCTCATATGCTATAACTGCAGCAATTTATCTGACAGTTAAGCTGTCAGGACCATGTAGCATCTAACCCAGTGAACACTGCTGCAATCTGTATCAAATTAGGCACTGCCTGCACAGTCCTACCATAACTGGGAGGTGACAATGAATATTCTGATGAGCTCCCAACCTTTGAGGTTCAGAAATTTGCATTGTGCAGTTCAATAACTGCTTCCGAGAAAGCTGATTACTTCATGATAATATCCCTAACGGTGCATTTGCATACTTTTAAAAGGAATGTAGGTTGGGAGGGTTTTTTTCCCCATAAATCAGCAAAATGGAATTCAGAGCTGTGCTGTTTTCACAGCCAATTAATGTGACACTGTAGCCCATTAGTATAACATCAGTTGTGATAGTAGTTTTTCTATATACATACAGAAAAGATAAGTTCTTTTGATTATAAAGGACTTTTCTGTCCCTCTTTCAAAGTTACTGGATATCTGTAAGTGCCTTTCATGACCTGTATTTACTAGTTAGACACAAAAATAATTATGAAAGCTGAGAAGCATAAAGATTAGTTTTAATACTTTCTGACTAGATGGCCTTACAATACCAAATAAGCAATACTGTTGCCCTTAAATTCAATACATACTGATATGCCCTCTGATGGCATGCTTCATTCCTTTTGATAATATGCCTTTAAAAACAATGTCCTTTAGGGTCCAATGGACCATGAAATAGTCTCTACAAAAGTACCAGTGGTGCCAATGCAGAGACAAACATTCATTTTAGCTGTCAGCTTTAAGGACTGTGGAAGAAATGGAGCACATTTATTATATACTGATGTATTCTGACTAGATAATCCTTTTCAGTTGTAGGCACTATAAAGACAAGTGCAGATTACTGTGGGGGAACATTTAAAAAAAATTCAGAGGGGTTGAAACAGTTGAGCTTCCAATTTCACAGTTGGATAATTTGCCTTATAAACTTCTATTTAAAAGAAAGTTTTACTGGCAATGAAGTACGCTGAGTAAACAATCTATAATTTGAAAATACGTAAGTTAGAGATATTTACACAGAAACTGCATCTACTAATGCTACATTTTTTAATTAATGTTGGAGCTTGGTTTTCTATGCTGCTGGCATTTTCAAGGTTTTTTCTTAGATAACCATTGTCGTTGCAATTATGTAAAAATTTAGTATTTTGTCACCCTTTTTTGGCATTTTGATAGCATGCTTTTTTCTGTATGGACTAATCAACTCATGCTAGAAAGCAGTAGGACCTCAGGATTCAGAAGAACATACTTAAAGCAGAGTATTTTCAGAGGTCAATATGGGCACTGCCGCTTTTAAGAAAATTGGGCTGCGGCATCAAGTGCACCCTCAGCACATTTGCTGGTGTCTCTGAGCAGTGTGGTGGAATTGACATGCCGGAGGGAAGGGATGCCATCCAGAGGGGCCTGGACAGACCTGAGAAATGGGCCCAATCATGAGCATCTCATGAGGTTCAACAGGGCCATGTGCAAGGTCCTGCACTTGGGTCAGGACAATCCCAAGCACAAATACAGGCTGGATGGAGAGAGGATTGAGGGCAGCCCTCGGGCGAAGGACCAGGGGTGTTGGTTGATGAGAAGCTCAACACGACCCATCAATGTGTGCTCACAGCCCAGAAAGCCAACACTGTCCTGGGCTGCATCCAAAGCAATGTGGGCAGCAGGAGGGAGGGAATTCTGTCCCTCTGCTCTGCTCTTGTGAGACCCCACTTGCAGTGTTGCATCCAGCTCTGGGGTCCCCAACATAAGAAGGACATGGACCTGTTGGAGCAAGTCCAGAAGAGGCCACAAAGATGATCAGAGGGATGGAGCAGCTTTCCTATGAAGACAGGCTGAGAGAGTTGGGGTTGTTCAGCCTGGAGCAGAGAAGGCTACAGGGAGGTGTTATAGCACACTCTAGTACCTGAAGAGTCCTACAAGAAAGCTGGAAAGGGACTTCTGACAAGGTCATGTAACGACAGAACAAGGGATAATGGCTTTAAACTGAAATAGAATAGGTTTAGATTTGATATTAGGAAGAAATTCTTCATTGTGAGGGTGGTGATACAATGGCACAGGTTCCCCAGACAAGTTGTGGATGCCCCATCTCTGAAAATGTTCAAGGACAAGTTGGATGAGGCTTTGAGCAACCTGATCTAGTGGAAGGTGTCCCTGCCCATGGCAAGGAGATTGGAATGAGGTGATCTTTAAAGTCTGTCCCTACCCAAACCACCCTATGGATCTATTCTTTTGGTCCTTTTTGCAATGCATAAACTTAATTATTCCTATTTTAAAGCCAGATGCAAAAGCCTAAGGGATTTTTTTCATTATGTGGTAAATGGAAGGAGAAACTCTATCAACAATCTTTCCTGGCTACCAATAGTTGATAGCAGCCTGCTGAGCCTGGGCTATCAGGTCTTTTAGGAACACTGAAAAGCAATCAGTCAGGTGCAACCTGTGTCTGACTGAAAGAAAGAGCAAACAAATTCACAATTAGAAAAAGCCCTTTTTTAAAAAAAATGTACTTTTTAAGAAAGCCTATCAAAGACTAATTTCAATGTATGGAAAAAATGGAAGCAGCCTAGGAAACCAAGAAGCAGTGTGATGTACACAGGACATGATAACAACACACCACCTACTCCGTTGTGCCCTGTCTTACTGAGCAAAAAGTGTTCTACAAAATTCAGAGTATGGAAAATGCCTAAGTACAAAGCAAGGAAGAAATCACCTGTATGAAGCTTTGTGCACATATACTAGCACATAAGGAAATTGTTAAGTGGGTTAGTCTTCCCTATAAATGTTAATGGGTTTTGTTATATACAGTATTTAGGTGTTTAAACCACTTCAGAGCTCCAGCATCTGAACTCTTGTACAATTTCTCATTTAGAGGAACAGTTTATAAAAGTTTCTTTAACTCAAAGTTACAAAACAGAGATAGTCTGGCAATTTATGAAACTCTGATAAAGTTTAGATTATTTTCCCTCTTGCCTGCTTTTTAAAAATGTGTCATGACACAAACACAATTCTTTGAATAGCTAATTAACTGCGTAACATATATATCAATCACAAGTCAAAATGTATTTTTTAAAGAGGTTTTTTTTTAACTATTGTGAGTTTTGTGTTTGAGGGAGAGCAGAACTGACTAGAAACAGACTGCAGATGTCTGTAATGGCACAGTCTTGTAACATGGTGAAAAGCACATCATTTTCTAGCTTCTCTGCTAACACATGCCACAGCCAAGGCAACACGTCACCGCTGAAAAGCTGCCTGTATCATATGTTTCATTTTGCTGGCAGGCCACGTTTCAGAAAATGCAATGTACTGCAGTACTTTAGCTATGTATTACTGTTGTCTTTATGCACTCTGAAATCACATGTATTACTTATGAGAACTGAGAAGAACTGAATGTTCATCTACATACTGAATAATGCATTCAGAAGCTGAAATTTCCCCTCTCTTTCTATCAGTGCAGAGTTCAGTTACCAGCTGTCATCCTACTTCAAAATTAAATGGTGCACTGATCTCCCATTGATGTTAATATCATTTAGATTACTAGATTTGGGTTTCAGTTTAAACATATTTCTAGACAAAAGCTTCATAAAGAGTTTAAGAGTGGCTCCTTTGAAACCATCTAGAGACCTAAGAAAATGCATTTTACCTGGAAAAAAAATTAAAAGGCAGTTTCTGTAAGCAAAGTTTGGATGCTAGACTATAGATATATGTCACTGTAGCTCTGTAAGGAAGGATGCTCATACCATGAGAGCCTTTGGTCTGCAAACTCAACAGATAAGAAAATCAATTACTTCTTTGCCATATTATTCTCCAATGCTCATGATGAAATCTTTCAGCAATGAGCAAGACATAAATGTCACAAAAGATATTGATCCACACAATTTTAATCTCTACTAAAGAAGACAGTATAAGAAAAAAGGCAATATTATGACAGGCAGATTAAAAGTTTTCAACTTTTAACAGAAATCTAAATTTCCTGACTGCATACTTTCACAGTTTCCTAACACTTGGCAGCAGCAACAAATCTACCTAAAAGAAAATGACAAGTGCTCTTTGGGAGAATTAGAGATAAATATTTATCATCTATCTTGAAGCAGAGACAATTTTATTTATGACAATTTTATTAACTCAGATTGTTACCATGACTTCACAGAAACAAAAATTAATCTTTTCTTATAGTAGAATTTTTTGTTTCTCAATTTACCTACTAAATTTATTAACTTTATAACTATGGGGTAGGATCAATTAACAGAACGGGAAATTTTAGGCTAAGATCTGGCAATTTTGTGTAGCCCTAAGCAATGCTCAGTATAAGCATTTGTAAAATGGGCTTATTTCTTCCTTGATGCAGTGTGTGTGGTGTGGTGAGAAACACACAGAGAAAACAATCAGTTTTGAATATGCCTGAACAAAACTGCTAGCTTTGTTTTGTAGTCAAATGCAATAGTGAAAAAAAACCCCCACATTTGGAGTTGACAAAATATCTCATTCTGTCAAAATAAAATATTTTTTCCAAATTCTCTGACCCCTTAAACACCAAATTTAGTTAAATATTTTTAAAATTTTAAAATGTCATAACAAAATGAAAACTTGAAACATAAGGTTTAAAAATGTCAAAACAAAATCTATCTTATTTTCTGTTGTCAAAGCAAAATCCATTTTATTTTCTGTTACTGAACTTTATTTTTACTTTGTTTTGTATCAGCCTCAAAAGGCACTCAAATTATTTTGAATATAGTTCCTGAAATGAATTTTTGTGAGAAACTTTAGCTTCACTAGCTGTTTAAATCAATCTACTTAAGCAGTCTGGTTTTGTGCATTGCATATTCCCTCTGTCAGGAAAATGTCCATGATGTTTATTTTCCGTACCACTCTCTACATGTCACGAAGCATATGTTGTAGGAGACTGATTGCATTGCAGACTGACAGCTGCCTTGCTCTTCCAGTTCTCTGTCACGGAGGAAGGGATCTACAATCGAGGCAGAGAAATTCTTCACTAATGCATTTGGACATTTGCCTTTAGAAGTTAACCATTATAAACTCTGGGGTTTGCCTGAAATCAGTATTCTGATTTCCTAACAGGCTTCTCTTTTAACTTTTATGGAGGTAGATAATTCTAATCAATATTAATCTCAATTCTTCTGGGAAACTGTATCTTACGCCACTCAGTTTGTATGTTAATTCCTTCCCTTCATCTTATTTTCAATCCTCCTGGCAAAGCTACAGCTACAGAGAGCATACTCCATTAGTATACACATGTACAGCATCAGCTTCTGTACTGAACATCACACAGTGATGCTCAATGAGGATTCCTTATGACCCATTTGTTTCTCACAAGAATTGTAGAAAGGGCTGAAACAGAGCAGGGTATCTTAGAGATAACCTACTGACAGACCTCTCTACAGGTTCACATTACTTAACATTACATATGAATTTCATTAATTTATTAATTTTTACAATCCAAGATCTGTTGATTGCTGTGAATCACAGGTGCTATAATACCATGATTGGAGTAATTAAAACAATTAGGCTTGGAAGAGGTGTCATTAAGTTGTTAATATGCACAGTCTTTATTACATACAGAATACAGAGCTTTTTGACAGGGTGAAAGAAGCAAGAGGATAACACTACAGAAGACTAAATCTGGACCAATCAGATCAGAAGTCTTTTAGGAGAACTGTAAAATTGTTACCACATAAACCAGCATAGACATTGTGGATTTTCTTTTTATTTTTTTTTTAGTTTTTTTAAGTGGTTTTTTTTAGTTTTTCTTTTTTAGTGTATTACATTAGGATCACACACTTTGGTGTCTGTATAGATCACAAGAAATGTATTGCAAATGAAACAAAACATTCTCTTTAATAAGCCCAGATCTTCATCATGACATTTCCTATCCTGGGAAGCTAAGCAAAACCATTCAAACACAAGTGGTTATCAGAAAAAAATCTTAGGATGAAAAAACGTGCTGTGATGTGGTTAACTTTTTCTCTACTATGGGGTGACAACAGATACGGCTTCCAATAATTAAGGTACAAAAGACAAAGCATTTTCTGTTGCAGATTGGTAGATATTGGTATCAATATGACACACGAAGAAGAAATCATTGCAGAAGGTCTCAACCAGGACCAGCACAAAGTCTAATTAGTGCCTAGTTTGTTCAGTGACCTTTAAAGTACAATGTAAACTAACTTCTCTCCTCTAGAAGCTCTATTAGCTTTCCAACCTTTAGGTTATAAGATCATAATCCTGCTTTATTTCATAATTTTTTTTTAATTTCATTTTGTTATCTTGCTTGCATTCTTCTATAGTGATTCAAGTAAATTTTTTGCCACAGGTTGAAAATTACTATCACTAAACCAGCGTGTTGATATCTTCTTGTTTCTGTGCATGTACTCTACATCTGGAAATGCATTCTCCATGCTTGTGCTGGCAATAAAAAGAATTGGAAGAAGGCCTAACAGTTCTGCCAAGTTTTCCTGAGAAGAGTTATGCAAATATGTATGGGTGACAATGAAAGTTGTTCAGAAAACCTTAGTTTACACAGCTGTCTAACTGGAATACAGATTTAGTATTTAACTTTTTTTATTTTTTTTTGGTTTGGTCTGTTCTGAACATTCAGTGTATTCAGCCACCTCACTGCCTCAGTAAGGCACTGCAAACCACTGAATCATAGACTCCTTACAGAAACAAATACCTCAATTTATCAAAATTTTCATTTTGGTGACAAAAAGGAAAGTTACATATTTTGAATATAGGCAAAACAAATAAGGGAGGTAGTCGTATGACTGTTGGGCTCTGTAAGCCACAATTCATGGATATTTACTTTCTTCATACACAGCTCTAAAGTACACAGTTTTCTTTCCAGCCTTCAGACTGACATATAGAACTTGCCTGTCTTTGGATAAAAGTAACTCAGACTTTAGAATGCATTAAATGAACTCATGTTTTCCAAATATTAAGGTAATACTTCTGAAAATTGATCTATAATTTTGTCCATGTTGATGTAATGGATTTTTATTAAAATAGTAAGACTATCATAGATGAGGCTTAGTAGAACTGAGATTAAAAAAACAAACAAACAAAAAAAAACAAACAGGAGAAAGCCAGTTTGGTTTGCAAAGCAGTTCTGTTCCTGCTGAAATAGGGTTTTGTCATTGTCCACTGAAAAGACGATTCTGCTGCTTGTCTGGGAGCAAGATTGTGAGATTCTTGTGAATTATAGAAAAAGAAAAACTATTTGGAAGATATTAACTTTTATTCATGAATTCAAGATGCTTTTTTTATAAAACATATGTGTGTATGTATATTTATGTATATTTCATATATACATGTGTATGTATACACCTATTTAGTATATATCTATATAATATATACGTGTATACATGCATCTAATATATTAAGATTGCATTTATATGACAATATGAAGACAAAACCACAAATATTTGAATAAAGGAAAAGGGGTTTGATGTCAAATGATACAATTGCTCTTATGATTAGCACAAACTTTTTGCCATGTTGCCTGTCTAAAATGAAAATATTTTTCCTTATACTCGCTCATAAAAACTCCTCTGTATACTAAAATGCAGTCCAAACCAAAGCCAATCAAAAATGATCATAGCTCAATGGAAGAATCAAAGTGATCTGAAACAGAAATTCTGTGTTGGAATTTCAACCATTCTTTGACAGAAGCAGTGAAAAATTTTGTAATTCAGTAGTAGTTCAAAGAGAATTTCTCCTTTCACATACATAAAAACACATGAAAATGCTGAATTAAAATAACATTCCCGTTTGAGAAGCATCTAACCTGTTACCTGAGTGTGTTTTGAGGTGGACTAATGCTGATGCATCTGTGTGACTAAAGGGACCATAGATACCTTTCATGTAACTTATACGGTAAGAGTAAACGAAGAACCCATAACTCATAAACCTCTAAGTCCAGTAAACAAAGTCTTGTAGCACCCCCAAAATTCTTCCCTCAGTCAAACACATGGCTAGGGAACATCTGACACGCGAGCTGATAGAATCAAACTGCTCTGAGATGGGGCAGAGAAAATCAGTATTTTACAGCTAGTGCCTATGCTATATCACATACACAGCCAAGTGTATTTTGTGAAACTGGAATGTATTAATAAAAAAGAAGTGTTTGCAAACTATAGCAATTTCTGAAAAACTCAAGATCATGCTGTCATACAGCATGTATTATAAAATATGATCATGATAATGAAAGTTCCAAAGCAGAAAATGACATCCTTTCAACTGCTGGAAACCCTTTTCTCCATTAGAAGATGAATCAATTTTCAATTTAGGTTGGTGCTTCCCCCCCATACAGTTTCTGAGCATGAAATGTTGAATAATGCTAGAATAAAAACATGTCTGAAAAGAATTTAGTGGCCTACCTTTACCTTGAGGTGTCATTTTCTACTAAATTGAGGTTCTTAAGACAAACTTTAATCTCTCAACTCTTTATTTGTCATTGACAAGGAGAAGCAAGGAAAGAAAAATAAATCCCTGTTTGTAGACATAGGATAAAATGAAACTACTCATGCATTTACCTTACACTACCAAATGGGATCTTCAGTTCCTTAGGACCTGTTTGCTGGACATCTCCCCCTTGCTTATCATGCATTTTTATGCAATAATTCATTTTTATGCAAGCTTGAAAAAATGTTTCTTACATGAAAGATATTAAAAACCTTGTCTAGATTGTACAAGGAGCACTAAGAGCTTTTTTTTTTCCTTTATTTGATACAGCATTAAAGGGAGCAAATATGTTTCAGACATACTCAGATGTGTATTAACAAAGACAAATCTGCAGTGTAACATCTAAATCCATGTTTGCCTATTGCAGGGGGCAGACAGGGTTATGGATCCCCCTGTTAGGCTGTGAATAGGTGTGAGTAAATGTATACTCATGGTTTCCATTATCAAAATACCTTACAGTCTTTACAGTTCTTGCCTATCAAGCAGAACAGCACTAGTTACCCTCAGTTTGCAGGCAAGGAAATGGGGCCTGAGTCTACATGTGGTTTACTCAAGGTCAGAGAGGAAATCTGCATTAAGATTTGAACTCAAGTGTTTTGAACTTTAAAATCCAGCTAATTCAACCATTATGCTATCCTTTACCTATGCAGGCTATAAAGTCGAGAACACCCCTGTGGCACTGTCTAAATTAGAGTGAGAACCCTCAATCTCTTGCATGCACTATGCTGCAGGAAAAATTATTTTAAGGGAAATTGTTTGATGAGAATGAAATGTTCAAGCTTGAATGTTATTTTTTACATACTAACCAAAAAAACCCCCAAACCAACCAAACTAAAATGAAAAAAAATATACTCAGAATACTCAAGAGACTCTCAATTACAAGACTATCCAATATCCAATCCTGCAGATGTGGGACAGGGACTGACTGGATTGTGTAAGGAGAATTACAGCTCAGCTGACAACTAAAGCAAACACCACCAGGCAATAAGTGGCAATGTCCTTGTGATGTATCCAATTTTATAAAGCCTGTGAGTTTCTCTCGTATTAGTTTGAGATGAATCAGGCAGGACCTTGAGGAAGATAGAGTAGGTTTTTTACAGTGTATTTAGCTACACCTCTGTCTTCAGTTCCGTCTTGGCCCTCAGGTTTCCTTGCAGTTCTAACAAAAAAGACAATTTTCCCTTCTCGGTGTTTTACTGGCCAGCCAGCTCCTGGACAGACTCTGTATAAATCTGCCCAAATTCTATAGAGACATTTTCCTTTCCTGAACTTTGTGGCCAGATTCTTATTTTTACCGATGTTTCCTTCTCCAGGTATCATGGAAAAGAAGTAAATCTGGAGAAGGAATTCACTTTGCCATTGTGGAAACCCCTAAATATGCCTATAATGCCTCTGGCTTGAACCTCAGAACTCAGTTGTAGGAACGGTGATCTCGTTTTTCCCTCCCTTGGGGGAACCTCAGGCAGATGCCTTCCAGCCCAGTCCTGCTGCCGGAGCCGGGAGCAGGACCTATGGCACACTGTCTCCCGGTGGAGAGGACCAGAGCTGACAGCCCTGAGTTCTGTGCGCTGACTCTTCTGAACAATTTACAGACCCTAAACTTTCAAAGCAGAAAATTGTACATTATATTCTGTATCATTCTATTCCCCTGCAGACTGCCAAATTGCAAGGGGCTGCAGGGACCATTTAATTAAATGGTGTCCATTAGGGCAGATCTCAGGAGCCTGAAACTTCACAGCTGGATTTTTATTACACAGAAACATGGAAGATGTCAATGAATTCATATCTCTATTATCTGTTTATGTAGACTGAACACATTTAATGGAAAAAGATATGCATTTTTAAAAGTATATGATTAAGTCTTCTTTTGTTAAAAAAAATAAAAATCTATACTATAATTCAGTGTAATTCCGAGCACCTTCTCAGTCTATTTGGCTTTCTTAGAAGCAGAGGTACTCATGGAGATTTTACCACTGCAATTGATGTTGCCTTATAGAAGCACCTGAGACGTACTATTTCAATTTGGACCTCCTTCTTGTACACTGATAATAATTTTCAATAACCTCATTCCATTATAAAGAGGCTGTCTATTATTCATTTTTTACTCTACCATATGATAGAAAATCAGGTGGCTTTGCCAAATTAATTAATGTTTCTTGAGTCCCAACAAATTAACATTGCATGTAAAGCCCTTAGTCTGGCTTCTAACAAACACAGAAGTCACAAAGTCATTGTTACAGCAGAGAAAAGGAGACTGTGGGACAGGTGCTCTATAAAATATGTCAAATGCCTGTTAAGCATATGTTAAGATCAAGAACTCTGTCTTCAACTAATCATCCAATTCCAAAAATGAAAAGGTCATCACTTAGAAACATTGCATGTATTTTATCATCTTTCTGTGAAAAAGAAGTGGGAGAGAACTACTTCAGGAACTGTGTTAAAACCATCACTCAATCTATTACAAAAAACTATTGATGCAGTTACGTGCCATTAGTGGCAATTAGTGAGAGGTTAAATGCTGGATGGTACAGTGATACTGTGCTTTAATTGGAAACCACTCATGAGAAAAGAAAACTTCTATGAAATTAGGTATTTCAGAATAACTAGTCATTCCTTGAAAGGTTAGACTCCTTTAAAAGGAGAGGTATATTTTTGGAGGTATTTTGTAGGTTTTTTTACTAATCTAATTTTATATTTTGTAACTATAAACTTGCAGAATAAAGCAGAAGCAGAATTGCAAGAAAAAGGCTCTCCAGTGATCTAAAAGAGAGAAGAACAATTAATTCTGAGATAAGTGGATTTGTGACCAGAATAAACCTCTGAATACTGGTTAGGGATCTGACTCATAACAGTCTTCACCTACTTGCCCTCAAGCAGATATCTTTTATCTCCATTCTGTACCTATAAAGGAAGGTAGGTAGTAAAACTAAAAAAAAAATTAGTATAAGATGCTGAGGAGTGTGCATACACCTGAGTAGATATTGCAAGCAGAAAATGCCTATAAACATACTTCAGAGGATCATTCATTCTAATCAGCTCTGCTGTGAGAGCTGTAGCCCATACAAGAAAGGAGAGCTACAGAGCTTAGGTGGCTAGTGCAGTGGTGCCCTGCAGCCTGTCTGCCCGGGCACCGCAGTGCAGAGCAGACTGCCTGGCACCATGTAGTCAATCACTGCATAAGGACACAAAAATGGTTCTTCTGGGCCAGATAAAGGTACCTCTAGTCCAGAACTTTAGTCCAAATGTTGGCCAAGGATTGGATATTTGCAAAGCAAATAGGCAGCAATATTTTTCACAGAAGGCCCTTCCACAAATGTGAAGTTTCCTAAACTGAGCAATGAAAATGCGGCTGTTTCATACCTAACAAATTTTTGTCTGTGGCAGCTGTTGTCATTGTTCCTCACTAAAAGAGAAAACAGTGAAGGACTGTCAGCCCAAGATGAACCTAAAATGGGCCTAACCTTAGCCTAGGATGCTACCGTAACACCTGGGAAGCTTCCCATAACAGATGCTTTTGCTATGCTCTCACAAAAGGCACTCAGCTCTAACATAATTGGACTTGGGCATTAATCTCCACATTCCCCCAAAATATATTATGTGTCACATAGAGCGCACCTGAGGAACACACATTTTATTGCATAGCTAATAATGCACTAAAGGTTCTGTCATTCATGAGTAATTTGGTTATCAAAACTGAAAGGTCAGAAGATATTTGCTGGTTGCAGATATAACCTCTACCAACTGTATATAAATGTAGATGGGTTTGTAGTTTTTCATCATTTTTGTTCACAAACTCTGAATTTGAAGTTACTCACCTATGTATTACAATGTATTTCTCAAATTTTAAAATTTGGTGTATTTTTTTCAGACTTGAAAAAAAGTGCTTTCAGCACTACAACCACTTTTCATTTCATTCAATTGCTGAACCCCTTTTGTCATCCATACTCTGCCAAATCTAAGAAAGATAGATAAACATGGAAGATGGAAATGAAATGGGAACAGATGGGCTCATCTGCAATTATACCTCTGAAAAGACAGAGCCTCACAGAGATTTATAAGCCTTCTGGAGTCCAGGCACTTGGTGATCACATAAAATGATCCTGAAAATGTTTTAAATGGATAATTGAAAATACCAATTTTATGTGGACTGCAGGATACTTCTCAAATCCACACTGAACCAACAAGGAGAAAACAATTAGGAACTCCAAGTGTACACAACTTGAGTAAGCAAATGTAAGACTGCAGCCAAGCAAAAAAAGCAATTTTTAAATAAATGTGATGAGATGGCCTGACTAACAAGAATGATTCAAAGGTGGCTGATTGTGTCTGTCATTAGGATGTGTCAGTTATCTCAGTTTTCCTCTGTAAGAAGGGACATAACTTTTCTTGGTCTGGTAACAGTTGCTACATCAAAGCTTCCCTTTTTGGACTAAATAAAACTGAGCAAGTATTCTGCCATCCTCCTCCCCTACTTCTCCCATTAACAGTCTTGTTTTCACTTCTGTATATGTTAAAAAAGCAGTTAGTGAGTGCATTCCTAAAAAATATAACTGCTTATCTATTATACGTTCAACTACTTGCTGGAGATGAAAGTAGAGTTAATGGAATTAACAATTCAGGAAATATCTCCAGCTTATCTTTTTCTTATCTCTAGCTTAACTTTCAGACAAGTTTTAGGTACTGATTTTCTACCCCCTGCTAAGTTTTAATGGCTTTCTTTCTAAAATGTCTCTTTTTCTCACAGAACATCAAACAGCCTAGACAGGGATGACTTCAGCTCATAAAGTGTTGGCCATGCAAGAAAGACAGAGAAGTATTAAATAAGGTGATTTGTATAAACTGAATTTAAAATAGAAAGTTCTAGCTATATGAAATCTCATACAGCAAGGGTTGATATCTCCAAGGCAGCCATGGCTAACAGATTGATTCACAAAAGTCTGAATCAATTTGCTAGGAATCCAAAAAGAAAATTAAAGCCAATGCCTTTGAACACCACCAGCCAAAGCAGCTGGACTGAAAAAAATCAGGAAATTTCATCAGCTGACTTCTAAACTGAATGAGATACAGGAGATGCTCAAAACAGAATTGCTCCAAGGATAGACGTCAGAAAACATCCAAGCAATAAGATCAAAACATTTTCAAGCAATAGAAAAAATATTTTGAGAAGCAAATTTTCTAGGAAATATGAATAGAAAACGTTGCCACACCAGCTGTCAATGAGTAGTAACAGAGAGACCATTTGTTTACCCAGGAACAACATTTTCAGCAATATATTTCCATGCTTTTCCCAGGACTAACCAAAGTTTTGACCTCAAAGTAATTGAAAAACCCGGAGAGACTTTGTAAGGAAAAGAAAAAACAGGACCCAAACCTCAGCTCCAGCAAGGACAAGAAGAAAGAGAACTACCCTGGTGTGAAACAATGACTTATATCTAATTTCTCCAAAACTGCTTTTTCATTCAGCCATGGAAAGAACTTCTCAGGCTAAACAAACCAAACTGACTTAGTCTGCAAGGAATAGCATTTAAAACAGAGAGCTTTCAGAACTCAGCATCTAAAACTTGTTCTGAGAGACAGAATTAATACATGTGCAATATTCTTGCTCTGTTCTGTTTCATTAAGCTGTGGGTAGAGAGGATTGGATTTTCTAAAAGCAACTTGAAAGAAAGTCCAATATTAGCACTTTTGAAAGTCTGTGCTCAGTAGCTCTCTGGGATAAGAGTTTCACAGGAATTTGCAAAACAATGTAAGTAGAACTGGAAGTCAAGAAAACACAGTAAAATAATCAGTATTTGTTTCCCCTCAATGTTTTAATTCTGTAAATATAATTCTAGTGTAATTGCTTCAAGCTTAGTGTTTAAGCTGCAATCTGGGTTCCATTTCAAGGTGTTCTCAGATGATCAGTAATGCTTCCAATTCAAAAAAACAAGTGATGTTAAATGCCATACAGTCCTTTTTTCCTGAATACAAACCAGAGCAACGTGAATTCATTATGACATGACAAAAACAAGCCCCTCCATTTTTCTGTGACACCAATAAAATCAACTGATTTCTGTATTTTTACTGCCATTTAAAAATGGAGTATATAAGTGAAGAGAGGAAAGTCTTTTTCCACCAAACTGATTTCTTAAAGTTTTCAAATTTCACTGATAATTGTATGCTTATTTTAGCGTTGTTGTCTTCTCAGGTATTTTGGAAGATGGACCAGTGAAGTTCATCTAATTTAAGTCTAAATAGCCATTTCATAAAATATTTGATTATCTGTGGAGAGACATGAGTATGAGGAGGTGACACAGCATAGAGAATTTAAAAAAAATTCAATTATCATAATCTACTTTCATGGTAATTTGGTTAATTTCTTAGAGAGAAATTGAGAGCTGAAAAGATATAAAAAAAAGGTAGAGAGTAAGTTTGGAATCTAAAGCTCCATCTAGAAAATGATACATACTTATAAGTGGAAAAGTAAAAATTTTTTAGAATATTTTATCTAAAGGAATAGACTTTTCAGAACTTCAAATTTTTAATTCTTAAATATAGGTAGATGTAAAATTGATACCAGAAATATTCAACCTGGGATATACTGAAAGATAGACTCAGTGGTTACAGTAGACTCTAAAACTTAAAAGTGATACATTTGTTAGAAGAAATTATTCTGAGATTAGATCAGGAAGGAAATTTTTAGTGCAGAATAGTAGAAAATGTACCTATTTAATCTTGCATCAGCTGTAGATGTTAAAAATTACTTGTTTCTCTAGGCAATATTTTAACCAAATATTTTGGTAGCTAAATCTGTATTTGCAATCATTTTTTTTTCTCTGTTGTGTCAACAATGGCAAAGCTCCTAGTCTCGTTTTCTTTCCAATATTTCTGCCATCCTCTCACTTGGTACAGATCTCCTTTCTTGGCGAGTCACTCGTGCTTCCCGAGAGCAAAACTGCCAACTAGTTCACTAAATCCTTGCAAAATACTCTTTGATCTAAACGTTTTTATTTCTATAATGTTGAATCGTGCAGGGAGCCTTCCACACCGCATTTATTTGCAGCAAGGAAAATGCTATAAAGTTGCACAGCTATCTGAGCTCTGAGGTCATTCAAAGCAGAGTGGAATTAAAATTACACTCTGCCACAATACCCTTCAGTAACTGAGGTATGGAAAAAGGGAGAGGAAATTGAAAAGATGGAAATGCATGGGGTATTTAGGGCTGAGGTTATCACCTCAATTACACAGAAGAGTAAAACAAAATGAACATAGATAGATAAGGTCAAAATGTAGTTTGATACTCCTGTGCAGCTGAAAGGACAAAGAAAAAGGATTTATTTGAAAATCTTAACCAAAAAACCAGGCAACACAGGTTTAGCACAGTTTGCTAGAGGTGCGGTGATATACATGCATGTACTTCAAGGTGCTACAGCTCCCCTGCCACCAGCAGTGCCCCTGCACAGCCTCCAGGGCAAATTTCTATCACCATTTCTAACTTCCACATTAATTTGCTCTTTAAAACATATAAATAAATATATATACATACATATACATATATATATATGCTTGTTAAATTTATAAAGCTATTTTGAATGCATTTTTACATGAGCCTTTTCCCTACACAAAAGGTTAAAACTCTTAGGAGGTAGAGGAAGACTGGAAAAGGGTCAGAAGGAATTGGAAAATCTCTGCTTCTGCTCCCTTTTGCAGGTACTCTGGGGATAAAAGGTCTCTGTAGCACGTCACTTGAATGATCGCAGGGTTCTCTCACGGGTATCACTGATGTTATTCCATATTATGCTGTGAAAAAGAGATCCAGTAAAAGAATAACAGATTTCCTTATTTTTCAGGTCAGTCAGTGCACTTCCTGCCACTTTGCCCCATCTTAAGTAAATGCAACCTTGATTTTCTTTCTTCTTTTCCCTTTGCAGAAACGTGTCCTTTTAATTAGAGAAGGCAACAAGAAGGTTATCTTCTGAGCCTGTCATACAACAGGCCAGCCTGTCTAACTTACAAGGTCAGAAGAGTCAAAAAAGTGAGGTTTTTCTTTTTTCCCAATGAAACGGAGTGATAAGTTACTTGATTAGACCATCAGATAAGAACATCTATTGTAATTCTTGCCTCTTTTTTCATTCCTTTCTTTGGCTCCAAGAGATAAGAATGAAGAACTTTTAGCTTGGCACTGATCCAAGCTTTGAAAGGACTTGCTGATTATGGATAATGTTCTTATTCAAATGAGCAGTCCTCCTGAAGGAAATACTAACGTTGCCTGACTGTAATGAATAGGATTTAATCCTATATTTTAAATGAATTTCCATACCACATGAAAGTATATTTATATATCCCAGTCTCTTAATCTGACTGGATTTTACCTTTGGCTTCTGCAAAAGAGGAATATACAGCACATGAACACATCAACTTATATCACAGCTAAATATCTTGCCCTTAATTGTATGCTTACATAATGAAAACATAAACAGTCACAAGAAAGGACAAAGAATTGAAGGAATTACAAATGTCACATTAAATGTATTTATAGACTAGTCAAAAAATTATACACTAAATACTATATACATATAAGTTCTCCCTCTAAACCATCTCATTTCCAACAAACAAAAAGTCCCAGCAGATTTAGCAATTTCATATACATAAGCCATTTCATCATCTTAATTTCCTTTCTTTAAAGTTTTTAAATTCCAATATATCCCTTCTGAGATGGGAAAGACACCATAAAAGCACAAGGTACCCACAGTCTTGATGAACAATATATTTATACAGAGATATAATGACTATTTATTTATTTATTTTCTATTATTTCCCCTAATAATTCCTAAGAGGTGATTTCTTCTGGACACTCATAAAACACCAACCTGATACTTTTCACCAGCACTATCTGTAACTATCCCAAGATTTCACTCTTGACAATTAATAAGCCCAGAGATCACAATATTATTTGTGGAGCTCAAGCTGTTTTCTTTCTCTGTGTCACTTTACATTCATTGACACAGAATTTCACCACTTTACTGCACAGTCATTAGTCTTAGAAAATCCTTCGGTAATTATTCCTGATTTTTCTACCTTGGATCTCTAACAATAGTAAATAATACCACATCTTGCTCATTGCAAGATCACTGATGAATATGCTGAAATATGACAATACTTGCTTTTTCCCAGTATAGAAATCAGAGTCTAAAATTAGCAATGGGACTTAATGGGCTCTTATATCTGCATTTAAAAAAGGAGATAGGAAACTTAGTATAAATCAACATATGATCTTTAGCTATAGAAACACTACTGAGTTGAAAATAAGTTGATTTGATAAGAAAAAAATTAAATACTGTAAAACACTTGAAAGCTTTTAAATTTTTTTTTAAAAAAGAAACTAAGTTTCAAGTACGTTTCAAGAGTACATCACAAACTTGTTAAAATGTGTCAAAAATAGTTCTGGGATGATTTCAGAATGTTTCCATATTTTTATTTTCTTCATAGTACGTAATCCAGCTAAAGGCATTGCACATTCCTTAAATATCTTAGAATAGCTGGGTCTGTATTTTGTTATCGGGCCAAAAAACTTTGGTCAATTCAAAATGGTTCCTAGTTCTTTATAACAGTACTCAGTTTTTATTTATATATATATGTGTATACCCACTAGCTAAATCAGCCTGCAATAGTTGCCAAGTAGCACTTGTTGCCCACTAAAATCACTTTGAAGGGGTGATCCTCCAATGAATATTTACTTCTTCCACAATGGATGTCCAAAACTGGATGTATAACAAGCAACTCCTACAAATAATGGGACCTCATTCTCAGTTTTACTGCTCTTCTTTCTTCCAAGAAAACATACACCTGTTCACATATAATATTCACAATATAATATTCACACAACTGCTGCAAGAAAGTTATCTATATCTTAATATGTAATTGAGCACTAAGAATACTTTCCCTGGTACTGACCTTGTAGTAAACTCTATCCACAACTGACTGGGCATGCCTCTCTAGTTGCAAACTCTAACAAAATACCTACTGCACATGATTTCTTTTTCTTTTTTGAGCAATTCCTTAGAGCAATTTGCTACAGGGGAAAAACAAAGAAACAAAAATCGATGTTTTATGTCCATGTGAAATATGCGGTTTTGCAAAGGCAGTAAACAAGTGCACATTTGACCTTCCGTGATATATAGCATGGAAACTAAACTGATTTCCATGGAGACAGAAGCAGAAATTGAAGAGCCCAACACCCAAAATAAACTTAAAGGTCTCTCTTTTCCAGCCTGGTTTCTTTAAGATGTGTGTTCCATGGTTAACTACTTTGGGTGCTACCTCTGACTGAGGCTTCTCCTACAGTGGGGTATTTTAAAAAATATTCTTTTCCTTTCTGATATCTAGTAAGAATTGATGTCAACATTCACCTGTTCCCACCGAAAAGGCACTGAGAGGTCCCCTCTGCTCTGACTGATCAGCTGCTCTAATGATGCTGAAATTAACTCAAGATACTGAGGCAACTTCCCCTCTGTTAAAAACATGTGTAATTAGGCAACAGTTTCAAGAATTGTAAACACACAGAGGTTTGTGAGAAAGCCTCCAGAAGAATGACAACTGAGCCATGGTGAGTACTTGAAACTAGTGCTGCTTCTTTTACTTATACATTGTACTGTAGTCTTATCAGTGGTTAAAAAAAATATTTCTTGCCTCTTAGAATTCTCAGCACTCTTGAAATACCTTTCTTTGTTACCTAAAAGGTCATCCAAACTGACACAAATCGAAGAGAATCCCATTTCTCAGACAACCTAGAGCATGTCCTCAAGCATATACATGTGTTGTTACACAAATATGTGCACAAAAGTGCTTGCATTTAAATACAGAATGATCTATTATGACCTTCTATTTTCAAATCCTGTTGGAAGTCAGTCTTTAAACTTTCCATGACTTCTTTCCAGTAACTTCCTAATCTCTCCTATTTACTGGTAAAGGTGGCTTTCAACCATATTGATATTGCACAAGCACTGCACTGTGTGTCAGAGAGATGTATTACCAGTGCATGCATATGAAAATATTAATGTGAAGAATATTACTAAAGTTCACAGAAAATAGTTTATATCTTTTTGTAATACAGCATATTAAACATTCTTATGTGCACCACACATATAAAATCAATTGTATCTCTTATAAAGGTGTAAGGAAAGTAGAATGTGACAAATTGAGCTGTAGAAACAGTAGAAGACCATCCATTTCCAAGTGGATCAAGAACAAAACCCAGTTGTTTGTTGCTGGCAGGAGTGCTGAGACAGCAAAGCAGGATGAAAGGTAAAAGAGATTTGTGAGCTATAGATACTATATATTTTACTTCCTTCTAAAATATCTCTTAATGTTTTTTCCATGAAATCTGAACCACTTGGAATCAGAATGGCATGCTTGTGTTTGATTTCAGGGTGTCCAATGCCTGCTCACAGCAGTAGCCACACTTCCAGCCAGAATGCTGGATATCCAGGCATCCTACTGTGCCTGACAGCAGAGGCACACCATGAGCACAGACAGCCTGATCCATCCAGAGATGCACACAGGGAGCTGTGGAAACCCACCCTGTTTCCTGTAGGTGGAAGGAGTGATGCATTCCCTGGCAGAATAAAGGTGCCCCAGCACAGGCTCCATAGCACTGCACGATGAGTCTGAGTGAAAACCTGGGGTAGCAAAGCCTGGTCAGGACTATGAAATCCACAGAAAGGACACTATTTATCAGCATGGAATATTACAAAATTGAAGATTTTTATTTAAAGTGTGAGAATTTACCTTTCTTTGTATTACAGTTTCTACAGTACAGTTGACAAGTACCTATCCTAAAAACAGAGAAGCAAGGCAGGGAAAGTACTGGATTTCCTATTTCATTCTCCAGCAACAACTGGAATTACACTTTCTTGTTAATTAATGCATTACAAGTCCTAGAATACTAATGAAAATTAGTGTAACTCACTAATTATAGTTCAATAAACAAACTGTGGGATTCCTTAGTTGGCATATCTTTGCTTCTTACAATCTACACAAGGATCAAACCTTTGAAAGAAACATCAGTATTTTACGTTATGCTACACTACAAGGATATCATTAACTGCGTTTGGTTTTGGCTTTGTTTTTCCAGTCTGGGCAGTAAGGCTTAAGTAAATGGAAAAGCAGGTTTTTTGCCTAATTTTCCTTCTTGCTGTCTTTCTTTGATTGCAGCAACAGCAACTCCATTGATGTACAACAATACACTTGACATCATCCTGTTAATAACTGGCTACTCTGCTCGTTCTCCCCAAGGCCTGCTGGGTAATTTTCCTGAGGTCAAGTTATTTTTACAGAGCCTCTCAGCAGGAGCGAGGGCTCTCTGTGCCATGTCTGAAATTCACAGTATGCTGGCACATTGCAGCTGCTTTCCCAGGGACTGGGAGATAATCAGCACTGCAGGATCTTCTGCAAAAATCAGGGAAAGGCATGTTTTAGCTCTCTGAAGGACCCCAATCATAAGGTATTCACTGCATGGATCTGAACCAGCACCCATCTTTTCTGCAGCCAAGGGAGTTCAGTAAAATGTCCAGATCTAACCTGAATCTGGCAACTGTTCAGAAAAGATAAGTACTGACGAAGACACCAGCATCAGCTGCAGTTTCTTTAATTTGAAAATAAACCAAGTAAAAAATTCACTGAATACCTCAACAACAGGATGAAGGAAAAAAAGCTTTAGAGCCTTGAGTAGCTGAAATGTTTATTTAGCTAAATCCCGAAGACAGTCATATTGGTTAGCTGTTCTGTTTTAATATAATAGCTCTTGGTTTTTATCTGAACTGGTGTGCAATAGGGCTGAGAGTTCACATCTAAACTAGAGAAGCACCAAATGTAGAGGCTAATATATCAGCAGTGTTTCTTTCTCACGTCCTGTGGTCATGGGAGCTTTAATAGATCAGAAAATGACTGTGAAACAATTAATACGTAACCCTCACACACACATAGAGAGAGAGAGAACAGCTGCATATGTTCCCATGTACACAAACAAATGACCAATCAAAATATAGGAAACAAAAGCAAGGCTGATTATCCAAAGTGTAGCATAATTTTCAGTTATAAATTTAAAACATTGCAGTAACACTGGCCCTGTTGTGAGGTTGGCTTTTTTGGTCCTGTAAAGATTTACAACTGTTTGATAAGCAAAAATTTTGAAAAATAATGGTTTATAGAACTCCTAAATATCTGTAGATGCTGATATTGGTTCTATAACTCTGGGTAGTTTGCAATTATTCCTAAGTTAGCTTTTTTCAAAGGAAACTACAACTTATTTAGAGAATTTATGATTTCCACTCAAAACTTAATCTCCAGGCACAGACATTTCCTTTTCCCTCTGTCCTACATTGCTTTGTTCCCTCCTCCTTCAGAAAGTCTTTGTATTTTAGAGCATATCCAAAAGCTCATTGGCTATTCTGTTTACAATGTTATTTTTCAGAGCTCTAATTACTAATGCATTTAGCATTCTGAGTCTAGAATTGAAGCCTTTTGACAAATTATTAATCACGGAAATGAGAAGCTCAAAAATAAGAAAATGAAAAGCTTATTTGTTGCCACGGGCATCTTAATCTTTGTTATTCAGGAGTTATGGGTTTTGACAGGAATACTAACATAAATCATGCACTGGTGAAATTTCTGCCTGAGAACTGTTTTCTGAGTGACATGTAGATTAGTAGGAGCCCTCCTGCTACTCTGAGCTGTGCAGCAGCTTCTCTTCAGCCCATTGTGTAAAAACAACAAATAAGTGTCAACGTACTTTACCCACTGATCTGGCCTCCTCTAATCTGTTTATTAGAACTCTGTAGGAAAAAAGAAAATTCTTTACATCATACTTTTGGTAGGAAAATAATAAATTTAACATCCTTTAAAAACAAACAAACAAACAAAAAAACCCAAACAACAAACCCACAACCCAAAGATCTCATAAACCTATGCTGGTTTGCTTAATCTCTCCCTTGATACTAAACAAAGAGCACATAAACTTCCTATACATTTTCAACCACTGTGCTGAGCATCTCAAACCTTAGGAAAATTTTTCTCACAGGCAAAGAAAGTAAATGTAAAGAAAGCAACACCTGTACCACAGTTATTTAATCTTATTTCATTCTGTGGCAAAAGGAAAAACAAAACAGAAGGAGAGAAAGGAAAAGGGGAAATACGTTAAAAGAAACTTGAAATATGTTTCCAGGAACTTGAAGACCTATAGGCAATTGCATTTTCTTCCTCCTGTATTTTCATCAGGTACCCATGGATATGTCAGGGAATGGGATTCTAAGCTTTATCCAGATTTCCAGTACAGCACATTGACTGCTTCTTCTTTGAGCCTAAGCTTTCCATCAAGGAAGAAAATCAGATCAGTTTGATATTATTAGTTCTTGCTAAATCAATTTTGGCTGTTTCTTATAACCTTATTAGACTCCTAAATATCTGGTTATTGTTAACCTTTTTGCCAAGACAGAAGTGAGGCTTAGAATGTCTCCTCTCTTGCAACTACTGTTTTAGTCCCTGATTGATTGATATCCTGACTAATTTCATTGTTCTCTTTTTCATCTAATATATTTATAGACCTCTTCCTTTCTTTACCTCTAGCAAATATCAATGCACTCAGCATTTTAGCCTGGCTGATTTTTAAACTAAAGGTTTTTGATAGCCTTTGAGAGACAACTGCTCTTTTTTCCATTTTTGTATGTCTTCTTCTGTATTAAAGATACCACGGCACAGCCAAATTAACTTTCATTGCTTTTTCACATTCCTCTGCTTTTAGACAGTTGGCTCTTTTGCCAATATGACTGGGGCTAGTCATGCTCACATTCATTTATCTGGACACTTTTGTACCATCAGTGACTCTTGGTTTGTCAATTATTTCTAACAAAGTCCTTCTGCAACACTGCCTACTAACTCAGCAGCAGCAGTTTGAGCAGACAGATCTGCTCAGCCCACCAGACATTCTGAACAAGCCTTTAGACAGCTGTTGTTCAAATCCCTATAGTGGTGATAATTTTACCTGGAAAGCAATGCAATTTGTGACATTTTCAATTCCCACTAAAAGTACAGGCAAATTATGATACTATCCAGAAACAAAAATTTAGATTGAAGAAGTTGGAGTCCTATTAAAAGCACATTACAGGCCCAGCAAATTGTTTCAGTCAGAACGTTACTAAAGCTTCACATGTATAGTCCAAACTAATTAACTGTCTCTGCCAGCTGCAGTTTTTGAACAAGGTACAACTACTATGTATTTTCTACTAATTTTAGTACTTGGGGTTGTTATTGTTCAATGACAGCAAATCCTCCAAGCCCTCAGAGCCAGAAAACTAGTTTGCAACATACAGCAATGGCCCCTGCTAATTCCTGGTTTTTCTTCTTTATTGTTAATACAAAACCTATGGGCATGTGTAAGATCCACCAGACACATATAAAGATGGATAATTTTGTGACAGTTACTTTTATACTCAGAATTTCAGATGACCAGGGTAGCTAAGGAATTATTATTCAGGAACATAAATTAGCTGTTATTTTGAAGCAAACATGTTTGTGAATATGTGAACTGAAACATATATTTGATGTTCATAGACTGATAATAGCAGACTCTCAGATACAAAAAAGATATAAAGCAATTTAGTATATTGCAGATGCTCTATTGCATAGGGCTACTTAAATGGGACTCAGTAGAGCTGGTTTCTGTTATGCCAGTGATTTGTTCTGTAACCTGTTGTTATACTATTTCTTTCCACTCACTGACTTTGATGAAGGAAAAAGGATTACTTCTGCCTATGAATTTGTACAGCACAGTATCTTTCATCTGAAATCAGGCCCTGATGCTAGAGAAAACACAACAACAAAAAAACCATCAAAAGCATCTCCCCAACCATACAAAAATAGCCATTCTGTATAGCCATACAGCATTATTGGCTGCTAGGTGATAAACCTATAGTAGCTGCTGCATATCTACAATACACAATAACTAGGAGAAATCCAATTCTGTCAATAGCAATACTTAACCACTGCAGTAAATACATGCCTTATCTCAAGCACCACGGCAGAAAACTGCTTCTATCTGTGCCCTGTAGAAAAGCAACAATTACAGTCGTTTAATTGACCTGATACAAGTGCGGTTCCAGAGCAATATATGCAGAGATATCATCACCCAATCTATTAGGGCAGTATTGACATTTGCAGGAATTGCTTCCTGAAGATTAAGATGAAACAAAGTTGGGATTGATTTAAGTATTCAAAAGGATTTTATTCACTGGTTTTACACTGTAGCAACTGTCACTTATGAAAGTCAGATGGATTTAAATTGATTAGAAATAGAGTTGTTATTTAATTTTCTGGCACAATTGCACTATATGAAACTTACCGATTACCGTGAGAGGCTCTCTGTGGCAAAAGCTTATAGCTCAGAGAGATGGAAGGCAACAGATGAGAGGAAGACTGTTAACAGGCTGATGAAGAATGAAGACATGCAAGGCTAAATCACCAAGGAGTGTGTTTTGAAGTTCTTGCGCGTTTCCAGATTGGCTAAGGATTAAGAGCTTTATGCAAAAAATAGACTGAATAATTTCTAAGAAAATTAAATAATTTAGACTTCAAAGTGGACCAGTAAACTTAAACCCATAAAGCTGTGGAAGAAATCATGCTCTTTCAGAGCAACAATATTACAGCACTTTCAGAACATGCAGAAGTCTAGACTTTATGCTCTCCTCAGAACAGAGGGATACAAAAATGCCTTCCTCAGCCTGTGCCTCTGCAGAGGCACTGATGCAGCATGCATTCTTTGGTCCTGGCAACCTTTCTCTTGATTGCTTCTCACACAGGAGCATCAGGATCACTGGGATCAGGTGAGAAAGTCACCCATGGAAGAGAATTCACAGTAGCTTTCATGTAAGGACATGAGGGAAGGGAAGAGGGTGGGAAGGCAGCACTGAGTGTTTGGGTTCACCAGGTTAATGGCTGGTTCCCTCAGCATTCTCACTGATGATACAGTACCTAATTCTGCAAATCTGCTCTGAAGGTCTTCCTAAATTTTGAGTCTCGGTATTTTAAATGACAGAAAACCTGGATTCTTTTTAGTTTTTTTCCTAGATAATCCAAATCAGGCTCAGTCACAAGACATTCAGCTTTGTCACAACTGAGGTAGCTTTGCATATACCAAAAAAATTAAATGCTAAGTGTCTAAAGAAACTATTGTCAAATGAGAGTGTTGTGAAACTCTGAGGTAATAGAGCAAATTGGTGGAACTTGCAGAATCACAGTTCTGTCTTGCTGGTTAAATTTTAGCCATCTTCAGGTCATACATGCACTTTGTTGCAAATGTACTGACTGAGAGCACAGCCCCAGAGCATACGGGGCACCACGGTTTCCAAAATCACACCCATATCCATGGGACTGAATGCCTTGGTGAGAAACATTAAGTAGGTCACAAGTGCATAATAAAACAGATCAGGCATTTATATCTGGTAAATTAAAAGTCTGGTATCCTGCAGGCCAGCTTCCTGATGGTCAAATCCTACAGGCCAGCTCAGACAAACTATATTTGAAGTTAGTGGGAATTTTACTGAGCCAGGGCCTGAAGTATTTGGTTCTGAAGAATGAAATACATTTCTGGCTATGGAACAAAACTCTATGAAACTTTAAAGATATCCTTTCCTTACTGAAAATGTAAACTCAGAGGTCTGAGAAGTATCAAATTGGGTCTGGCAGTATCTGATTCTACAAAAACAGCTCTATAAACCATGTGGCTGTGGTTGTTTTTGCTTGAGGCTATGATGCCTCCTTCAAGTTTGAGGAGATGAGAAATAATTGTCATTTTTCAGCCATCATTGGAAGCAGTCCCTATACACAGACCATGGTACAGCTCCTAGTATACATCCTGCTGCTTATTCCTGGAAAAAGTAATGAATCTAACTGTGGCTCCCTTCAGCTATTCCTCGTTATAAATGAGGGAACAGGAAAGATGCTGCTGCATGCTGTTCAAAGGCATAAGACATCAGGTTTAACAGCACTATAAAGGACAACCTTTATTATCCTTGTATTTCTTTATTTTTGAAAGAAGGTGGAGGGATTGGGATAAAAGTGGTTTTCTAGGTCAGTGTTGTCAATTTATCTGATTCTATGAGCTTCATAGCAAAAAATTCTACAAACTCTGCTTTCTAATATCTGAGACACGTGACTTGTGAAGTAGACCACTGGAGGTGTTTATTAATTAGGTAAACTAAGGAGCTTATCCCAAAAAAAAAAAAATCCATTTTGGCGAGACTAGTTTCCCTCTGAACACACAGTACTGCTTCAAGGACAGTTTAGCATAAGTGCTAGAACTGAGTTGAATTTTGATTGAATTTCTCCCCTCCTGTCTTCCCATGGTTTGCAGTGAGCTAAATCACTGTAATTAAAAGTATGCTCCACTTTGAGGAAATACTCATTGCAGAAATTGAGATAAACTTAAGTTCTCAGATTTTTAACAAAGCCAAATAAGCTTGATTATTAAAACAATTAACTTTCCAGAGTTGTTTTACAAGGGTCAAATACAAAATTTTTTATACCCACTTCAGTTCATCCATCACTGGTAAAATAATATGGGCTTTTGCAACCACTCATAAATAAATGGTACAGCTTGGTAAATCTGCATCCCTCATATGCCCTCTACAGTTTTATGCCTAAATTAAAAAGTCAGAATCTATTTCATATTGTCAAATGGATCTTTAGCAACTGGGATTTGTTTTCATATTGTTGCACCTAGTAAGCATAGTGAATACATGAGCTTTTTCTCTAAATTAAATGAAAGGATTATTGTTTTTGCCCTAAGCAGACACTACAGAACATGCCCAGGAAGATAAATGTAGAAAGCAAAATATGGCAAAAGATTGAGTACTTGTCAAAACCAAATTGAAGGCAGTAGGCAGCAAATTGGATTTTCTTTTACAATAACATGCAGTTCACATTCTACTACTGTAATGAATATTATAATGTGTGCTTTCTAATATAATATCTAGTGATGCATTTCTAGACCTATTTCTCAAAGCTTAAGGATATTCTTGCTATATCATGGCTCAGTACATAGTAATGATAAGTTCGTTCAGTTCACTGTACAGCCTTAAGGATATCTTTTTCTAAAGAAAGGAAAATATTAATCTCTAGATTTCTCTTTGACTTACAGTGATTTAAAACTATGAAACTCAGCAGATTTACAACAATGGCCTCACACTGTCCAGCTCCCAAATACCTATGGCTGCTTTGAGAGCCAGCACAGGTATGATAAACAAGCCTTAAATCCTCCCTGAAGCTTAGAAACAACACTAAATCATCTGGCTAACAAACCCAGTTTGCAAATTATGAGTCCAACCCAACTTTATTCTTCTAATTTTATGAAAAATTCAAAAGTGGGTAACGACACTCATGGCCATGAGTCAGCAGACCCAGTGTTATCTGCTGCCTGGATCAGCAGGGCTGGGCTGCAGAAAGGAGTGTCAGGGGGGCAGATGACTCTCAGTCATCTTCCCATCTTCCACTCTTTGGTCCAGGAATCAAAGCCTATTCTGTATGAGAGATAATTATTACATTTACAAGAGAATCTTATTTTCTTGTGTTTGTAGATGAGAGATAGAGGCTGGTGTGTGCAGAACAAACAGTGTAAAGAAATAGAAACAGAGACAAAAAAGAGATGTTTTTATACTGGACATTAAACTTTACTATATATTTCAAAAGTAAGAAGTATAGGTAAAAAAAGCAATAATGTGAAATGAGACAGGATCATGTGGGTGAGAAGGGATGCTTGGTTGTCATAACAAAGCCATACTTTCCTGCACAATTTAGATCTTCAGGGAACATTTCTTGCTGAATTTAGCTTAAAAATAAGGCAATCAGAAAACACCGATATGCTGAGTCTGAAAGTGATAAAAAATGTACATGGATGCCAGCCTTGGGGACTGCTGTATGTGTTCCATATCAGATAATAGCTGAAAACAAGTTGTGTATTGTGCAATATAAATGGTATTTAAAATAAAGAAGCTAAGGAGCTCTACTATTGCCATGCAGTCAGTAGGAGTGATGTTACTGCCTGTTGGTTCAAGGGCACCCATAAAATGCTTTTCTCACAGAAGAAAGCTCAGGCACTGAGACAAAAGATAATCACTTTCAGGAGTTTAGTAAGAGTGCAGGTAAAACATAACTCGAAAAGTTATAAATATCCTGTATTTTTAACTCCTATCAGGGAAGAACAGATTTAATATTTAAGAATATATTAATTTCTAGTACTTATGAAAGAAAAAGAAAATACCTTGACTGTTTAATCTGTTTGTTTTCCCAAGGAAGGTTCCATGTTTCTTCAACAGAAGTAGGCTGAGGAAAGTATGATGGCCCAAAGCCACTTAAAAATTCAAATTTCTCCAACTAGTAATAAATGGAAAATGCTTGCAGAACTGCCAAAATAAGCTTAATGTTTCTGTCTTGGAGGAATTTCTGAAGAAGTTATTAATATTTTTGTGTGATATCTAATGTTTGGTCACATCTTTCTTGACAATAGCATTTACTGATTCCCATGGATTATTCAAGTCTCATGTTTAGATTGTCATGAATATGATGTCTTGGACTTTCCAGTTTCCATGAGTTCCAAGTTTTAGATCAGTTTCTTTTCTATAATTACAAGTGATTAGTTACTGCAGACATTATTCCTAGTACTAATCCTAGTACTAATCCTTCTTTGGAGGTAATCTGATGCTGTGTCATTATTTATTTATTAGATATTGATCACAGGATTTATGAAGCACAGGAGCTCAACAGGAAGAATTTTTCTTTTAAAATAAAACTGGTTTAGCATAAAGATTACAGACAGATGAAATTCCTGGGAAACATATTTGCTTTTGTTACTTTCTCCATGTAGATGTTTACTGGATCGAACTGTCATTGTCAGTAAAGAACTATGACATACAATGAAAAATCATTATCAAACCCAAGGAAGGTAGTTGCCTCCAGTTGTATTTCTCAGAACAGAGAGAGTAATAATATGCATTTCAGAAAACTGAAGAAAGAATAGGGAAAAAACTCCATTTTGAAAATGCCAAATACATGCATCAGTAAGAATAAAAAGATATAAGGACAAAGATACAGATATACTACTCCACAACAGAAAAAGTTATAACCATTAATTTCTTGTTAGACATGACGGATGCCCGAAACTCGTGTTTAAGCAAACCTGATTTGCTTGTCTGCAACTCAACAGTAAGATGTAGATATATAATTGTAGGGAAATTAACAGGTCTGGATTTCTTCACAGAGCAGGAGGAGTGTGGCCTTGGCCAGATTCTGTGTGCTCGTAAAGATAAACAGCTCGCAGGACTGTGAGAACGCAGGTGCAGCTGAAGACAAGCTGCACAGAGACAGTAGCTTGTAGCTGTGGCCAATGAGTGATTGTTTATGTGTGTGAGCACCAGTAATGTTAATGTACATACACTTAGAGAATACTATAATTGTAGAAACGCCATTAATAAAGTGAGCTTTGTAGTTAATACATATTGGATCGTCTCACTGCTTCATAAGCCCGCCTCCAACATATAATCACCTTCTGAATTTAACCACATCTATTTGGAAGAGATGGAGAAAGTATTCCTTTTTAGCACTCAGCAGTTCCAAATTTCTCCAAAGACTATGGTGATGAATGCCAACATACTCCTGCCTTAGAAGTATGAACCTCAGACTTTGCTGATGAACTTGAAAACTTTCCAAGATATTTGAGGTCACCTATAGGGAATCTGTGCTTGACCTCGAGAGGAAAAACCTCAGGGAGGTATCACAGTAGGCAGTACAAACTTCAGCAGCTGAGAATTGTGTCCTTTACAAAAGATGTGGGACAGAAATTATACACATAGGGATAGAAATTGTGGCATGGAAGCAGACAATTAAGTGGACATAGAAATAGCAAAGTATTTTGGTCTAAGTTCGTAGCATAGAGGGAATTGTGTTTATAAGTGCTTACACTAAGATGAATGGGGTATGAGTAAGTAGACCTGTACACAATTACTATTTTACATGCCTGCTGTCTGATGGTATCATATGTAATCTCTTGAGATTAACACAAGGAAACAGTGCATGTACAGAGAGCCTTTCTCTCCACACCTGGTCACTTCAGCCTTGGCCTGCCGTGAGCAGGGTCAGCCTCAGCACCAACCTCTCCATGAGCTGGGGATTACGAGGCTGATTCTTTCCTCTGCCCCAGGGATCCCAGAGCCATCCCTCTTCCTCAAGCCCTGTGAAAACAGGCAGACCTCACCTCTGTTTCAGGGAGAACATGGATTTAACCCCCCTTTTCTCCAAGTCGCTGGTAGCAATCTCAGCCTGGCATAACTCAAAGCTTCTACTGGAAACTAGCCATTTGATGCGGCTAAACTCTATGTAATATGGCAAGAGATTTTACAAGCTTTAAAATATTTTTAAAACGTGGAGTAAGAGACCTAAGAAGACAAAATAAGGCACTCTTGTCTTGCACAGCTCTCCCACCATGACCTACAAGCTACATGACCTACAGAAGCTACAACTGTTACAGAGCAAATGCCAGCAGATCGGCAGAGGCAGACTGAGGAGCTGCTGCTTCCCCTGCAGGCTTCATGTGCAGCTGGAGTGAGCCTAATCAATAAACCCGCTAGAAGGAGAGAGAATTTAATAGGTTCAAAGGACTTTTCTCAGAAATCCTTTTTTTTTATATTTTTTATACCAGCATCCCAGCTGAAAGTACAGCACATGCCTATTTTGCTCATCATAGTTTTATAAGTTGGAGTAGCCTGAGGCAGTTCTTTCCCCCTCCCTCCTCCTCAAATGGAATTAATTCAGCCACAGGGTTTTGCAGCATCTGATCAATATTTACTTACCAAGACAGTTTTAACAAGAACAAAAATATTCTTTCTCATGCACTGGCTTCCTTTTTTTAAACTTGTCAAAATATGTCTGATTCTGAAGCACGACTTAAAGCCTTTAATGAGAAAAGAGAAGTATAGAGAATTTGGAATTGATTTGTTTTGAAATGTTCACAGTTGTTCAAACCACAGCTAACACAGAATAGAGTTCATATTCAAAATACATATTTTCCTTATCAAGCTGTAAAACCTTTCACAAAGTGTTGAAAATTTATCTCCTGGAGTAGATACATTTAAACTCAACTGCTTCTTTACAAATTGCTTGTGGCAAAGACGTGATGGCAAACAGTTGTAATGAGTTATCAAAATGTCCTTTTTTTTTTTTACATTTTTGTATTAGATCTCCTGTATGCGCATATTTAGTCTCTCAGACACATTTCTGCTAGATAACATTTGTTCAAAGAGTAAAAGCAGTCTGTGCAACCTCAGCAAGTTTGCTGACAACATGAAGCTGTGTGGCACGCTCAACACACTGGAGGGAAGGGATGCCATCCAGAGGGACCTGGTCAGGCTTGAGAGGTGCACCTGTGCAAGCCTCATGAAATTCAGTAAGACCTAGTGCAAGGCCCTACACCTGGGCCAGGGAAATCCCAAGCAGAAATACAGGCTGGGTAGGCAATGGATTGAGAGCAGCCCTGAGGAGAAAGAGGGGTGCTGGTTGATGAGAAACTCAACATGACCCATCAATGTGTGCTCACAGCCCAGAAAGCCAACACTGTCCTGGGCTGCATCCAAAGCAATGTGGGCAGAAGGTCAAGGGATGGGATTCAGCCTCTCTGCTCTGCTCTTGTGAGACCCCACCTACAGTGCTGTATCCAGCTCTGGGATCCCCAACATAAGAAAGCCATGGACCTGTTGGAGCAAGTCCAGAGGAAGTCTACAAAAGTGATAGCGGAGCACTTCTGCTGTGAAGACAGGCTGATAGAGCTGGAGTTGTTCAGCCTGGAGAAGAGAAGGCTCTGGGTAGACCTTAGAGCCCCTTCAAGTACCTGAAGGGGTTTACAAGAGAGTTAAGGGCATTTTTACATGCACATATAGTTATAGGACAAAGGGAAATGGCTTTAAATTGCCAGAGAGCAGATTTAGATTAGGGAAGAGGAATAAATTCTTTACAGTGGGGGTGATGGGGCACTGGAACAGGCTTCCCAGAGAAACAGTGGATGGCCCATCCCTGCAAATGTTCAAGGCCAGGTCACCTGGCCTAGTGGAATGTGTCCCAGTCCATGGCAAGGGGGATGCAACTAGATTATATTTAAGGTCCCATCCATTCTATGATTATATGAAAATAATCTCTGATCACATTGATAGTAGTTCGGAAAGACAAACTAAGCTCCTTGTCAAAAGCAGTTTTTCTTGACGTTTTAAATGTTCTTTATGTCAAAAGAGAGTTAATTCTGGACACATACTATTCAAGTCTATGAATTTGGATTAATGATTTCTACTAGAAAAAACTAAGTTTTATATAGCTATATATAGGGTTGATTAGTTATTGAGATAATTATAAATTTAAGAGATTATGGCTTTTAGGTAAACTTCTTTAAATCTTTTAAATGTTTCTTTCCCCTAGTATAAGCCAGCTTCAGAAAATGGAAAATATCTTTTTTTCAGAGTGTCTAACTTTTTTTAAGGTAACTGAAACATTTTTGATTCTATTCAACACTGATTTTATCCACTACTGTTATTAGAAGAGCAGCCAAGTTTTTAAAACCAGTTTTGTAATTGAGACGCTATTTAAAAGGCTAAAGTTTCCCTTACTACACTGAGAAATGAAAATACAAAACCATGTAAACAAGCTCTAGGGAATTCACAGTCTAGAATTAAAGAAATAAACGGAAAAGAAATAAATTTGCCCTTGTAGATTGCTTTCTTCAACAGCTGAGCTTGATCTCCCCCTTTGACCTAGTCTTTCTCGTGTATCTGTTTGTTTTGGATATGTGGATCCTGACAGGCTACTTAATTAAAATGCCTTGCAATTATCAGTTTGTGTGATAATTAGCATTTTAGTCCCATTATTCAAAATCAACCACAGTTGAACTACAGGCAAACCACAAATCCAGAAGAGTTTCCAGAAGCGTGCCAAAAGAGATACTTACAAATATATCTTACATACATCAATACTGTGAATGTTCTGCATGCCCTCTGCTCACCAAGTTACATCGACAAAAAAAGCAGCTATTTCTGATGCTAATTCTAGAACAAGATTTTGTTTTTTAAAACAAGCTGGTTTCTAATATTTCAGATGTTTTCAGTATTCTTGAGTTCTAAAGTGCTATATTGTCCAGAGGTTAAATGTGGATTCAGGCAAGTGACTCGAACCATGGCAGAGACAAGCCCAAGAGTTAGTGCTAGACCTTTCTGTGATCTGCTGAAATATTTTCTGTCCAAGTCAGTGTGGTATGAAGAGTCAGCTCTGAAGCTTCACTGGACTTTCTCCTACAGTTTCAAATATCAAACAAAAATGGTAGCCTGGAAAATGCCACATGGTAAACACTGGGGTTGCCCTAAGTGGTAAGAGTCCAAGCTGTAAAGGTCCAGTTTGTAGGACTCACCCATTGTAGAAGAAAGTACAATAAAATGAGTTAATATATTTGTTAATATTCCAAAAGCTTTAGAAGATAAAAACAAACACAAAAAAGAAAATTGATGGATAACCAGGAGTCCACTAAATCTATCCTTAATGAATGCACGCCTCTCTCTTTAGCATTACGTATTTGTCCCTCAGTTGCACTAAAAAGATCAAAATTTAATGCACACAAATACTCCCCAGGGACTATATATTGTGAACTATAAACCTCTTCAGCATGTTGAATTTCTACAGGAGTTATCCTCCCACAGTAAAGAAAGACCTTAAAAGTACAGTAGGGCACCTCAATTTCTAACAAACTTCTTTGGGGCATCTGGAATCATTCCCTGAAAACCAGCCTGTTTTAAATGCAAAAAGTGTGCAGAATGGCAGTGACAGTCTTCACACACACCAAGTTCAAGAGGCCATGAAGTACTGGGATGTTATAAGGAAAGTACTGACAAAACAAAAGCCCCAAAGACAGAAATCCTGCTTTCCTGTAGACATGAAGGAAAGTCACTATTGCTGAAATCTTTTTGAGTGATTAGCAGCTTGTTCTCCCTAGAGATACACTCCTTGAAGAAATTAGGGATTTGTTGAATCATGTCTCAGATTCCTCATAGGTTTTTGCATCTTATTTGTTAAAAATAAACTGCTCTGCTACACTGCTATAACTAATCCCTTTCAGAATAAGGGGATTTTTATGCAAGGTTCATTGCAACTGAAATGAAGACTTAAAATCACAACATAACAAATCATTTTCATTTCTAGCATTATGTAATTAGAAAGAACATTTCATTTCACTTAGTTGCCATTCATCTTTTTTCCCCCCTTCTTGCCCAGCCTAAGCTGAGGATGTAATATAATTGGAAACATTAGTAAATAACTGCTTGAAAATAAATTTTTTGAAAAGCTTTTAGTCCAGATTTTTCTAAAAGAATGACTGTCACTAAGATAAAATGGCAAAGCATTAGAATACAGTACTTTATTATCTGATTTTCAGTCAGTGCCTAAAAAAAGTAGAAATCTCTATTCTTTTTTCCTTCATTTATAGAAAACATGCCCAGTGCTAGAAACGCTAGAAAATACATAGTCTCATAAAGGTATATATCCAAATACTCACGTACTTGGACAAGTTTACACTTTTCAAAAATGCAGTTTATTCCATTCATGCATGAAAGAAAATGAAGGTGTTACTTTCAGAGAATTCAGCCACCGTATTACATACTCAGTCATAAGACATGTAACCACTGAAGTGACAATCAATAGTATTTGAAATGTCTGTGGTTAAATGACTCTGTTAGTATACGAAAATATTGCAGTTGTCCGGTAGAAATATGGCTATGATTTCCCCATGCTCAATTGGTGCTGCTACTACATATTAACTTATTTCTTTCAGTATAAGAAATTTTAAAAAATATTTCTTTGCACTTGAGGCTTTGAATTTGAAACTTCTTTTGTTCTATCCTCCCACCTTCATCGACCTGTCGTAGTGAACCAGATAAAAGCACTGTTGATTAATTCTCATTAGGAAATTACCCACCACTCTCAGATTCCCAGAACAGAATGACAACAAAATAGAAGAAAAAAGCAATGATAAAAAAAAGACTTAAGGTAGAACCTTCCCCTCTCTGTCTGTCTATTGACAAAGGCAAGGTAAAAAGACTATACTCCCCGCCTTGGGTAAAACCCAGGATGCTAATAAGAATATTCATGATCTAGTTTAGCAGAGCGAGATTAAATTGTATATTAAATTAAATTGTGCTTGCTAGATTGTGGATTTATCTGGCAACCAAAGCACAAGGCATTAGACTCTACATCTTTGCCACATTGAGGCTGAATTATAGAGAAGTCACAAAAATATTTATAACACTGGCCGATATGCCCATCAAAGAAAAAATTCTTAGATTTTTACTTTTCTTTTTTAAAGAAATACTATTAAACTGGTAAAGAAGAAAGTAGTTTACTAAGGGTTTTCTGTTAGATCAAACAACCTGGGTAGCATGATTTAAGTTTCACAATTATAGAAAACCCACAAAAATTTCCCAATGTTTGTCACTGTTCAATACTGAGTAATGAATGTTTTTACTAATGCAAACATGTTTTACATGGTTTTCAAGCTACAGTATGTTGATGAGAACTTTATGCAGTAAATCTGACAGGTTAGTACATGCACTGTATGACTGGTTTAATAGCAGATAGCTAAACATTATGGGTTTTTTTACGTCTGTCATCAGGAAGTGGCATTCAAAGAATCTTTGTACATCAAGTGCTACCAGTAAAAGAGTGATAATTCTCTAGTAGACAGGTTAAATCTTACTTTATTTCTGAATTTAATTATCAAGAGTGAGAGTCACTCTCAGTCCCTAGAGATGCATTCACTCTCCTGAGATCCCTAGCAAGATGGGCAACAGGTAAAGGAAGACTTTGCTTCCAAACAGCATTTTAACATGGAAACAGAATGCCTGAAAGAGGCAGATTATCCAAGAATCAGTTCCATTTCTGACACCTGAGCAGACCATCCTGGTAGTTCAGTTCACAGTCCAAAGAAAACAACCTGAAGCTGAGCCAAAGCTGCAGGTAGCAATTGCTGTTTCCCTGCATAGCACCTGCTTCCAAGCACACGAGAATTCATTTGCTTTGTATTTGATTACAGTGAGTTGACTTTACTTAATTATTAAAGTATGGTTGGGGAAAAAGCAATTTCGTGTTGGTTTGGCAAACACTAGTTCCCCCTTGAGGAACTGGTAAACTTTATAGTACACAATTCTTTGTCAAACGCCCTAGTGAAGGTGTGTCTCTGAAGGTGCTAGACCCACTTGAAGACTGATCATACAAGCTGGCAGACTCAGGGAGAGACAGCAGGTCTTATATTTGCCACCCATCAGGCAAAGCAACATTTGTAAACAAGAAATATGAAAGACACACAAAAATCAGAGACCTTAGAAACTCATAGAAAATATACTTTCCTATGGAAACTGTACATATATGTATCTTTGCTAAATTTCAGTTTTATTATTACTGCTACTGAAGCTTATTTTTTAAAATACACTACTTTTAGAGAATCAGGCTAGAAAAAAACACAGTTTTGATGTTAAAAGGATGTAAAATTGTATCAGGGCAAGTCTCAAAAGCTTAATTTTCTAGAGCATCTCTTGATATTCTGAGTCAGAAGGATGATATTTGCCATCCCAGTGAAATGAGCCATAAACCCCTGAAAGCTGTGTTTGCATAAATTTCAGAGGGCCTTCTCAAAGCCAAAGCTGGCCAATGTTTTATGAGTAAAACTTGTTCAACATGACAACACAGCAGCGAGTAGAACAAACCCTGTGACTGACCTGTAAAAGATGAGGCCAAATTCCAGATGTACTGATATCTTTCAGGTCTGACAGCTGAATCATTTTATCAGGAGCTTAAATATAGTGGTTTATATACATCTGGTAAATAGACAGTGGTCTTTGGTATTATTCTTCTTTTTCTTTCCAATACTCAGTTCTTAATTTTAATATTTAGTGTACTGTTTGAGGGGGGTGGACAGGCTGTCTTTGTATTATCTTTTAAGATGTGGCCTCATATTTTCTCCCAGAAAGAAGAAATTTGGTCTTTCTGGTTATTTTATGATCTTAAAACTCTTTGATAAATTCCTGAATGAGGCATCCAAGACTAAGGAATGTCTGTACTGACAGAATTCATTCCAGTAACAGTCACACATGGAAAATTATTCCAGATACTAGAAATAATAGCTAATAGGTTAGAAGCAAGATGACAACTCAAATTATTGTTTTAGCAAAGTATGAACTCTTCCCCTATTATCTGAGTGAAAGACAAGTAAATAATTAGACTCAATTCTGAAATACTTCTCCCACACAAAGCTATCTTTACTGTTATCTCCTGCTATAATAGCTTGGCAGGACTGTTTGCACAAGTGATAATCTTAATGCAGGCATTGCCACAGACCAATTTAGCTGGAGATGGAAGTGTTTTTAAACAAAGAAAAAACAATAGCAATAAAATCATATTTTGGCCTCTCTGTGCTCTGGCTAATTTCAGTTCGTTTCCCCTTCTGGTTTTGTTCTTCGTTAGAAAATGACCACATTAGCATCTGGGGAAGACATACAACTATCAGAGAATCATTGTTCAAGTTACTTTAATATGTTGCTTTAATATGCTTACAGTTCTACAGCATTTAGAGCAAATAAAAAAATTTACTCCTGGAATCCTGGTGGCAAATCGGGCTAAGAGGCCATTGAAGAGCTGATGCAACTCATCCCTTTGTCCCCTGGTAGGATCAGCAAGAGTATTTATGCTGTTTGGGATAGATATCTCTCCAGTCCAGCTGCCTTAGTCTGCTTTTGGCCCTGGTTTCTGCAGACACTGCTTCCATGCGAAGGGACACAGTCCCAGCCACCATCTGCCCATTGCTAAATGGAGAAATCCATGCAGCAGCTTGGACCTGCACTTCTCAGGATGTGGTCACACAGGGCTACATAGACCATTTGTTACGAATTCCTGCTCAGACCTATCATTAAAGGCCTTCAACAGTGAGGATTTAAGCTGCATATGCAGCCTATGCTAGTGCTTCATCTTCAGCCATTGCCATCTCCCGTTGCCATTTCTTGCTGCAGCATAGTCTTCCTCTCAGCTTGCCCACCACAGACACAAAGAAGAGCTGTCTCTAAAGTCTTGGCCTCTCAATTACTCAGCCCTTTCTCTCCCCAGTCCATGGTACTCTAAACCTTCTCTGTGCTCACCTCTGGACTTCCCTAGCAGTAATGGCCAGTCTAAAATGCTGTACCTTGTGTGCACTCTTCCAGTTCATCTATCACAAGCTGATGGATTTTTGCTCCCTCCATCACAGTTATTGTTCACTCCTGTTTATAGCCCACTATTTTGCTTAACATTTTGCAGGGCTTCAGGCAGCTAGCTGGCTCCTTGTCTGTGGCCAACCTTCTCCAAGTTTAGACTTCTGTTCTCTTCAACCAAGTGCAAAATAGGCTTTGGTTGCATAGGTTTCTTTCTTTTTTAGAACGTGTTTTTCCTGATGTTACTAAAGCATCCCAGAACAGTTCTGTCTTTTTAGGCTTTGCCTTAAGTCTTTCTTTAAGGGTGTGGGTATACTCAGCAGAAAAGTGACTTTAATCTTGAATTGACTGTTCCAAACATAGAGTCATCTTTCAATGCTCTAATAAATGTTTATTTTCTCCTTTCCTAAATCAGAAAGAATCATGCTTTGCTCTCATGTAAACTAAAGGTTATACAAAAACCCCTCCCACACTAATAAATAAATAAATAGTAAATACTACTGCTCAGTCTCTCTCCTACAGCCTTACCAAGTCTTCCTTCCTTCATAAGCCCAAGCTTTCGAAAGAATTAACAGGGGATTTCTTTAAAAAATTTTTAGTTGACTGCCTGTCACTCTACCTAACTTTTACTGAAATCCTTACCTTTCAGAAATAATTGGGACAATTAATGGTCAGTTTGCAAACGTACCCATGCTGATTTTTTCAAAAGTATTTAACAAGAAAAAAAAATCTTATTTCAAAAACAGATGGAAACAAAAGAGGAAATGGAAATTTTAGACAAGATGTTCCTTCACACCATATGCATTATTCCTTCCTGTTGCTGATTAGTCTTGTCAGTGATGCAAACACTTAGGACAACTATGCTCTCCTACCATTATCTGTGAACAATTTCAAGGAGGTTTTGAGCTCACAGCTGCCAGAGTCCTTACTGCAGTGAGTTAAAATATAGAACTGATTCAAGGGGGCATGGGAGGGGAAGGATAGCGAACAAGCCCAAAGCAAAAAAAAAACACACCCAAAAGAACAAACAAACAAAAAAACCCACATACACAAGGAAAGGAAAAGTCTTTCAGCTTGAACCTTTGTATATAACTCTCACTTTGTATATATGTATCTTAACACCAGGATCCTGTTTTCCAAATAACACTTTTGCTCACCAAAATGAAGGTTCCTTCTTCTCTAAAGGAATTATCTGCAGAAAATTACACATTCTAGATCTCAGTAATATTGTGAAGCTCCATCATGGACAGACAGTTCCTACTACGTACCAGCTTATACATGAGATGCTTATGTTCACTTTTCCTGACTGCGTGTTTTAGTCTGCTCAAGGGATTTTTAAAGAGTGGTAAAGCAATGGAGAAAAGAGGCACAAATGATGTGATCCATGAGTAGTTTAGTCTTAGTTTTATTGATCATACTGAAAATCCAATTCTCTGTTAGAAAACTTTCTTTTAAAGTATAAAACCAATATAAAGAGCCTACTTCCAAAAGGTTATATCATTAGGGAAGAAAAATAAAGGGTAATGAATTAACTCTAAATGCTGCAGCTTTAAACTATGGAATAGTACTTACTGTGCACAGCATTGGTAGTTTAGTACACATTCAATACTCCACTGCAGAAAAGACAGCTATGTAATTACAATCCAAATTCTAGCTCCCAGCTTTAGTAAATACGTAAGGTTTCTCTAAAGATTGATTCTATCTTTATACCTACTCTGGAGCCTTCAAAAGCACCAGTAGGATGTGAAGCTCAAGGAAACTAAAAATAAGTCTCCAAAGGAGAAAACAAGTCCATAAGAAAACTATGACAAACTGTGTGTCCCTTCATCTGAAGGCAGCTGTAGCTCTTTAAATTGTTCATGAACATGCTGGTGAAGGAAATAACTACTTATAGACATGATTAAATACAGAACATAAAGTCAATCTTGAATCCACCAAATATAATCTAAACTTAATGTTAAAAACATGACAAATTTCTAATATATCTGTGGAGGTGTTCAATAAAACATGGCAACATGAAAAAAGAATGCTGTTTTGATTAGGTGTGACACAGGGATAGTTTAAATTCTTTTTTGGGACCTTGTTTCAGGCCTTGTGATTTCCAAAAGGAGTATACATTCAGGGTCATAGTAAAAGGAATGATTTATAGTCAAAATTCTTAATTTTCCAGTTCATTACCAAGCCCTCATTTAATTTAGTACCTTATTTTCCTCTGGCCAATGCTTTATCCTTAGTGCTTCCAATTTTATATAAGTATACTATAATACCCACTGAACATTAGAAAGAAATAACTATGTGCAATCTTTCTGAAAAATAAATCATTACAAATAACCTACATTTTGCTGATATATGAATAGAAAAAAGATGAAAAATACACTTGATGCCCATTAATCTACTAGAAAAGCATACATCTTTCTATTCAGATAATTAAAATTACACATTTGAGACTTTAAAGAATACCACATCATTTAAAAAACAATAGGAGTACATTAACACGAAATTTTAAAAATAGTTCCCTACGTATTCAATTTCTTCTTTGTTAGTTTTATATTTTAAATAGAATTATTTGTGGACTACCTGCTAGTTTCCTGGATACATTAGCTCTCTGGTAATTATATCACATTAAACCACAGGAACATATATTTCAAATAAAAGGAACTGGTAAAAGAAATTCAAATACCAGCTAGGAAAATTTGACCTGTAGTTAATTTCTTCAGTGCAGAGAGAGCTCTTTAATGATGATACTATGCCAAGTAGTGTTAGAAACAGAGGTATTATGGACCTAGTTATTCAACTAATTCATCTACTTCAATACCAAGCACCAATGAATGGCACCACTGTCCTTAAGAGCAACATTCTGGACTATCATGACATCATGTACTGTGTGCAGATGAAGAAGGAACCCTATACTCCAAAGCCATATTTACTGACAGATTTGCCCCCCAAACCATCTATAAATTAGTATTATTAGTCTTAAAATATTAATGATTTATAAGACCGGCTGCCTAAAAACTACTTAAGAAAAAGCCTTCAAAATCAATACATAAAAAGAAAATTATGTGCCAGATGTTCCAATTGTATGTTCTGATGAGAAAAAGGTAATTACTTGTAATGTTTTAAGAGATAGTTTAAAAAAATACAAAGAAAACAATACACCAACATAGATGTAGCTGAACACAAGTATGGTGGAAATATTGCTAGATTAACAGAAAAATAGCAGATAAATGAGACTACTGCTCTGTTAATACCAGTGACAAGTGTCTTGAGCTTAATGTGCAATTAACTAATACCATAATTTAAGGGGGAAAGGGCACTAAAAATTAGGGGGGGAAACCCACAGAGTAAGTCTGTTGGAATCCTGTCCATAAGCTAAAATCTCAGGCTAATGTAAATCATCCATCTCAGCATATGCTGTAGTCAGCTATCTTGGCAAAATGTAGAGGACGATGCCTTTTCCAAGATGGCCAAGGAATTGTCAAATCCCACTCATCTTACTTATTCTTTATAATGGCTCATCATGGCCCAGGACTGAAAGAGAAGTTCCAAACCCCAATTCTCCTGCAGAAATACTACACAGAAACTGGCTCCCTTTCTTTCATTTTTCCTTTGGAACTTCCAGCAAATTGCCTTTGCAAACCTCAGCTGTGGCTAATATGCATCAGTCAGGAGGGAAATTCATGCGCTATGCTGGCTCCAAAACGGACCAAATTATATGCCATGACCAATATCTTGAGTTCCATCCAGGACCCTATGAAAACTGTAGGTCAGAAAGCACCAATGTAATATTTTCTCACTGCAGATAATAATGAACTAATGGAAATACTTTTCACTATCAGAATAGTGAAATCAGAATAGAGAATCAGAATGCAGCAGCGATGCATTTTCTTTACAAACTGCATCCCTGTAATCACATTCTGAGGGCAAACCAGGCCTGAACAGCCCCGAAGCAATGAGAAAACTTCAGTCATTTACACATGATACAGTGTTTTCAGCAGGACTCTGTTCTGGCCATGGGGACACAGTCCAGTGCACTCCATAAGCTGGGGCAGAACAGTCCAGCAGTCTCTGCGCAGGGCATGTGTCCTGTGGCCTCTGTTCCTACAGCTACATACACACCAAACGAGCAGGAGAACAGCCTGGGCACACTCACAGCTCATAAATAGAGCACACTAATTACCTCAGGAAAGGGAGAACTACTCCTGATATCATTTCAGAGAAAACAAATTCACAAAGGCTAATATTCAGTCAAATTCACCATCAAGCAGGACAGTTGGCTATCTGCAGCTAACAAAGGAAGAGGGTGGTCAGTATTCATATTCTGTAATTTTGGATAAATAGCAATGTGTTTAATTTCTTATCATCAAAGGAATCTGCTTACCATACCAGCATTCCTGAACTTTCATTATTAAAAAAAAAAAGTCAGAAAACTTCAGTCAATAAAATCTTCAACAAATTTCCAACTGCTGCTAGTTATTATTATGTTTTTCTCCCTATGTTGTCTACCCTATATCTTTCGACTAAAGAACTGCATCAAGATGACATGACTATAAAATGAATCATCTTGTGTAGATATAGCCTGAGGTCTTTTCTACTTCTACGGTTCCACCAAACCAACAAAGCAAAATGATGACATTGTAGATTCATTGCATATGATGTAAAAATTACACATTACCCAGAGAATACCTACAGCAGTAAACTAAATTCTGCTTCTAGCTAGCAACAACATGTACAGAAAACTGATTTAGGACAGTTTCATTTGCTGAAGCATCACTACTTTTCAGTTTTACAGTCAGTTTCATACAGTTGAATTAAGGAACATATATATGTTTAAAATTCCTTCTGTCTGAACAAAATTGGAAGACAGTCTCTGAAGCAACATAATGTAACCTGTGCTAGAGCACGACAAGTTAAAATATAACTGTTTTTATTTCACATCAACTCTGTCTTAGATGCTACTAAATTATCATCACTACTAAACAGAAGTCTCAGCTGGGATAGTTACTATAGGACCCTCATCTGGGGCACTTCACATCCTCTCAACCATTGCACCTAAATGTCAAAGCCAGTGAAGAGTTGGATTGTTCATGTCAACTGCCACCAGTTTCTTTTCTCCCTGTCCCCAATAATAAACAACATCTGGTTTTCCTGATGTGAGAGAGAATGGCCCTCTGCTGTTTTCTTGTTTTCATCATTGTTCCCTGGCTCCCATTTCTCATCACCAGATATCAGCTTCTGCTTCCAACTAACTACTCCATCAGCACATTTGCATGCATTGATAGTTCAAGCAACGTTCAGCATCTTCCCTTTCATACTCTTTCTGTTCACACCACAGACTCTCAGCAACTGAGTAGTTTTATGGTTGCCCACAAAGTATGTATTTGACTTTTTTTTTTCAGGGGGTGGGGAGGAAATATTTTTAAAAATAGAAGCATTTTTCTGAAATGAAAATGTAAATATGAATTACCAACCAATAGACATGCTTACCTGGGATCTCCTAAACTGAATTCCTATAATGACAGAAGAGATGTTTGTTTTTAAATCAGTCTAGTTGAATCATAAGATGATTTCACTTTGAAGTAACATAAAATGTTATTTAGGCCAATCTCTCTTCAAAACAGATCAGCCTTGTCATGGTTTTGTCCTGCCAGCTTTTAAATACCTCCAAGTTACACACCTTGTTTCTTTGATGCACATCTCTACAGTCTGCAGAGGTTCATTTGTTCAAGAGCTTTTCACAAAGACAGACACCTCCAATAATTCCAGTCCTGCCTGTGGTGTCAGCGGAGCACCTCCATACATAATGGCATTGCCCTGCTGGTGCAGCTGAAAAGCAGAATAGATCTTACTATCTGCAGAATAAAAACCTTATAAACATAACGACAAAAATGTTTTGAAAGTCTCCCCTGATGCAATCTACATAAATTACAAAAGTAACCTCAGGCACTCCACCTCATTCACACCTTGCTATGCTTCCACTTTCTCCTAATCTACACCTTGAACAGAAAACAGAAACAACCTTTAATCAGTCAAACACCATGAACTCTGCTTTCACTGCAGGCAGTCACAGAACGATTTCAGATCTATCCTTCAGTAAATCAATGTGACTCCACCTGGACAAAATTCTTATATCATCACAAGTAAGCACATAATGTCAGTGACTTAAAAATACCCATAATCCTTCCCATATTTATATTCTCCCCATACAAGAGAAACATTAGGAACAAATTTGGCCTAATATTTCAGCAGAGAAATTTTTTCAGTTCAGCTTTCAGATTTGAAGGTAAGAATTTTTATGACATGTTACTGAAGTGTATGTATACAACAGCATCTTGGACACTACAGGTATGGTTTCTAAAAAGAAAAAAAAGATGCTCAGCATATCATATTTTTATACTTTTGGGTGTAATAATCTGACCGATAGCACTGTGAAATAGCTTCCCCCCCACACCCCCCCCGAGGAGGAATAGACCATTTGTATGTATTTATGATTGGCTCCGTTCTGAAGCTGCTAAGGTTTTATGTTTCCTCAGTTACTACCATAGTTATGGTTTATAGGTCTGTTTGGTGAAACTTATTGAATTATTCTTTCCATACAGTGACAGTTCCTGTAACGTCAAGAAACATAGGAATTGCTATCCTCATTCATCATCATAACACTGATATGCCCTGCACCCCTTGATATCTTACAGGATGTGAATGTTCCGTCTTCAGTGCTACCTTTGGGATTAAAGCTGTGCTTGACAAAGCATTGATAGGTCATTGACTCGAGGTGTTTACATCCTAACCAGGATGCAACTATGCTATTTGAGGATTATACAAGAGGGTAGCAACAGGTACATGCTTGGATAATAAAGATGGGAGAACCAGTGGGTGATGGGGAAGAAAAATAAGGATCACTTAAAAACCATTGAAATAAAATGTGAACATGATGCACAGAGCACCACTTTGGCATATATATAGGAAAAACAAGGATATAGGAAGAAACATAAGGATAAGTTGAAGCATTGAAAGCAGAGACTACATGATGAAAGCATAATGTAATCAAGGAAAATATTCAAAGGAACAAGTGATGAGCCTGAAAGAACAGATACAGAAAGGCATTCTGTTTAGCAATCTGTGAAATGGGATTTGATAAAGCACATATAAGGAGACTGAAGTAGTTCATGAAAATGCAGTAAAGAAATGAAAGGTTTCTTTTAGTATCAGGGTTTTTGTTTAGCAGACAGGAAGAATTGAATTTTTGAGCTGTTTTGTGGTCAAAGTGAATCCACATGCTGAGGATAGTGTGCAAAAGAGCATACAAGTTTCTCCACATTTTAGTGAATAAAAAGTAGAGCAAATCTATCAATGTCTAAAAAGGAGAAAAACTGTAGATAAATATCACCTCTCACCACCAGTAATATGAACTGTAAGAGGACTCAGATTCCATTTTGCAGGAAAAAATCCAAAAAAATATATTCTGGATGATGTAAAGAAAAGGATGGGAATGAAGTAAATTTGGGCATACTTTTAAAATGTAATAAAGGAGTGTCAACCTACGTGTTTCAGTGTTCACAATCTTCGAACTACACTTGGCAGATGTTTACTACTTACATCAATATGCTTTGTAAGAATTGCAAATGCAAATCTCAAACCAGTCCAAGTGTGCTACACAGTGCATTTTTCCTCTAACACACATTATTGCACATCTGAGGTTGGTTTTGGTTGCTTTTGACTAGTTTAATTAGTCAAGCATAGAGAACATTGTCCATGATAACTTCATATGTTATAGAATTTATGTATTCTATCATGCAAGACCACCAGGACTTCTGTTAACATTTTAGTTACTAGAACATCATTCTCTCCTTAGAGACATAAGAAAAGATTAAATGGGTTTTGTTGGAAAGTGATGAAAGAATACGTTTGACTGAACTTGGGGGCCTTCTACTTTCACATGCTGCCCAGAGAGCCACAAGCTGACATGAGGGACTTCCAGAAGGAACATTTACTGAGGTGCTGAGCTATTTTATGGTAGGTGTTTCAAGTTAAGCAAAACTTACAGGATACCTGGAATTAGATCTCAATCATATGATGGTTACTGAAATTGTTACAGACAATACTGCATTCTTGCAAGCAGAGATAAAAACATCCAAGTGTAATACTTTTATTAACATAAAGGAAAATTCCAACCATTATGTTCACTCATTTTCTTGGAAAGAATAAGTTGGATCATGATGTATTCGTGCGTGATGACATGCTGTTATTTTAGTCCATGCCTGACTTTGTCGCCTGCTAGAGTCTGTTCTTTTCTTGCCAAGTTATGGAAACAAGAACTGATAACTGGGACTGTGTCCCTGAAGGAGAAAACATCTTGTGTACCCTGAAACTGTTTTGCAGCCTGGCCACTTGCCAACAGCCAGTCAAGGACAAGTCAAGGAGAAAAAGAAGAGGAGGATGAAGTAATGACCACCGACCCAAAAAGGGAGACCCTCAATATACACTGTGTGGGTGCAGGGGGGTTTCCAGTTACATAATGGGGGTAGGGACTGGAGGCCTCTCTCTGGGTGTGTGCTGGCCAAACACACCTAGACAGACATCACATACCAAGTGCATAAAACCCAGAGAGTTCCTGCTGCAGGTGGAGGTGCGTGCTGGCACCAAAGACAACGTTGCCTCCTGCGTGGACATCCACTAAGTGTGTTGAACCTCCCGAAGCCCAAGGATGCAGCAGCCAGTCAGACTGGGGATTCTGAGCACACTGGGGCCGGTATGTATAGTAGCTGTGGGAGAGGTATAGTAACTGGGAGTAATGTATAAGTGGGAGCTATCTCTGGGTTTGTGCTTTTTGTTCTCTTTCTGATTTGTTTCCTGTCATTTGCTATTTCTCTGCAATAAACACTGTTTGCTTGAATTTTGATCGGTGTCATAGTTTCAGCCCAGAAACCTTCCGAACCCTCCCAAGAACACATGGATATAGAGGTCTCATACCAATGAAGCCACTATTCCCAAAACAAGTTTTATCCAAATTATATGGCCTTTTGTATGCCCTTATTCATAGTTCATATACTTTACAATCCAGTCTGAATGAGCTTTATTGAATAAATTTACACAGAGACCGTTCATATATAACATTATCATTATAGTCTCAATGTTGTCAAGCATTAATCTTACAGGTGTCATAAATTTATTTTCAATAAAATCTGACTTTGCTAACACCACTAGAGGGGTTATGTGTTCAAAAGTTATTCCCTGAAATGAGACATTTGTCAAGCTAAAAGTAGCACACCATGAAATTAATTATTATTCTTACTCTGATAAACAGAAAAAACACAAACTAGGAAGTGAAAAAGTGCAGCACTACATTCCTATAGGCCTGACACATGATATATGTAAATAAGTTCAAATTTTATCATCCTCCCCCTGTCACTGAAGAGAAAAGAAATGAAGACAAATTATTCACAAGGTAAGGTGCTATTTAACACTTTCTTGGAAGGGGTCTATCAACAAAAAGTTTTTAGGTACTCATAGTATTTTTGGAGTTATTCCATCTAGAGCACAAACTGTTACCATTATGATTACTCCTAATTAAAATGCACAAAAAATATTGTCCTTTAAAATTCATTGTCTCATCACTTGCCAAGTAAGCTGGACCAACTCTTTGGAACCAGTGAAATACAGAATATCCCAACCTTCACCCTTGACTGGAAGGAAGAAAACACTGGTTTTACAAAAGACCAGAGGGAGGAGAGCAGAAAATTAACAAAAAATGTTACTCTATTCCCTCTTCTAATGTCAGAAGTTGGATTCTGTGTGCTGATGGTACAGGCCAGTATAAACTCTCCCCCCTGCTCAAGCAATAGAAGTAGAAGTGGAATTACGACTCACTGGGTGACTCAAAGGAGTCACTGGGGCTGCTGGAGGTGCTGCTGGTGTGGGACAAATGACCCATTCGCACAGGGCTCTGCCTGGAGTCACAGTGAGGTCTGTGAACACTGCCCCTCAGTCTACCACATCCACTTTGTTGCTCATGCCATCTTTTAAACTGAAGTCAGCAGTTTACAGTAATCCAAAAACCAATTCCCACTGCATGATTTCATTTGTTATCCAGGCACTGTTTATCATGAATTAAAAAAATTTGCAATAAAAATTTTAAGGAGGCAAATGAAAAATTGATAGAGCACTGAATATATATCATAAAACTTAGATTCATTTTTTAAATATTATTTTTCTGCAAATGGAGTCAATGATATTTTTCAGCTCATCATACAAACTGCTTGTTGAAGTGTAAAGAAAACTGCAGGGACTGGGGAGTATTTTCCTGACAACCCTTTTTCTATAATATATGTTGGACATAATGTTTAAGCAACACTAAAATATGGTATAATGTGTAGATTACCACTTGATTTACATGGCATTTACTTTTTAGCTAATGTATACCAAGTATAATAACACTTATTACAAATCATTATATACCACAAAATCTTGGTGACAAATATCAAGACACTTTGTTCCAAGACATTCCCACATATAAAGTTGGCAGCTTGTGTACCCAGGCACCCAGAAATTGATAACTGATGTGCACTGGCTGGGCTAGAAAAAAGAACTTCCACACACAAGCACAGCGACTGCCCCTTTTCTTTCATTGTCAGAACTCACAGTTAATGTGTCTTCAATATTTTCTAATACTTCTAATTATCAAGGCAAGAAACAACAGATTTGCAACATACACTGCAGCATACTCCCCATTCTCTAGGTTATCTCCCTTCACTCACTTTTTGTCAGGCAGCATAAAAAAATTGTGACAAAACCCCAAATAAATAAATAGTGTGCATAATACAGGCTCTTTTTTTTTTTCCTACCCAGCCATGGACAGGCGTACACACTAGGAGACTGTATCAAAGGGCTTTAATTATTATTTTTATTGCCTGCTCCTTTGTGGTATTGTTGGTTGTGGTCTTTGAGATTCTAGGACCAAAGGCAGAGAAAGAAATCATAACAGAAGTGTGCAGTGGAGATCATGAAGAGTGTTTGACTTGGGGTTAGCTCATTTTATGCACTAAGGAAACAGAACACCTTCCTGGATTTTAGTCTAGCTTTAATCATTTTGATTAATTTGGCACTGATGTTTTTGGTTTTTGGGGTTTTTTTAAAGCGGATGTTATTCTCTCTCATGCTATACTTTTCTTCCATTAAAGTAGTCCTTTACAGAACATGATGATTATGATAAGGTCTGTCTTTATGCTGGTATGTCTAGCTTCAGCAGAACATTTGAGGCAATTATTGTCTAAAGGCATGATAATCTAAAAGGACTTTCTCTATTTCAGACATCTCAACTAGTTTTATTTCATTTAGTCATTATGACTTCCATTTCTACAGAATTGGAGCTACTATAAAATTGAGAGCTCCAGTATCAAATTTATACAAAGCTTTGTTTTCTTTCTCTCTCCTGCAATAACTGAATGTGGTTTTGATGAGAAAGGTATTTCCACTAATATTGCCTATCAGAAAGCTTGATGTGCATAATAGAATTACTTGAATTACTACTGCAGGACTTAAATTTTAAATGACTGAGGACCATTTTAATTTCAGTCTTTCAACTGTTTGTTATTTTTTTAAGGAACAGCAATAACCTCCCTATTGAGATTGTACTAGAGGACAACATAAGCTCTATTTTTGCAGAATATGTAAATATATAGCTTGGTCACTTGCCAGCAAATGGAGCAAACTACAGTGTTAAAGCTTAGCTGAGTCATTTGATATAGACACTTATGATTGCAGTGGGTTTTCAAGCAGGATGAGAATGTTTACTTTAGTCTTCAGCTCATCTAGTGTAATATCCACTCTGCCTTGACTTCATTTCCTTCTCGGTCCTGTGTCCATCTGTCCCCCCCGACATCTGTAATTAAAATAATTAGATATATGCATATTTTTTTCTGTACTGCTATTTCTGAATGTGATTTGTGGTGTATTTCTGTACTGAGGAACTCTATCTCCACATACAAATTTTTGCAGCCATGAATAGCCAACAGACATCCCCCCCCCCCCCCCTTACCGT